>CM042250.1:15935121-16535121 GCA_023566225.1 Romanogobio albipinnatus
ATCAACACAAACAATGAAAAAAATAATATAATAGAAAAAATACAAAAATACAAAATATATGAAAACAAACCCGATACAAAACAATTAGGAGATGTCAGGTGGAAGATATCCAGTGATCACGGTGGCACATAGGCCTACTAGAGGACCAGCGAGAGTCACACACACACACAACACGTAGGCTGTGTACACACGTGTGTGGATAAGAGTTTGTGATCAAGATAATCTTAATATGTAAAGCAGCAGCGTCAAATCGCGTTGCTCCCCAGGCGTCACAGAACATCGATTCCTCCTTTAATTCATGAACCAGTCGCCCATCCACACCACGCATACACAGGACACAACCTCCCCCAAAGCACGGGAATGCGAGAGGGACACGAAAAGCGCATACTGCAAGCTATCCCCGCAGCTCAAAGCATCATGAGACACGGGACCGCAAGAGACATGTGATGAGATCTGGAGCCGCCAACAGCCGCAAACTATCCCGAACTCAGAGCGGAAGTGTTACGGGAACAAGGGGCGGTCCCACGGGCAACGACGCGACACTCAAATGGTAAGCACACGCAAGGAGTGGTTTTCGTGCTAGTTTTATACCGTCCCAACCTGTTCGTGATTGGACCCGCACTACCCCAAGCACATTAGTTTTAATTACAGGGCACAGTACATCCCACTACAGTCTACCCCCCCACACTTGGATCGTCGCCCCGACGATCCCCAAATCACAGCTATTTAATCCCAGGGTCTAAAAATGCCAGTTACACCTTGTATTTGCTGTAGAGCGACTCCGCCCCTCGCACCCACTGCTCGGGGAAGGTGATATTGGTTTGGGTGCCGCCCTGCAGTTGTACGTCTCGTTCTACGCACCCCAACCTCATCACCCGCGGGCAGGCCCAGGAGGTCCAGGAGCACTGACCATACCTCCTTCTGGACCCAGCTGTCCTGGCCCAATCACCGGACCCGGTCCCGGAGTATGTATCCACTCCTGAGGACCTGGTTCCATCTCCGGCACCAGTCCTCTCGGTTCCGCATCAGTGACATGATCCCGCTCCCGTACCACAGCCAGCAGATCCACCTCCTCCTCACCTTCACTCAATGATGCTGTGTCCACAACCGGGTCATGCAAGGGACTACCACGATCTACCCCCGCAATGTCCCTACAGATTCGACTCTTTACCAGTGAACGGTGCACATTCCTGGTCTTGGTAAGGTCACCTACAGGCGCAATCGTGTATACCACACCACCCGCTTTGGGTGCCCTCGTCACTTGATAAACCACTGGGCTCCACAGGTCCTGGATTTTATGACGGCCCCTTACCCCATAATCCCGGAGGTACACCAGCTGACCCTCCACCAGTGGTTCATCTCGGACCTGCTGATCGTGATGGGCCTTGCGCCTGTCGGCCATCGCCTGCAACCGCTCCTGTGCACCTGCAAAGGCTACCTGCAGCTTGGTCTGATGCTCCACGACCCAGTCATGCACACTACCCTCTCTTGGCTGGGGGTCTCTACCTAACAAAAAATCCACGGGTAATCGCGGCTCTTGACCGAACATTAAAAAATGTGGTGATTCTCCGGTGGCCTGATGGGGAGTGCTATTATAGCTGAACACCACCTGGGGGAGACAAGCCACCCAATCCCGTTTCCTGGAAACTGGCAGTGTGCGCAACAGATTGTGTAACGTGCGATTAAAACGTTCACACTGGCCGTTTCCAGCCGGGTGGTACGGGGTCGTACGAGACTTCTCCACACCATATAACTCACACAGCTGACGGATCAACAAGGACTCAAAGTTTCGACCCTGGTCAGAATGGAGCCGGCCCGGAACACCGAACCGAAAAAACCATTCTGTTACCAGGACTTGGGCCACTGTCTCGGCTCTCTGGTCCCTAGTCGAAACAGCCAAGGTATACTTACTAAAAACGTCGGTCATGACCAAGACGTTTTCAATACCAGAACGTGTGGGCTCCAAAACAGTGAAATCCACAGCGAGGATGTCATTTGGCCTAGATGACAATAGCCGGCCCATAAACCCCTGAGCGAGTGGCTGGGTGTCCTTGGCTGCCTGGCACCGGTCACATTCCTGACACCAACTCGCCACATCAGCGGATAATCCCGGCCAATAGCACCTCTGTCTCACCAACTCAAGGGTACGTTCTCTGCCCTGATGTCCGTGTTGCTGATGTAACTGTCTTAGCACCTCGGACTTCAGGGCAGCGGGCAATACTAATTGCAACATCTCTTCCTTACCCTCAGAGCAGTGAACCCGGCAATAAAGCATACCATCTTGCTCAACCAGACGGTCCCATTGCTTGAGCAATGTTAGGGCTGCCCTAGTCAGTCGCTTCCGTTCGTCAGAGCGTGGGCGAGTACCTCGTTTCCAGAATTGCAGCACCTCCTGAATAACAGAATCCACTGCTTGCAACGAACCCAACTCGCCAACTGAGTACCCAGGAAACGTAGAGACAACACATTGGGTCACCACTCCATCTGGATCGAACCTGACCAATGACCGCAGGGACTCAGGAATTTCCGAACCTGGAGCCAACCCATCCAACACCCCAGGGGCCAAAGGGTCACGCCGGGACAGTGCATCTGCGTTTCTATTACTCTTACCTGAACGGTACTTAATGTCAAAATCAAAGGCCGCCAGCTGAGAAGCCCATCGCTGCTCAGTTGCACCGAGCTTAGCGGAGGTCAGGTGGCTAAGGGGGTTATTATCTGTAAAGACCACACACTTATTACCCAACAAGTACTCGCGGAATTTCTCTGTCATGGCCCACTTGAGCGCAACAAACTCCAGCTTCATAGAGCTATAATTGGACATGTTGCGCTCAGTGGGCCGTAGACTACGGCTGGCATATGCCACTGGTCTTACTTTACCCTCAAATTCCTGAGAGAGGACTGCCCCCAATCCTTGGTAGCTGGCATCCACCTCCAAGATGAAAGGCTTAGCGAAATCTGCATACGCAAGGACTGGAGTGGTAGTAAACTTCTCTTTTAATCCCTCAAAGCTTGCCTGGCACCCTTCACTCCAAGCATTCTCAAAGTTCCTTCCCATACGTTTACCCTTTACACCGGCGAACTCTCCAACCAGCTTATGCAGAGGGGCAGCCAACTTGGCAAACCCCTCTACAAACCGCCGGTAATAACTGGAAAACCCCAGGAACGACCGTAACTCTGTGACACTAGAGGGACGGGGCCACTGGGCCACAGCCTCTATCTTGCTTGGATCCGTTGCTACACCCCTGGAGGAAATAACGTGACCCAGATATCTCACTTCCTGCTGGAGAAAAGCACACTTCTCCAACCTAGCCTTTAGACCTTCCCGCTCCAGCCGGTTTAAGACTACCTCCAACCTCTCTAAATGCTGAGAAATGGAGGTGGAAAACACTACGATATCGTCCAGATATAGAAGTAACGACTGGCACTGTTGATCCCCAAATATCCTCTCCATAAGTCGCTGGAAGGTAGAGGGGGCATTGCACAAACAAGTTGCAAAAAGCTTGCAAAAAGCGGTCTTAGGCTTGTCCCCCTCTGTGACCGGGACCTGATTGTACCCACTAGCTAGATCCATAGTAGAGAACCAACAGGCCCCCGTCAACGCATCCAGCGACTCCTCGATACGGGGTAAGGGAAATGCGTCTCGTCTAGTCTTGGCATTTAACTGACGGTAGTCTACGCACAGGCGAAGACTACCGTCCTTTTTTTTCACCAACACAATTGGGGAGGCATACGGGCTACAACTCTCCCTGATTACCTGAGACTCCAACAGCTGATCAATGTGGGCCCTAACAACCTCGTACTCAGAGGGAGGTACACGACGATGTCGCTGCCGTACGGGAACGTCATCCAACACTGGGATATCGTGCGAGATGAGACTAGTACAACCCAGATCACCATCATGTTCAGAAAAACCCATCTGATATTTACCAAGCAAGGTCCTGACCTTATCCTGTTCTGACTCTGATAATGCAGATAAATTCAGCGCTGCAATCTGCTCTGGAACAGTGGAACTAACTACCTGAGTACCCTGTGAATGGGCACTAACTGTGATAGGCCTAACTTCCGTAACGCCCGTAGGTAAACTAACAACATGCACTCTAACAAGGGTACCCAATACTCGGCGGCGGAAAAGCAGGACATCGGAAGTGCCCATATTGACCACTGGTACGTAAACTGAGCCTCCAATAACTCGCACCAAAGCGGGGGAGGCTAACAACCCCTCAGGTAACCCCGACTCGGAGGGCTCAAACAGCACTGTACTACCGGCCAGTTGTTCTGCACAAGTTGCCGCAACAAACTTAATGGTACCGCCCGTGATGCGACATGCCCGGGAACCGCGCACCCTTACCCTAGTCGAATCAACCGATGGTTGCTCACTACCTTGGTGACAGTGTTGCAAAGCTTGGAAAACTGAAAGTGGCGCACACGAAACCGGGGGGAAATTAAACAAAGCAGGGCCATGGTGTCCAAAGAGCTCCCGATAGCATCGCCCGAGTACATTCATCCCCAACACACCAGGGACTCGAGAGCGCAGGCCACCAGGAGGATCCCTGACCACCAACACCCCACATCGGTTCACTATCCTACCACAGAGCTCGACGTCCAACTCCATATAACCAATATATGGGATGGAAAGACCGTTGGCGGCCCTCAGCTGCAACCATGAACATGACCTCAATTGCTCTGGACCCCGTGACTCAAAATGCTGAACGAAGCAACTTTCCGTAATGGTTGATACCATTGAACCCGTATCAATTAGACAAGGGACCAACACACCCCCAATTGAAACATCCAAATGCGGGCAAGCGGACATTAAACTTGGACTAGAGTTAAACTTCTTACCGTCGGAGTCAACCTTTTCCCCAACCGAGCTGTGACTCTTCAGCACGGCGGGAATTAGTTTTCCGACGCATTATTAGGTGGTATGCGTCTACCTTCCTCTGCTGCCGGATCAGAGCGAGGACGCGCAGGCGATCGAAAAATAACACGTTCTCCCTCGCATTCCCGTGCAAAGTGGCCTGGTTTTTGACACCGTCTACAGATAACGGGCCCACCACGAAAAGGCTGAGCGCGAGGATGCGGGCCCTGCAACCGGGCAAAACTCTGGGTGAGCTGATTCAACTGTTCCTGTTGTAACTTTAACATGTCTCTCAGCTCTCTCATTTCAGAGCTTTTAGGCGAGCTACCACCTCCCTGCACTTCGTACTGAAACCCATGTGCCACAGGGACGGAAAGACTTCGACCCCTGGCCCCACCCAGCATTCCCTCCCGCTCCCATCGGATTGCTTCACTCCGCACCTCTAGGAGAGTGAAAGAGGGCTGACGACGAACTAACTGTTTCAGTTCACGGCGAAGGGAAATGTCACAAACGTATTCTACAAATTAATTTCTCAATAGAATTTCCGCATTTGGCATGGCAGTAGGGGACTTCTGCTTGACCTTCTCTAGGAGACCCATCAGGGCCAGGGAAAATTCCAGCAAAGTTTCCCCATCCTGCTGTCTCCTAGAGAAAAAGGCCTCCTGTAGGGCAACATAAGACTGGGAACAACCGTACAGCTCTTGCAAAATTAAATAAATTCTCTCTGGGTCTCCCCGCTCAGCTACAGGGCGATGCCGAATCTCCTCACGTGCCTCTCCTGTTAGATGATCAAACAAAAAAAACGCTTGATCAGCCACAGACAGATGACGTGTTCTTATACAGGTTTCGCCTCCTCTATCCAATCATTTATGCCAATACCCGGCCTACCATCAAATATTGGACATTTTCGATCCCTTGGAATAAACACAAGCCGCTCAGTTAATGTGGCACTACCACTTACTGATTGATCAGCAGAGGGCACTGCAGATTCTCTAGAGGGGCCAGCTATTGGACTCAAAGGAGCAGCTCGGCTCTGGTCTTGACGCAATTTCTCATTATCTGCCCTCAGCTGAGCAACAAGATCCCTCAATTCCTGAATTTCCTCCATAAATTTTTTATTTTTATTTTTTATTTATTTTTTATAAAACTTATCCGAGCAACCTCCAAGTAAATCACACGGATACGGAAAACAGCTGCTGGAATGCCCCCAATCCTTTGAAATGACGCTGCTGCTTTATCTCCAACACTAGACTTGAGAGCAAAAAAAAGAAAAAAAACACTAATACATTCATACAATGTACACCTTCACACAGTTACCCAGATAACAAGCATCCACGTCTTCAGCCCAACGAAAAGCACTGGACACCCTGCCGACTGCGCCAGAATGTAGCGGAGCCCCCTGTCCTACCCGAGGAGCGTTTACGGGGATACTACCTCTAGCTTAAACGTGACTACGCCACCCTGGTTACCAGGGAAACATTAATACTATGGATCGAAGATTTTACACAAGACACACAGGAACGAAATTGTCAAGAAGGGCTAGAGACGTGGATGCCAATCATCAAAAGATTTATTTAATTACTCACAATGATTGCTTTTAAAAGAGTATCAAAACTGGGTCATCAACATTCACAATAAAAAACGGAGACCATGAGATAAAGGGAGCCGAGGCTTAACAGCAAATGCACAAACTTAGTAAGCGCAAGGCTTCTATATCACTCTCAGCCCCTGTGTACAAATGTCAGCACACACACCGCAATAACGTCAAGAGATAACCACGCAGCACTCTGTGACAAGCCCTCCACCGCATAAGGGCTCACTAGTGGCCCGCCCTAAAGCCTCGGCTCCTATAACAAGAGCAAAACATTACTACAGGTCTCATATAATAACACTCACAAACATACACAAATAACATTTAAATTAGTAAACCAAAAAAACAATACTACAATGAAAATATGAAGGTTCAGTGCCAACGAAATTACCTTCGCTGGCCTTTTACCAGAATCTTAGAAACAAAACACAAATCAAACTAAATTAACGAATACCGCACTGCAAAACACTCAAAGTAAACCAATCAAAACAATCAACACAAACAATGAAAAAAATAATATAATAGAAAAAATACAAAAATACAAAATATATGAAAACAAACCCGATACAAAACAATTAGGAGATGTCAGGTGGAAGATATCCAGTGATCACGGTGGCACATAGGCCTACTAGAGGACCAGCGAGAGTCACACACACACACAACACGTAGGCTGTGTACACACGTGTGTGGATAAGAGTTTGTGATCAAGATAATCTTAATATGTAAAGCAGCAGCGTCAAATCGCGTTGCTCCCCAGGCGTCACGAACATCGATTCCTCCTTTAATTCATGAACCAGTCGCCCATCCACACCACGCATACACAGGACACAACCTCCCCCAAAGCACGGGAATGCGAGAGGGACACGAAAAGCGCATACTGCAAGCTATCCCCGCAGCTCAAAGCATCATGAGACACGGGACCGCAAGAGACATGTGATGAGATCTGGAGCCGCCAACAGCCGCAAACTATCCCGAACTCAGAGCGGAAGTGTTACGGGAACAAGGGGCGGTCCCACGGGCAACGACGCGACACTCAAATGGTAAGCACACGCAAGGAGTGGTTTTCGTGCTAGTTTTATACCGTCCCAACCTGTTCGTGATTGGACCCGCACTACCCCAAGCACATTAGTTTTAATTACAGGGCACAGTACATCCCACTACAATTACAAGAGCAGTCAACCACAAGGTAAGAAGACAGGGTATGCTTAAACATCCCAAATGAAGTGACGGATCTAATATCAGAAGGTAAGTTATTCAAATCTAAAATAGCTTTAAACATAAAAGCTCTCATGCCAACTGATTTCTTAACTCGGGGGACAGAAAAGTAAAGCTGAACAGAGTGCCTCAGTTGATAATTTGAAGTAATTGGAACAAAAAACTGTTTTAAATAAGAAGGATAATTGAAATGAATACATTTGAATATTAGTTGAAGCCAATGAATTTGTCTTCTTATATTTAGAGATGGCCAATTTAGGGCGTTATACATTGTGCAATGATGCGTAAGAAAGGGACATCCGAGAACAAATCTGCACAGTCTATTGTATGCTGTTTTAAGACGACAAAGGTCTGATTTTACAGAGTTTTGATAAACGACATCACAGTAGTCAAAAATCGGAAGTATAAGTTGAGAGGCAAGTTTCTTGCGCACACTCTGAGTAAAGCAGTTACGAGATCGATAAAGAACATTAATTCCATAGTTGACTTTACGTATAACATGATCAATATGTGGTTTGAAAGACAGCTCAGAATCAAGCCATACACCCAGATATTTAAATTTTTCAACTTGAAGCAGAGGGGTACAGTCAGAGCAAGTTATTGTACAAGAATCGGGTTCAAGTTTAAGTTTCTGTCTGGTACCAAAAATCATAAGATACGATTTAGTTTTGTTAAGCAATAATTTGTTAGACAAAAGCCAATCTTGTAGAATTTTGAAATCATATTGAAGACACGCTTGAATCTGAGGAAGGTCAGGTTTAGATGTATATAGAACTGTGTCATCGGCATAAAGTTGAACACAACAATTATTAAAAATTGATGGTAAGTTATTAACATAGATTGAAAAAAGCAGTGGTCCCAAAGTTGAGCCCTGGGGCACACCCCTTTGTTGAATCAGCAGATTAGATTTACTTCCATGAAGGAAGACACATTGTTTTCTGTTGTGGAGATATGAACTAAACCACAGTACTGCATTTTTAGACAGGCCTAAAGCATAGAGTTTATCGAGAAGTAAGTAGTGATCAACAAGGTCAAATGCTTTAGTCAAGTCAATAAATATTGCACCTGTAAATTCACCATTATCTGCAGCAGAGAACACATCATTGGTGAATTTAAGGAGTGCAGTAGATGTAGAGTGGTTGGACCTAAAGCCCGATTGAAATGGTGATAAGATATTGTTAGTACTAAGAAAAAGTAAGAGTTGATTATATATTAATTTTTCAAACACTTTAGCAATAGAGCATATAATAGATATGGGTCTATAATTGTTAAGATCTAATACATCTCCTCCTTTATGTATTGGAGTGATGCGTGCACATTTCCAAATGGCTGGTAACTCACATGAAGTCAGGGAGAGATTAAATAAATCAGTAAGAGGATACATAAGTATATGGGATGCTAGTTTGATAAACCTATTTTCTAAATCATCAAGTCCAGCACCACTGTTAACTTTTAATTCATTAATAACATTTTGAACTTCCTCTGGTTGAATTTTCCTAAAATGAAAAAAACTGTGACTGGGCGAAGTATTATTAAAAAAACCATTACACGGATCAGGCTCAGGTATTAAGGTAGAACAAACAGAAGAGAATGGTGATTGAATGCTTGAGCAATAGCTAGAGAGTCATGTAGAAGTGTGTTAGCAACTGATTAATATGATGTTTATCTGCTGTATTGGTAATATTTTTAATGTTTTTCCAGAATTGTTTTGGATTCTTAAAATCATTACTGAGGCTATCCTTATAGTAATTAGATTTTGCATTACGGGTTTTAGTCTTGGTCATATTTCTCAGCTGCCTGTATACTTCCCAATCTACATTAGCCCTTGTACGGCGGAATATTGACCATGCTTTATCCCTCTCCCTGAAGAGCCTAATTAGTTCCGAGTCAATCCAAGGGAGATGTTTACCCTTAACCCTAAGTGTTTTCCAGGGAGCATGTTTGTCCAAAACATCCATAAACTCTTTATAAAAGAAATCCCAAGCATCTTGTACATTAGGTATGAGTTGGTATCTGTCCCAATTTATAGCGATCAAATCATTGATAAATAAACCTGAATTCAGTTTCTTATATTGTCTGATTTTGATAAGTCTTGGTGGTAATTTAGGTAATTTGATTTTCCATACACAATAGACTATTGAGTGATCACTAAGGCAGTCTGACATAACACCTACCCTTAGGAATCTATCTGGGTGTGAAACGAGTATCCAGTCAAGCAGTGATTGAAATGTAGGAGTGGTACGAGTAGGCTCCTTAATTAGCTGTGTGATATTTAAACCGCTAAGTAGATTTTTTACTTTATCAGAAGACTTATCTAACCAGTTTTTATTGAAATCTCCAAGCAGGATAATTTCATTTTTACAAGAGATGGAGTTAATAGTGGATATCAAATGATCAAAAGTTTCAGCTGGCGAAGAGGGTGGTCTATATATGCTCCCGATAATTAAACTCTTATTTTCGTGAAAAATTATCTTAACAAAACACATTCAAAATATAGAGGCATGACTGCGGGTATGATTAACTCAGATATAAACTCAGAGGAAACATATATAGCCACACCTCCACCCCTGGAACTCCTATCGGATCTATATAGGGTATAATTTGGAAGATTAATTTCAGTATCGGCAATATTACTATTAAGCCATGTTTCAGACAGAGTAATGATGTTAGGTTTATATAATACAACCCATGCACGAAGTAGGTCAATTTTAGGGATAAGACTCCTAATATTCAAATGCACAATTTTTATTCCTTTAGCATCATTCATTCAGAACACAAATACTAGTAATGTTACTACTGTCATTGCTCAAAAGTAAATTGAAAGGTAATTGAATCCGGAAAGATAATACAAAATTATAGTGGTTGCAAGATCCGTTTGATACCATAAAACAAAAACACACGTCACCTAAACCCACAAACAAAAACAAAAAAAACAAAAAACACACACACAAAAAATAAATAAAAAAACACCCTTCAAGAAAGACCCAGCAACCCCAGACACCATGTTCCAGAGTATTTCTGTGAGTGAACAAAACTATGTGAATATAAAACCCTGTCCCGTGTCATTACACGAATCAGTTTTGTTTTTTCTTTGAGAGCGCGCCCTATGGCTTCGAGTATGAATTGGAGTGTTGCACGAGACTCCATAGTGTTCAGATCGCCTCATTTTTGGATACGAATAAAATGACTGGTCATGTATAGATTATTTGTGTCTTTGACTTTAAATCTAGATTTATTTACGTTGGCTTCTACGTAAACGAACTTGCTTGTGTAACAGACGTAGGCCAGTAAGAGCGATGCGACTAGACGCCGGTTCGAATCCCGCACAGAGCGGCTCGACTAGGACTGGCTCGACCCGGTAAACGTGCGGGGGACGAATGTAAGTTTTATTAAAAGTGCGGGGGACATGCCCCCCCCCCATCCCCCGTGTAATCTACGCCCATGTATGTACACTATTATTTTTAAACAAATAAAAAAGATAGATGTAACAAAACTCAAAAACAGGCAGAATAAGAAAATAACGAATTCCAAAAGTGCAATAGGCTGCGTCAGCGGCGCGCGAAGTGGATTCACAGGATTGCAAATGCAATGCAATTTTTTGTTTATTTATTAATTTTTTGCATTTAGTAATTTATTTGTAGACTTGTGCCCATTAAAAGATAGGCCTATTATTTATATGTTGAATTATGTTTTTAAAACATACATGAGTTCATATAGTGACCGTTGCGTGGTGCGTATAGAGAATGCAGAGCGGTAATATTTCCTCCAGTGTGAGAGCGCCTTTCTGAAGATTCCGTTCATTTCTTAAGCTCATTCCACTCAGCACCACGAGCTCAACCCAGAATGACCTTTGTGACATACCGGTATGCTGGTTCGAATATAGGCCTATAAAATGACTATAGGGCTGCCCCCAACTAAAGCTTTTCTCAAGGCTATTTGTTCATTTAAGTTGTTGTTCATGCAGCGCCAGCGGCTCGTGTCATTGTCTGCTATATTTGCTTATTATTTATTAAATCAAGGCAATTGGTTGATAAAACAATTGATTAAAATTAAGATACAATTTATATAAAAATAAATTCACTTTAAAGAAAGGCTTTGAACAAATGAAGTGGTCAAAAAGTGGTCATTTCTGACCCCCATGACATAGGCTATCTTATGTGTCCTGTTCTAATGTTAAAAATAACATTATAATATTTAAACATATAAAACTAAATACATGTTTTAATGGTTACAACAAGTATAGTAGGCTAACAGTACAGAGAAATATCATGTCAGAGCGGGATTTGAGCAGTTCGTGCTCCGCTTCGCTCCCATACTCTGGGAAGGTAGGCAGGTTTTTTTGCTACTCTGCTTAATGTTTTTCGAGAATGTTGCACTCCTGTTTGTCATTGTGCACGAAACTTCATGCCAATAAATCAAAAGAAATATTGACTGTGAGTCTCAAGCCGCGCCCTCTTCATCCTAATGATTAATACCGTTAGTTGTCCGTGGATTGGCCTATTTGGCGTTGAAAATGAAAACGTCATTTAAAATCTATTTTACAATCGATTCAATGAACACTTATGGCTCAAAAATCTAAAATATTTTTTTCACAAAAGTGACAGCCCTAAAAAGAACAGAATTTATTTTGGGGGGAAAGAAGAAAATTAATACAATTATTCAGCAAGGACGCATTAAATTGATGAAGTGACAGCACATTTATAATGTTGCAAAAGCTTTATATTTTTATTTATCTTAAATATAAAGCTTTTGCTACATTATAAATGTATACTGTCACTTGATCAATTTAATTTTATTAGCAGAAAATGTTGTTTTAATGACATATCTCGTAAAAAAATAGATTCATGTAAACCATTTATTAGGTAAAACTTACTAACACAAAAATATAGGTCAGTGTAATATCACCACATCACTGGGTTAGCTTCTGGCTGATTTTAACACACCTTTTTAAATGTACATTTTATCTATGTTTACTATCTGTATAGTGTTATTGATATACACTAAAATATGTAAAATGCATGATTTAATACATTTATTTACCTTTTTCTAACTGGCTGAATTAAGTAGGCTAATATAACTCTTTTCGCATTCCAGTATTAGAGTCCTACTATATTAAATTTGTTAAATAAATTGGGATTAACTGGCAAAAACACAAAGACTATCCATAATCAGTCCTCCTCACTAGCTAATTGTTAAAACACAGAGCTTACTATGTAATCACGTCAACTTCGAACATTGATGTTTTTTTTGTTTTTTTTGGTGATAACTCGCAAAATTAAGACGACACGTGCAGACGTCACGTAGCTTCTCAGACGAGTATGTGGGCGACGAAAGTGTAACGCTTCTTATCACACGTCATTGGTCACGGCAAGGCATACGACGATCGACACGACTGATTGCATAGCTAGCAAAGTAAATATATAAACCACACCCCATAGTATGGGGTGTGGTTTATATATTTACTTTTATATTTACTATATATTACAGGGGCGTCGCCCCTGAGTTTAGAGTATTTCATTCTTTCTTCTACCTTTTTTCTTTCAGTACTACTGTCTCATTTTTGTCTTTATTGGCGAGTTTCCATTTGTATTTACTTCCATTTTGCAGATGCAGGTTGTCATATTTTTCACTTGTGTTATAAATTTCCTGTTGAAACTGTGGGGGCATAAATAAATACATTTGCATGTAAACTGAAGGATGTTGTTTACTTTGAGTGACTTTTTGATACAAAATCATATCAATTGCAGCCTAACATGAAAATTAGCTGGCATAGAATCCTGCTGTACATAAAGCAAGATTGATTTTATAGTGTTTCTGTGTTGATTCAGTATTAAATAAGTGATTTAATTAAAGTTGAAAAAATATAGATTTTATGGCCATCTTGATCTATTTTTCATCGTTGAAATAACATTATTTCAAGGTGCAAACCTGATGAAAAATCAATGTTAAATTTCAGCATTGATTCAATGATATTTTAGTTGATGCATTAACATTGATTCAACGATGATTCAGTGTTGGTCTGCTATCTGGGTGGTCACATCTTTTTAAGTTGGCCTAATTTAATTTTGATTAATTGGATTTTGTCAATTGTGGCAACAGTCTCTTAATGGGCTTGGTCTGAAGTGGTGTGTTGAACTGGCGGAAGAGTGGTTTGACGAACTGTGTTTTTGGTCTAATTGAATGTTTTGAAGTGTGGTGATAATTTTATCTCTCACTGTCCCCAGGAAAAAAAAGTCAGTCTTTTGTTTTTGGGACTTGTTTAGCTAACACAGATTTTTTTTTTTTACTTCAGCTTCAATGTGGGTAGTTTTGGGTCTCCGGTTCGGAGGTACTTGTTTTTGGGACTTGTTTAGCTAACACAGATTTTTTTTTTTTTACTTCAGCTTCACTGTGGGAAGTTTCGGGTCTCCGGTTGGGAGTTTTGTAATAGACAAACCTCTCAAAACTTTTATTCAAAATCAGCCGAAGTACTTAGAGAAATGGAAAAAGAAGTATAGATGTAGGATTTTTTTCAAAAATGCTAAACTAGTTATAAAAATATGCCAATTGAACAATTGCCAAGAATTGATGAGAAATTAACCTGAATGAAAATTATAAAATAGCATGAATGTTAGTTGACCGGTCTATAAGATAATTCAATTAATAAGCAGGCCTGCAAACAGGGATTGATGCGGAGGATTGCACAAACTGGTGGCCACCAAAAATTGTATTATACATTGACTTGTTAAATGAAAATGAAATTTTGAAAGTCTGAAATTTTTATCTCGTTATCCCTGGGAGAAATAAAAAATTGTATCCATTGCAGATATTCAGAGACTTTTGGATTATGTTAATTAAAATAACTTTTGCATTGTGTTGGATGAGCAAGATTGAGTGACCAAGCTAAACAGACATTTTTAACAGACATAATATACACATTTTACAATAATGAGAGTCATTGATTTAATCCTAACAGGGTTTGAGAGAGTATAGGAATCAATATAACAAGAGATAAAACATTACAGTTTATATGAGACTGAATATAAGGCAACCCAGACAGACTGAAAAGCTGCATTCTGCAAAGAAGAAAAATGCTTGCTCTTTTCTGCAAAGAAGAACTTGCTTTATTAAAATAGCATGGGGAAACTTGTATTCAACCAGATGATACATCTGAGATTAAGAGACGATTAAAAGAGATGGTTGTAGAATTTATAAAAAATAAATCTGATTCATGCGGATCTCTGAGTGTTCAGTTTCAGGATGACACCAGATGACTTCTGGGCAGCTGCCTTGACATACTAAATGAAAGCAACTGGACTGTGCAACAAGTGAAGGACATGGCTGCAAAGAGAAGAGGAGGCATTGATAGGCCTTCATCCTCGCTGAAAAAGAAAGTTGAAACTTCTGAGGGGCTGGTATGGACAAAGACTGAGTCAATGCAGAAATGAGGAAGAAAACATGCTGCCATTATGCAAACTGCATCCTCCATGGCTTGATCAAAAGTCAGACTGAGGAGAGGCAAAAGGACAACAGCATCCAGAGTCAAACCACTGTCACACCATGACACCAGGCCTGTGAAAGCCATCAGACCAAATGCATCGGATGAAGAGGGAAGCACTCAAACAGCAGCCCAACCAGTTCAAACTGATCGCTGATCCAAGCAGAAGGACTTCATCCTGAGCACAGGTGATACCTTTTCAATGATCACTACAGAGACCGCTTCAGATTTTACTGATTGGCAATAGTAGGATTTGATTATTCACTGGTCCAACAGCAGTTCTCTGTATTCTGTTAAGATAACACTCTCTATCTGCTTAAAACTGGGACTGGATTTAGTACATGCAGTAAGGGACTATTGTATTAACCAATTAGGGGTAAACGCATCATTAGATCATTGATGATGTCCAATAAAGAGAGAGATTTTGGGATCTGCTTTCAAGACAGAACTGATAAGCTTGATATGATAAATATAAGTATAATACTGAGCACTCAATCAGAAAAAAAAGAGGGACATAATGTGTTCAAATTTTTTTAGGGCTAGACTAAAATTTCAAACTCATGATGTCACAAATACTGTCATTACCAGGGATTACGTGAAGTTAATATTATTGGTCATGAATTTGAGATAATGTTGAGATCTACAGTCATAAAAAAGACATCTCATAAGTAAAAAAAATGAATGAATTAAATGAACAAATTAATGGCAAATTAGATTTGAGAAAATTCAAAATTGCGATATGTCTAGAGCAACCGGATCATTTGTTCTATTAGAAACTGAAAAATTGGGGGGTTACATCAGCTGTGTTTAACACAACCACATGGCAACTGATATTAGCCAGCAGTATTATTCCAAAGAATTTAGACACTGTCGCAAGGGGAATGACACATTGCATATGTTCAGTAGCTTTTGTCATCAGAGTTGTGTATGGACAATTGAACATAAAAATAAGGTCATATTGATTAATCAATTAGAAGGCATAAACAGACCACTTCAACTTTTGATCGATAGACAAATGAGATATAAAAGGGCACATGAGGACATCAGCAACACTTTGGCTAGAAGAATAAAACCAAAATCGATTTTTTTTTTTTGCCGAATGTAACATTTGTATCCAAAACAATGTCAGAAAATGTGTGTACATAGATTTGAGTGGTCACCCAAGGGAAATACCAAATGAATTTAAGTTAGAGATGAAGTAAAATCAGGTTGAGAGTATATTTATGTGGATAATTTTGTGATAAAGATTATGAATTAAATGTAATGTGATCAACAGAAGCTCATCAACCACGCTGAAAACGCATAGATAGCCTTGGGAGAACAGTTGGGGACCTATAAGCAAAATGACATGGCAAAACAGACAAAAATTAAATTGGTAATTTGCAGGAGAAAGGGGGTGTTTGTATAGTATTTGAAGCTAACTGTTGTACTTATGTTCCAAGTAATACAGCTCCTTGTGGATCACTCAACGAGGCAATGAAGAAACTGAATAATAAAGTAAGAAATCACTGAAAATATAGGAGATAAGCATATTGGGAACTAGTTTGACAAAATATTTAAATTATGGGGTAAATGGCTTACTAAAGTGGGAATAAAATAGCAGTGGCAGTAGGTATTTTTGTTTTGTTGTTCTGTTGTGTTATGCTCTTTCTTAGATCGATGCTGGCCAATGCTGCTGCCAAAGAGATGATCAATATATCTGTGAAATGATCGGGAGTGGATATTGGTGCCAATTCTGGAGTGTACCCAATAGGTCTGGGAGTGGATGAGCTGCATGACTTTCTGTAAAAGGATCTAAGCAAGAGTAAGGGAATGGGTGCTATGTTATTTTTCATTTTATTTCTGTTGTTTGAACAAATGTTTTTGGAAAAGAAAGGGAGTTAGCCCCACTGTGTATTTTATTTTGGGTAAAATAGAAAGCATCTTAGAATAATGGGTAATGTAGGCAGAAAGAATAGGAGGGTGTTTTGTTTGTTGTTTTCATAAAAAGAGCCCCTTCCCACACAATGTTTTATTATTTTTATTTATTATTCTCATTCCTTATTATTATACTCATAATATTTTCAAATGTAATTAAGAGGGGACATTTGAGGGTCAGAAGCAGGTCATTATCCGTGTTACGAGATAATGCAACAAGATTTAAAGGGAATGATTTGAAAGGTTATATATTTTCTATATCACATGAATGAGGGAAAAAGCATATATGAAAGTTTATATTGGAATTTTTAAATATGATGTGAAGTTCTATGAAAGCCAAAGAGGAAGAGAATCGACGAGTACATCAGTGCTTAGCAACTGGGTTGACTCTACTGGTGGTTTAAAAACCCGCTGTCAGCCCCAACACCAGGTAGCACTCATGGCAAGTCTAGAGTACACCTGGCAACGGTGGAGCAACCCAGATAGCGCTCCAGGCCACCGGAAGCGCCTGAGAGTTCCTCTGGCATCGTGGGACATATAATCGAATCATTGATAGTACTAGTCACTGAAGTATAGTTCACTGAAATGATAATCTACTGAAGTAATGCTATAACGACATACTAATTTACTTTGATGAGTGTATTACACTGAAATGCTGGCTGATTTTCATCCCCTCAGAAATTTTCTTAGAAAAGGGAGGTGAGGTATTTTACTCCTCCCTAGCTAAGAAAGGGGGGAGATGTTTGGCCTCACACTCCAGTTAAAGTATGCTCACATGAGAACTGGTGTTTGGATAAGAGATGTGTGGCTACATTGGTCATAACAGAAGGATAGGCTGGAAGGGCCTGGACTTATGGGAGAATACTTTACCATGAGGGCATAGATGTGGGACTTTTTAAGTCCCAAAGGGGGGATGTGTTGGAGATTTTCAAAGGTCAATATATGTCTTTTTTTGTCCTTTTAGTAAAGAGCACAGTTAATTTAAAAATTAGGTCTAATGAGTGGTCTGATGTGTTCAATGTATGGAAGCATTTGTTGAAGTATTTTATTTATCCTATAAAAAACAATTGCAGAATAAATTGGCTTACAAGTGTTGAGAAAAGTCTTATGGGAAAGGATTTTATCTGAAGTTGCTTGCAGTTGCCATCTGCACTGATAGTAAGTTGCTCTTTTGGTTCACGTGGCCTTTGATGTGTTCTTCTCTTGATAAAAATAATGAGGCAAAAAATCTCTGTTTGGGACAATCCAAAAATGTTGGCAGTCGGCCACCATTACAAAGAGATAGCTTATGAATGGTTTGACTTTGATGAAAATGTTGGAGTACTTGGTAGACGCTAAGAAATGAGAGGGAGAACAGCACCTGCAGATGAGGTCACTGGTCAAACTGTATAAAAGTGTGAGCTACAAGTGAAGAGATTCAGATGATCAGCTGGCATCTCACTTTGTTGTTCTGGCAATAAAGTTTACCTTCTGAGACCTGAAACTTCACTTCTGAGAGATTTTCTTCTTCACTGACTGAACTGAGGGGACACTTGTGACTTCGAAATTTTCCACGACATTCTCCCCCAAGGTCAGCGACCGGAACCGCTGACGATGTTGTTCGGGGGAGAGGCCGACCCACTGGGTCAGGAGGAGCGCCTGGAACCGCCGCTCCTGCTCCTCTCTGACCTCCAGCATCGCCTGATGATGTTCCTGGTGCAGGCCCGCGAGCGATTGGACTATCTCCGCAAATGGTGTTCCTGACAGGGCTTGCATGGTGGCGGCTCTGGTCTTCTTCCTCCCGGGTTTCAGCACCAATGTGACGGTAAGGAAGAAGGCAAAGGGGTCGGCTTACTGGGACTCGTAACTGGTTTTTAATAACTCAATTCACTCAGGTTACAACACTGTGCACGTCGCACAAACAAAAGTCACTCATAAATTTTCAGTATCAATCGTCGGTTTTCTTTCCAGCAGTTCCTCTCTGCTTTGTGGCCAGCCCAGTCCCAGTGTCCCGTCTCCAGCTCTCTCTCACTCTGTCCTCGTTTCCTCCCGGTATATATACTTTCTCCACTGCAATTACTGCAACAAGAGACAGGTGTTCATCATTTGTGCTTGATCCACTTACTCGTCCTCCGACTCTCTCCCGTCACAGACTTCGCTAAACCACACCCCCCTGGCCACACATACATTTAACGTTTTAAAATTATCCTAAAACTTAACTTGTGCTATGAAATGTTTTTCTGAATATGCCATGTGCAATGTAAAGGGTTTGTTCATGTACAAGTTTGTTTGGGCTAGACTAACATGAAATGCGCAGAGTCTAATGTCAAACGTTAATTTACCGCAGTGCCAGGTTTAACAAACATTTGTCAAAAGGCTAAAATCCATTATATGATGAACTGTTTGGCATCAATGACACGGATTTAGATCAAGTTTAGACATCCGTCAGTTCCCTGTTATCTTGCACGCATGTAGCTTTATCTGTTTATTTAATCGTTTTTCTTCTTAGTACAGCCATGCACAAATTAATTTGTTCAGCATTTATATGTCAGTGTCACAATACTATTCTCAAATTACTGACAATAGAATTTTTTTTTTGTTTTTTTTGCTTTTTCATACCAACCGTCTTCATCGAAAGACTGGGTGATTTATGAAGTAAGCTATTATGAAGTGTAATATTTAGGGGGGCAGCATGCATTTTGACGAGAAAATGTAATTCAAGTGTCAATTAGCCTGACGTCGTCATACTCAATTCTAGTCAGAATATGAGTCTGATACTGATTATGGGGCGTGTTTAAACCGAACCAGGAAAGACCTTAATTGGATAGACCTACAACCAATCAGAGCAACGGAGCGATGCATAACGTTAGTTGTCAAATGTCAACAGAACTCAACTGCACTGTGTTGCCAAGTCCGCGGGTTGAAGCGACCCCAATTATGTGATATACAGACCCAGGAATGCAAAATTTAGCAGGCAGTCCAGCCAAAATAACACATTTTACCCCCCAAATGCCATTTTTCCCGGAGAACCCCCCCCCACCCGGAAAGCTATTAGGCTTGTTTTTGGCTAGTTTTGAGTAGCAGTTGGGCGAGTTTTGCTGTAAAAACTTGGCAACCCTGTCTGTGCGCGCTGGAATAAGTCACGTTAGAAGAAGAAGATGAGTGTAAACGATCTTTGCCGGTGTTGTAAAAAAGAATTTAAGGATACACAGAGTACTTACCAACACGATCATCATTTCTGAGAGAAATAGTGAAGGTGAATGCATATACAAACAAGTTCTCTGTTTAGGATTAGAACAAATTCAACCCAAGCGCCTTTGATGACGTGGATGATTACGTTACTGTTTATCATTTGTCCATCATCGTCTAAAGCCCGCCCTGACAATTTCATTGGTCCGAACAGTTTCTGTTCGGGCATAATTACTTCTCTATGGATCAAGTCCAGACCGAACTGCCCGTGCAAAAAAAATTGTGGGCGGGGCTAAGTTCGTCTGGCATCCAGGCTAATATGTAATGTGACTATATCAGCTTATATAAGCTTGAGGCACAAACATTATAATGAAATAAAGAAGACTTTTGAATGTATTGTACATTACTAACCTCACAAACTATGTGATAGCTTGAATGAAAACTGCTTTAATGATAAGATGACTGCTTTTTGTCGCAGTTCGAGTCCTGTGACAAGTAGCCTATAGGCATTTTTGTTAAACAATCTTTTGCCATTGCAGTGATGAAATCTCTTACTCTTTCATCTTTGTAATAATATCAGCATCATGTTGTAGTGCAAATGTTTAATTGTAATGAACATGTTGCACAGACTGTCGGGATTCGAGGAACGGCTTCGTCTGTTTATTCGGCAGTAGGCTATATAAAACTTCAGATCGTTTTTTTTTTTTACTTATTAGAGTGCAGAACATCACACAGCAACTATTTGGCATTGCACCAAGCAAAAATCAATCGTAATCATTACAAAAAGTAAAGATAAAGCATCTAACAAGGCCTACACACGTTCATTCGAATGGCTTGTTTTCCCCCACGGCATAAACGGATATGACGTTTTTGTGGGTGTTCCCAGTAATGTCGACCTAGTAAAGTCTACAGTCTGTAAAAAAAGATGGACGATGCGCCTTCACTCTCTTCCATTGACGTATGTGAAGCCGCCAGTATTCAAATATGGCGCTGACATCTTGGTTCTCGAATCTGCGCAGTAGCAACTTGGAGCCCGAGTCTGCAGTGGTGAGCGCAAAGATGAGCCGCGATATCAAGGTCCCGCTCACTCTCACACACGGTTGATCACAATAGAAGGAGCTCAAGTGCAACAGATGCTATGTTGAAGTGGACCGGTATTTATCAGAAGTGAATCTCACAAGATCTGAGGATCCCCTAGTATATTAGGCTCAACAGAATCATCAGTATTCTCTATACCAGCTGGCTTTGCCATTTTTATGTTGAACTGCATCCTCTGTTCCTTGTGAAAGGATCTTTTCCAAGGCTGAAGAGGTTTTGTCCATGAAGAGGAATCGTCTAATCCCCCAACACACTTCAAAAAATTCTGTTCCTCAATAAAAATCCATTATAATCCTTCCTTCACCCACCCCAAACTGCTGTGCTGCAGTTTGCTCCACTATATCCTCAGACCCATAAGCACTACACTGCACTAAAACTACACAATAAACTGTGCACACTGAACAAAAACAGTAACAATTCATAACTTTTCCCTCCCCAGACTGCTCTATTGCAGTTAGCTTTATTACTTTACTTCCATCATAAGCACTGCACTCAACACAGCATCACTTTAGTTGTTCATGTCACGATCCAAACTATTTTTTTTATAAATAATGAATTAACAGTGTGTCTGACAGTTGTCTTTGTGCAAGTAAAGTCAGAGAGAGAAAGATGCATATTTTATTTTATACCCAGGCAATGGACAAATGTCTCCTCAGGTCATTGGCTCAGGGTTAATGGATTTGTCTGCTATTTCTTTGCACAGAAGCTAGGTGTCACTAGTGAGCAATAATGAATGAAGCTTCGGGTAATGAACCTTTTGGTGAAGCAATGGGCTGCGAGGTCTCAGTGGTTCAGGAAGCCTCCTTTTGCCATTACTAACCATAGGACGTTCCAGTTCAGTCCATTGCAAAGGTTCCGCCAGTAGTGGGCACTCATGCAATGTAAGCAATGACGCACATCCGAGTGAACGAGATGGAAGGAAGTTAGCAAGTGAAGGAGCATAATACAAACTAACTAGAACGCAGCATTAGAAGAATAGGCTACACTCTAAAAAAAAAAAGGTTCTATATGGCACCAAAAAAGGTTCTTGGCTCGTAATCATAGGGGAACCTTTTTTAGTGCTATATAGCACCAATTTTGGTGCTTCAGTGGTTCTTCAGTGGTTCTTCAGAGGTGCTATATAGCACCTTAGTCAAAGAACCAGTGAAGAACCTCTGAAGAACCACTGAAGAACCACTGAAGAACCAAAATTGGTGCTATATAGCACTAAAAAAGGTTCCCCTATGATTACGAGCCAAGAACCATTTTTGGTGCCATATAGAACCTTTTTTTTTAGAGTGTGTAAACATACTTTATCAGTAGAAAAAATGTTAATAAACCAATAAACATTAAAGTACTATGCAATCATTGAAGACAATCATTTGAATGCAATCATTTCTCCTTATAAAGAACCTTTAAAAAAAAAATTGCATCCTGTCTAAATTGTTGTTTCAGACTGTATACTCAAAGTCAAAGGTCCTGCTGTGTAAGACTATCTAGTGTGTAATTTGTGAAATTATGTAGTTATGATGCGTTCCAGGCAGGTTTCTGAGCCTGTAAATCACGACTTCAAACCACGACTCACAACTTTGTAATGTTCCAGGCAAAGTCACGCCAAACTGCGCAAGGAATTGTGATAGCTCTATGTAAACAAAGCATGGCGGAACGTACAGGGCTTTGGGCTTATGCTCATTTACAATCATTTCAATCGCCAAAGGTGCTTATTTCTTGCTTTTTTGAAGGAAACAGAGGAGAAAAACAGTGCATAAGGCAAGAGAAGCTGTTATACCTTTCATTTTAAGTTATTTGTAAAAGCCATGACGTATAATTCAATTTACATTGTTTTAATATAAATACTATGTTCAAGAATTTAGTTAGATAAATATTAATTTAAACTTATTAACTCGACACAATCACACAATTCCAAGTCATTGTTAGCTATTTTTATATAAGAAATGTGCTTATGAAGACAAAAAGTTTAAAGTGCCTACAATTAATCTTGCTGGTCACATGCTACTAGAAAGAGAGAGAATGAAAAATAGGCTCTACTAATGGAGTGAGGAAAGTGCTGTTGTTAAACTTGTTGAACATGAACAATATACATTTAAATCCCTGAGTGAAGTCAGTGCAGCAGATCTTTGACATGCACTGTGCAACCTTTCCAAAGCAGCACTGAAGTAAAATCTCCTGTTTCTGAATAATCCATGGAGTTACGACATACTTCACACTGCAGAGACACAAAAACAAAAGTGAGTTGGAGCAAGAGAGAGTTACTTTTGGTCTTTACTTTTTGGGCATGCAAAGTGTATGTTTAATTCAGTAATAAAACCTGTATCGACCTGTATATCTGCATTATATTTCAAAGCAAGTGGCATTTATTTTACATAAATTATCACTTTTCAAGCAAGACATTTCACAAAAGGAACATTTGTTAAGTTTTAAATGAATATAATACAAATCAATAGATATATTGTTCAAAATGGAGACAAAACACTGACTTCATACATCTAATAACTATCACCTCAAGACCAGTCAATTAAACGTAATTGCAAAAAAGTTAAGAAATCTGGGAAAGTGACTATAGCATCATTTGTTTGCAGATGTTTGATATTTTGTTTCTAAGACAACTTTATATGAATTATGTTTGCGTTTCTTTGTGTATTATGTAAATGAATGTGTTTGGACTTACTGGCACAACGCTGTCTGTAATCACTGCAGCATTTTGTTGTGCAGTTAGTATTGCAGTTGCAGCGATTTTTAAAGTTGTACTTCTCATTGCATCTTCCCCTACAGGAGGTTGAGGCTGCGCATACAAACCAGCATTAATCAAACGAGTATGCTTTAAGTGGATATACGTGTGTCTGAGAGAGAGTTTTACTTAGGCTGGCAGAGGAGCACGAGTTTGGGGGGTTGAAGGTGAAAAATCCCGGCAGGTTCTGGCGGATGTTGTTCGTGATCCAAGACTGATATCGAGACACGCGGGTGTACACCCCAGGAGAGTTGGGATCGGCACAGCCATACCCCCAGCTGGTGATGCCAGCCTGAACCCATGCTGCACACTGCTGACTCACCATTGGACCACCAGAATCCCCCTACAGAGAGAGACAAACAGAAAGACAAAGGAGATATTTTTGCATACATTTTGGGGCCTTTTTATCAGGATGGGACAGTTACATGTGACAGGAAAATGGCAGTCTGGGTCTGCACTCCAACCTGTGCCCCACAGAAGCTACGTCCCTTGTGTTTCATATACATTTACACTACTAGAGCTATTCAACATCAAGCATTTATACTAAATGAGCAATGTGAATTCCAGAAATATACAGTAGGTGTTGAAGTGCATTATTTGTTATACAGTAGCAGTACATGCTTAGATTGTAGTAATAATCTGGATTAGGGTTTTTTTTTTTTGTGTACCTGGCAGGTGTCTTTGCCTCCCTGTGTTAAACCAGCACAGATCATGTTGTTGGTAACAGATCCAGAACCCAGCAGAGTATTACATTGAGTATTGTCCACCACTGGAACCATAGTCTCCTGAAGAGTCCCAGGAGCAGGTAGGCTCTCTGAACGTACACACACGCACACATAATTATTAATTAGTGACGTTAGAAGTTGATGTATATGTAAACTGATGGGTTTGTGTGTGTTTTCTACCTCCAGCTCGAATATCTCCCCAGCCTGTGATCCAACTGCTGGTGCCGGCACTGAAGACACTGTTCTGGGCTGCCAGACACACAGGTTTAATGTAGTTATTGAAGGTAACTGCGGAGGACAGGCGCAGCAGAGCGATGTCATTGTCATTTGTGTTGCTGTTGTAAGAGCTGTGAACGATTTTCGTTGTCACAGTTCTCATGACTTCATTGGCATTGACCCCCTCCTGTGTTCTCCTTCCCAAGTACACATGCAGACTGGATGTGCTGACACTGAATACAGTCAGAGAACATGAAAGTGAGAGAGGAACAAAACTATATACTAAGTATATTCTACCAATAAAAAAAAACATGTGTTTTGATATGAATCTTACCCAGGTAAACAGTGAGCTGCCGTCAGCACCCATTCACTGTTGATGAGGGAGCCTCCGCAAAAATGACCTCCATAGGTAGAGCTGTGCAGACTGACCTGCCATGGCCACGATCCAGTGGGCGCATCCACACCACCCACAATACGGGTGTTTAGAGGGGCTTGTCCACAAACTATGAGAGAGGGAGAAGGATTGTTCACATAAGCATTTCTACATTAACTATTTGACTTGATGTTGATATTTGAAGAAAGAGAGAAGCTCTTACCATTCAGCTGAGAAAATGAACCTGCAAGGGCAGAAATAAAGTGTGCATTAGAATAATTAAATGTTTCCCTCAATAATGACCCTGCCAGAGATCATTGCTCTGATAATGGGAGATTTAACTTGAGAAACTAAACATGAGGAAAACATCTCTGGGAAAACTGGTTTTATTACAAATAACCACAACTATTTCCCCTAACTATTCAACAAGTGACATTGACCCCATATCCTGGAAGTGCATTCCGTATGCCCAGTAAGTGTGGATCACATGTAAAACATTAATAGGTTTCTGTAAAAGTAACAAAGAAAGAATTATTTCTTGGATTTTTAAATTAATGTTGCTCAGAACGAAGTTTCTCACAAACCTTTTTGCTTTGTAGGCCTATCTTATATATAAATAAAAAAAACGAACCTGGATGTAGCCTACACTGTTAACAGTTATCCTCACTTTAACAGATATACCATGAGACCTTACCTTTGACACACAGCAGCAGGGTCAAAGTGACACAGGTTGATCTCCACATCTTCACACAGTCCCTCTGTTCTTTAGCAGAATGGGTGCTTGTGGTAATTTGATACAAAGTGGCTCTTACAGTCCCTTTTATATAGTGTTGTGCTTCTCAAATTGCTCTTCTGCTCACTCAGCCACCTGCCCACTTCTCCTAATGCTCCTCCTCCATTTTTTTTGTTACCCTGTTTCATTCTTCACATTCTTTTTTTGAAGGCCTAAGCTGACAAGTATAACCAGGGACTTCACTGAGAATTTCAAACTTCCTGCTTGCTTTATTTCTTTCTGGTAACACATGAATAAAGAAAAAAACATACATAACTATACCCTTTAATATCAGACACAGACAATGAGCTGTACTTTATGATTACTCATAAAAGACATACACAGGATAGGTGAGTCAGTGTTTGTTTAAATCGGGGCTCTGAACCAGTTCAAGGAGCATAAACAAAAAACGTAAACGAACTAAATTTTAAAAAGAACATAAACAAAAATGAAATCAAGTTGATTTTTTATGTACAGAAACGCTTATTTGAAATTGGCATGAACTGGTTAATAACATTATTTTCTTTAACATCATTATCTGTGGTGCAGATATTGTTTAAGTGAAAAAGAGTGGCAGGTAATATGCAGCATGGAGTGTTTTGAAACCAACAAAAATTGCACAATAGTGTAGAACCTACCTAGATAGCATACATTTCCGGGCCTCATCTGGGCCAACTATGGTACATATGGCTCATTTCTGACAGTGGCAAAGGTCATATGGACCATATCTGGCCCACACACATCAAGCCAGTTTTAGCATGAGTTTTGGCTTGTTGTGTGTGGGCCAGACAATATCCTTTGTGCTACAAACCGGTTTTAGGGTGAGTTAGCTTTTGTCTCCTTAATATGTCTGATGTTAAAGGGGCCTGTTCCCATAACTCAAACAAATGCATGGTTGCAGGTTAAAAATTCGAATTTATTGATTTAATTAACTTTTAAGTTGCAAACATTAATTTGTTGAGTTCTTTTGACAAAATAATGTTGACTAATTAAGTAAAGTATTTAAAGTTGTATAACTTGTAGTAACTTGTAAAATTGTCTTGATAACACTGTAAAAAAAAAAATGTAAGGTTGTACAACAACAAAATTCTTTGGACTAATTTGCCCTAGCTTTTTCTTGTTGACTCAACTTTGGTAAATTACAGTTATACAAACTGAAAATAAGTTGTCTAGGACACAAAAAATGTCAAGATGTGCAACTATTCTGTAACAAATCTTCTGTAGTTGAGGCAATTCAAAAAATGTTGTCCATTGGAAACAGAAGGCTTAGATGTTGCAATTTTCTTTATTGAAAATAATTTGGTCATCACCATTTTGGTGATGAGTGTTTCCTTTGGTTGGGCAGTTTGACTCTTTGTGTGAGTCTGTGGCATTTGTAACAGTGTTTAGCAAAACACATAATTTGTTGCTAAGAAAGACACCAAGATTATCAAGTTTTCAGCCTCATAAACTCTAATAAATCAATTATCTTATTTCTGACCAATATTTTACCAGCAAAGCATTGTCGCAGCAGATCAGACATTCTGAATTTAAAATACATTACGGGAAAAAAAGTATTTCGACTCACACAGACATCAAGAATCAGCATATGAATCTCAACAATGGAGACATGCTTCATGTGGCAATGCATGCTGGGAGCCAATAAGGTAATGAAATTATGGCTCCCAGCATGCATTGTGGCATGAAACATGTCACCATTGTTGAGATTCATATGCTGATTCTTGATGTCTGTGTGTGTGTCTAAAAAAAGTTCCCACAATATATTTAAAAATCAAAATAGAGAATAACTGATCTGCTGCATAAAACTTTTGTTGGTAAATATAATCTATTATTCATAAATAATAACTTTAGATCAGGAATAATGTAGTAAACTACTCCCCTGTGTAATGCTGTTATCTAGATCACCTGATCATTGATTACGGCTTTCTTTGTAACAAATTAAGTGTTTCGTTAAACACTATTACAAACTCACGTAAAACACCAAGAGTCAAACTGCCCAACTAAAGGAAACGCTCATCACCAAAATGGTGACCAAACATTTTCAATAAAAAAATTCTACATCTGAACCTGTTAAGAACTTCTGTTTCCAATAGACACAAAATGTTAAATTGGCTCAACTACAGAAGATTTGTTACAGAATAGTTGCATCTCTCCAGAAAACAAATAATGTCAAGTTGACTCAACTAAACTTTTTTTTTTTTTTACAGACAACTTACACTCACCTAAAGGATTATTAGGAACACCATTCTTATACTGTGTTTGACCCCCTTTCGCCTTAAGAACTGCCTTAATTCTACATGGCATTGATTCAACAAGGTGCTGAAAGCATTCTTTAGAAATGTTGGCCCATATTGATAGGATAACATCTTGCAGTTGATGGAGATTTGTGGGACGCACATCCAGGGTACGAAGCTCCCGTTCCACCACATCCCAAAGATGCTCTATTGGGTTGAGATCTGGTGACTGTGGGGGCCATTTTAGTACAGTGAACTCATTGTCATGTTCAAGAAACCAATTTGAAATGATTCGAGCTTTGTGACATGGTGCATTATCCTGCTGGAAGTAGCCATCAGAGGATGGGTACATGGTGGTCATAAAGGGATGGACATGGTCAGAAACAATGCTCAGGTAGGCCGTGGCATTTAAACGATGCCCAATTGGCACTAAGGGGCCTAAAGTGTGCCAAGAAAAGATCCCCCACACCATTAAACCACCACCACCAGCCTGTACAGTGGTAACAAGGCATGATGGATCCATGTTCTCATTCTGTTTACGCCAAATTCTGACTCTACCATCTGAATGTCTCAACAGAAATCCAAACTCATCAGACCAGGCAACATTTTTCCAGTCTTCAACTGTCCAATTTTGGTGAGCTGGTGCATTGTAGCCTCTTTTTCCTATTTGTAGTGGTGATGAGTGGTACCCGGTGGGATCTTCTGCTGTTGTAGCCCATCCGCCTCAAGGTTGTGCGTGTTGTGGCTTCACAAATGCTTTGCTGCATACCTCGGTTGTAACGAGTGGTTATTTCAGTCAAAGTTGCTCTTCTATCAGCTTGAATCAGTCGGCCCATTCTCCTCTGACCTCTAGCATCAACAAGGCATTTTCACCCACAGGACTGCCACATACTGGATGTTTTTCTTTTTTCACACCATTCTTTGTAAACCCTAGAAATGGTTGTGAGTGAAAATCCCAGTAATTGAGCAGATTGTGAAATACTCAGACCATGTAATACTCAGTGAAATACTCTGGCACCAACAACCATGCCACGCTCAAAATCACCTTTCTTTCCCATTCTGACATTCAGTTTGGAGTTCAGGAGATTGTCTTGACCAGGACCACACCCCTAAATGCATTGAAGCAACTGCCATGTGATTGGTTGATTAGATAATTGCATTAATGAGAAATTGAACAGGTGTTTCTAATAATCCTTTAGGTGAGTGTCTTTTCAGTTTATATAACTGTTATTTACAAAAGTTGAGTCAACAAGAAAAGATAGGGGAAATTAGTACTAAGATTTTTTTTGTAGTACGAGATTTTGACAGTGTGGATTTTTGCTGAACTAACAAAAAAAAAATCAGTCTTTTCAACTTTTTTCAATTTGTGTTTTTTATAGTGCAGTGGATTTCCAGTTCCCAGCATGCTTCACATAGAACTGGATAAGGAGAATAATTGTTGCAATTAAGTGTTCTTTAACATGTTTTTAATGAAGGGAAATACTTGTTAGTGTTTAATGCTGTTATGTTTGACATTTATTTGCTGTTATATTTGAGTTTCTGTTATGTTGACGTTTTTGTGGTTACCATTGTGCTGAAGAGTAGCTACATTAACACTACATTGACCCTATAAGCAATAACTTTGTTAATGCCAGTGACAAGTACTGTAAGATCTTACTTATTCATTAAATTCATGAGCTAAATAAGTTACATTTAGCTTGTGTTATAATAACAAAGCTGTCCTAGCAGCTCCAAGCTCGGAATTTGGCACAAACACAGAGTAGCTACTCCCACCATCTCTGGCTGGGATAGGAACCAGCCAATAGTGAGGTTGCGGAGGTATGTTCCTCCTGAACATTGTTAATAAAACATCAATAAAGGACATACGGTGTTTTGAAGTATTTAATGATTCTGATAAAAGCCATGATATACCTACACTTCTAAATAATACAATGATTCAGTAACAGAAATATTAATTTAAACTCCCACTTATTTGTCTGCAGCAATGCACTGTAATCACAAAAGCATCAATTTTAAATTCAAGGTCATTGCATATAACATTTTTATATAAAAAATGTACATATGCTATATGAAGAAGAAAAAAGTTGTCTACAATAAATCTTGCTGGTCACATGCTACTAGAAAGAGAGAGAATGAAAAATAGGCTCTACTAATGGAGTGAGGAAAGTGCTGTTGTTAAACTTGTTGAACATGAACAATATACATTTAAATCCCTGAGTGAAGTCAGTGCAGCAGATCTTTGACATGCACTGTGCAACGTTTCCAAAGCAGCACTGAAGTAAAATCTCCTGTTTCTGAATAATCCATGGAGTTACGACATACTTCACACTGCAGAGACACAAAAACAAAAGTGAGTTGGAACAAGAGAGAGTTACTTTTGGTCTCTTTTGGACATACAAAGTGTATGTTTAATGCATGTTATGCTGTGCAGTAATAAAACATACTTTGATCTGTATTTCCCCATTATATTTCAAAATATCAAAGCAAGTGTCATTTATTTTAAACAAATATATATTTTTAAAGCAAGACATTTCATACAAAGAACTTTTGTTATGGTTTTAAATGAATGTAATACAAATCAATAGATATATTGTTCAAAATGAAGACAAAAACCCTGACTTCATACATGTATTAACTATTACCTCAAGACCAGTCAATTAAAAGTAAAAGCATCATTTGTTTGCAGATGCCAGAAGGTTTGATATTTTGTTTCTAAGTGAATTATGATTGCGTTTCTTTGTGTATTATGGAAATGAATGTGTTTAGACTTACTGGCACAACGCCGTCTGTAATCACTGCAGCATTTTGTTGTGCAGTTAGTATTGCAGTTGCAGCGATTTTTAATGTTGTACTTCTCATTGCATCTTCCCCTACAGGAGGTTGAGGCTGCGCATACAAACCAGCATTAATCAAACGAGTATGCTTTAAGTGGATATACGTGTGTAGGTGTCTGAGAGAGAGTTTTACTTAGGCTGGCAGAGGAGCATGAGTTTGGGGGGTTGAAGGTGACAAATCCCGGCCGGTTCTGGCGGATGTTGTTCGTGATCCAAGACTGATATCGAGACACGCGGGTGTACACCCCAGGAGAGTTGGGATCGGCACAGCCATACCCCCAGCTGGTGATGCCAGCCTGAACCCATGCTGCACACTGCTGACTCACCATTGGACCACCAGAATCCCCCTACAGAGAGAGACAAACAGAAAGACAAAGGAGATGGGGTTTTTTTTACATTTTGGGGCCTTTTTATCAGGATGGGACAGTTACACGTGACAGAAAAATGGCAGTCCGGGTCTGTGTTTCATGCACATTCACACTACTAGAGCTATTCAACATCAAGCATTTACACTAAATGAGCAATGTGAATTCCAGAAATATACAGCAGGTTTTAAAATGCTATCTTGAATGTTATACGCTAGCTGTACATGCTAATCTGGTTGTTTGTTGTACCTGGCAGGTGTCTTTGCCTCCCTGTGTTAAACCAGCACAGATCATGTTGTTGGTAACAGATCCAGAACCCAGCAGATTATTACATCGAGTATTGTCCACCATTGGAACCATAGTCTCCTGCAGAGTACCAGGATCAGGTAGGCTCTCTGAACATACACAGACACACACATAATTATTAATTGGTGATGTTAGAAGTTAATGAATTGATGGGTTGTGTGTGTGTTTTCTACCTCCAGCTTGAACATTTCCCCAGCCTGTGATCCAACCACTGGTGCCGGCACTGAAGACACTGTTCTGGGCTGCCAGACACACAGGTTTAATGTAGTCATTGAAAGTAACTGCGGAGGACAGGCGCAGCAGAGCGATGTCATTGTCATGCGTGTTGCTGTTGTAAGAGCTGTGAACGATTTTCGTTCTCACAGTTCTCATGACTTCATTGGCATTATCTTCCTCCTGTGTTCTCCTTCCCAAGTACACACGCAGACTGGATGTGCTGACACTGAATACAGTCAGAGAACATGAAAGAGAGAAAAGAACAAAACAATATACCAAGTACATTTTTTCAATTAAAACAAAATAAGTTCATATGTGTGTTTAGGTGAATCTTACCCAGGTAAACAGTGAGCTGCCGTCAGCACCCATTCACTGTTGATGAGGGAGCCTCCGCAGAAATGACCTCCAAGGGTAGAGCTGTGCAGACTGACCTGCCATGGCCACGACCCTTCAGAGGCATCCACACCACCCACAATACGGGTGTTTAGGGGGGCTTTTCCGCAAACTATGAGAGAGGGAGAAGGATTGTTCACATAAGCATTTCTACATGAATTATTAGACTTGATGTTGACATCTGAAGAAAGAGAAAGGCTCTTACCATTCAGCTGAGAAAGTGAACCTGCAAGGGCAGAAATAAATAAATTAATAAAATTCAACTAAATGTTTCTCTTAATAATTACTCCTTGCTCTGATAATGGTAGATTTAATTTGTGAGACACATCTCTGAGCAAACCAGCTTAATTACGCACAATTAGCATCCTTCTTTCCCCCAACTATTCAACAAGTGACATTAGCCCCATATCCACTGTTGAATATTTATGGGCTTCTTCTGTTCCTGGATTATTAACAGAATATGGCCCGGAAACAGAATTTAAATAGATTATTTCTCTTGATCTATGCAGTACAGAAATCCCAAACTTTGCTTATCTTATGAAAGAATAGTCACTGTGAACTTAGATGTGTTTTTCCCCTTCTTCTCCAATTTGTCCCTTATCAGCGGTTTTTAATCTGTGCGCCACAAAAGTGTCATAAATCAGAAACATAAAAAAGAAAAGAAAATTATTTGTGGGAGTGCATAAGTTATATTTACGTATTTCTCACAAAGGTGCTGCAGTTTTTCTTGCACTGGCACGAGAAGCGAATCATAAGAGTAATTTTTTCATGATTACACTGTTATGTCTGATTGATGAACAAATGGTTCTTATGAGTGTACTCTTAATAAAGCGTTTCAAATATCTCACTAATCCATGAGTTACCAGTCAAAAGAATCAGCCATATGAATCAACTACAAGTTTCATGTGAATAAGTCATTATTTTCATAGCAGACTGCTCTTATGTGCTGTCACAAAGAAAACAAAAGTATATTCACTTCGTTAGATCTTGAGTTATCCTCACTTTAATAGATATACCATGAGACCTTACCTTTGACACACAGGAGCAGGGTCAAAGTGACACAGGTTGATCTCCACATCTTCACGCAGTCCCTTTGTTCTTTAGCAGAATGGGTGCTTGTGGTAATTTGATACAAAGTGGCTCTTACAGTCCCTTTTATATAGTGTTGTGCTTCTCAAATTGCCCCTTTCATAACTCACTTACCTGCCCACTTCTTTTTTCCTAATGCTCCTCCTCATTTTTTTGTCATTCTCTTCAATTCAATTCACATTTATTTGTATAGTGCTTTTCATAATACATAGTTAAAAAGCATGTGTCTACATTACAATTTAGAGTGATCTGTTATCAGAGGTGGCGTGTTTTTGGTGTGTGTGTGTGTGGGGGGGGGGGGGGGTATTTAAAGGAATTAAATAATTAAAGGATTAAAAGGGATTCAAGGAAGTAAAGTAAGGATGTAAAAGTTCATATTGTAGTTATGAGGTATAAACTACACTACAGGTGCTGGTCATATAATTAGAATATCATCAAAAAGTTGATTTATTTCACTAATTCCATTCAAAAAGTGAAACTTGTATATTATATTCATTCATTACACACAGACTGATATATTTCAAATGTTTATTTCTTTTAATTTTGATGATTATAACTGACAACTAAGGAAAATCCCAAATACTTTATCTCAGAAAATTTGAATATTACTTAAGACCAGTACAAAGAAAGGATTTTTAAAGTATGAACATGAAAGGTATGAGCATATACAGCACTCAATACTATGTTGGGGCTCCTTTTGCCTGTATTACTGCAGCAATGCAGTGTGGCAAGTCCTGTTGGAACGTGAAATCTGCATCTCTAATAAAGTTGGTCAGCAGCAGGAAGCATGAAGTGCTCTAAAACTTCCTGGTATACGGCTGCGTTGACCTTAGACCTCAGAAAACACAGTGGACCAACACCAGCAGATGACATGGCACCCCAAACCATCACTGACTGTGGAAACTTTACACTGGACCTCAAGCTATGTGGATTGTGTGCCTCTCCTCTCTTCTTCCAGACTCTGGGACCCTGATTTCCAAAGGAAATGTAAAATTTACTTTCATCAGAGAACATAACTTTGGACCACTCAGCAGCAGTCCAGTCCTTTTTGTCTTTAGCCCAGGCGAGACGCTTCTGAGGCTGTCTGTTGTTCAAGAGTGGCTTGACACAAGGAATGCGACAGCTGAAACCCATGTCTTGCATACGTCCTGCTTAGTGGTTCTTGTAGCACTGACTCCAGCTGCAGTCCACTCTTTGTGAATCTACCCCACATTTTTGAATGGGTTTTGCTTCACAATCCTCTCCAGGGTGCGGTTATTCCTATTGCTTATACACTTTTTCTACCACATCTTTTCCATCCCTTCGCCTCTCTATTAATGTGCTTGGACACAGAGCTCTGTGAACAGCCAGCCTCTTTTGCAATGACCTTTTGTGTCTTGCCCTCCTTGTGCAAGGTGTCAATGGTCATCTTTTGGACAACTGTCAAGTGTCCAATCAATCAGGTGTCTTCAATATTGAACCTTTTCACAAACTGTTCCCACAAAGTTGGGAGCATGAAATTGTCCAAAATAAACCCCTGAAAAACAACCCCCATACCATAATCCCCTTCCACCAAACTTTACACTTGGCACAATGCAGTCAGGCAAGTACCGTTCTCCTGGAAACCACCAAACCCAGACTTATCCATTGGATTGCCAGACAGAGAAGCGTGATTCGTCACTCCAGAGAACTTGCCCATTCTGATCTGAAATTAAATTAGATCATTTTGTCAAGGTAACCACATCGCGTGAGCACAAAGGATGTCAAGTCATGGCCTCGAGATTATGTTGAGATACTGACATATGCGTCCCAATTCGCACATATCCATCCTAAATAGTATTCAAAAATAGATCAATAACGTGACCATAGCAACCTGGGATTATTATAAATGGATATTAATATTTTATTTTAAAGGTCCTGTTCTTCGTGTTTTTTTGAAGCTTTGATTGTGTTTATAGTGTGCAATATAACATGTGTTCATGTTTCGCGTGTAAAAGAACACAGTATTTTTCACACAATTTACTTATCTGTACACCGCTGTTTTCACTGTTCTAAAAACGGGCTGATGAGTTCCTTGTTCTATGAAGTCCCTCCTTCAGAAATACGTAACGAGTTCTGATTGTGCCAGCGGTTCCCGTGTTGTGATTTGACCGCAGCTTAGCGAACGTGGCACGGCTCCTGTGTTGTGATTCGACAGCAGCTTAGCGCACGTGGAAAGGTCATGCCTCTTAACGGGAGATATATGTGCTTAATGATCTCTACAGCGTCCCTGGGAAAGCCAAACAAAGGTGATTTGACTCCGGGATGAAAATAACAGCGTCTCGACGACATGGCGACAAACACAGTCAAACGCAACAATTCCTTTTCTCCACGCGACACTTCCTCTTCTCCACGTGGGACAGCAACAAGACCACGCCCCCTTTTTTCACGTATTCTTGTGGGCGGAGGTTAGTCTGTTCTACTGACGTAATTAATGAAGGAAGTACCAGGATGTAGTCCAAGCCGGCCGTTCGCTGTAGGCTTTGAAAGGGAACTTCTGTTAAATAAAATATCTCGCTTGGCATTGAACTTTGAGCTTTATAATTTTACAGTTATTATTTATGCTCTAACAGCAACATTACACACTAACTAAAGTTTGAACAATGGGATCACGAAGAACGGGACCTTTAAATTGACAATGACAAAAAGTGTGGAATTAAATGGTTAGCTACATTAACCTATGTCATAGACCTACTATTTTATTATATCTTATTTCATGCAATGTCATATGGGCATCATTCGAATTAAGTTTATTATCAATAAGTGTTAAAAGAACATAAAATAATATGTAATAATAACGTTTCTTTTAAATCAATTCACTGATTGTTTCTTTATTAGGGGTTCAAGCACGAAGTGCTGAACACCTATTGTATTTGTGCTGATTTTTATTAGGGGTTCAAGCACGAAGTGCTGAAACCCTATTGTAATTGTACTGATTTTTATTATTATTATTATTATTATTATTATTATTATTATTCTGCCGTAAAACGCATCGTGCAGCCCAAACCGTAAGGGCTAGAGACTTGAAACTTGGCCAATAGATAGTAGAAAAATCGAGGAGAGGTTATCAAATTATGAGCCAGATTGGCCTATAGGTGGCGCTATAGCAATCAATTGCGCGAAACTGCTCATAACTCCTAAACCGTATGTCGTAGACTCAAGTGTCTTATATCATTGGAAAGGTGAGTTCATGACGAACAAAACGTATATCTCCGATTTCATTTGCGCCATGATAGATTTTCCGCCATTTTGAATTTTGTCAAAAAACTACTTTTGCAAACTAGTCCTAGGTTTTTCGCTTGATCGAAACCAAACCAGTGCAGAAATGTTCTATGGAGTCTGAATATCAAGAATTATCGAAAAAAAGTTGAAATTTCGATTCACGGTCGCTAAGGGGCGGAAAACGAATGTTGTGGGAGGAGCCTATTTTACTAAAACAGCTATAACTCAAGAACAAAATGAGATATCTTCACCAAACTTGGTAGACATGTGTATGGGCTCGGTATTTGGTCTCGATAAAAAAAATAGCGACGATTGAACACTTGGTGGCGCTATAACACGAAAAAAACATGAAAATGGCTATAACCTGCCGAGCGCTAGTCCGATTGACTTGAAAATTGGTATGCAGTGTCTTGGTCCAAGGTACCATGCATGTCTATGAGGACATTGGCGTATCTCAAAAATCATGGCCGCCACAGCCAATTAAATTTAAGCACCTATTAGACAAGGTTAACGGAGGCCAATCGGAACGAAACTCGATGGGCATGTTTGACTCATGGCCCTAGAGGTCTGTAAGAATTTTGAAACAAATCGGCCACTAGTTGGCTCTAATGAGTTTTATGGCTCTGTAATCACGTGGTGTTGCACACATCCACAAAATATGCATATCATTTGATAGATCTCCTCATATTGAACACCTTTGCCTCTAGAACCATTGCTGTCAATCAAATCGTTTATTAAATATTTGCAATTATGTTAAAAACCTACTTTTGCAAACTAGTCCCTGGTTTTTTGCCCGATCGGAAGCAAACCAGTCTAGGACAATTCTCTGGACTCTCTAGATCAATAATTATCAAAAAAAGTTCAACTTTTGCATTTACATGGCTATAACAGAATCATTTAGAAGAGGGACGTAGCAAAATACACTCAATAGCCTATAAATCTTAAAGGAAAACTCAAAACTTCACGAAAATTGTTATGTATATGTGACATAGCATGCTGAAAAAGCATGCAAAGTTTCATGGAGATCGGACCATAGGTGGCACTAAAACTGTTAAAAAGCTTTGAAAACCATGTATTCCCTATGGTGAATTGCCTGTATTGGCTGTAAATTGTATTTTCCATCTCTCTATTCAATGAATGTTCAGATCTACTTAAAAACAAGTCAGAACATGTATCCTATGCCTCTAAACAAGCATGAAAAATTTCAGACAGATCGGACAATATTTGCCTCTATAAAAGTTAAAAAAGGTTAAAATTACAGAGTTCATTTGATAATAATGGTATATTAAGCCAATAAGTGGTCGTTTGCTGCCCCCCGCTGTTCATTTTATTGTACTACACACAAAATAATATTATTCTGCAGTAAAACACATCGTGCAGCCCAAACCGTAAGGGCTAGAGACTTGAAACTTGGCCAATAGGTAGTACAAACATAGAGGAGAGGTTATCAAATTATGAGCCAGATTGGCCTATAGGTGGCGCTATAGCAATCAATTGCGCAAAACTGCTCATAACTCCTAAACCGTATATCGTAGACTCAAGTGTCTTATATCATTGGAAAGGTGAGTCCATGACGAACATAACGTATATCTCCGATTTCATTTGCGCCATGATAGATTTTCCGCCATTTTGAATTATGTCAAAAAACTACTTTTGCGAACTAGTCCTAGGTTTTTCGCTTGATCGGAACCAAACCAGTGCAGAAATGTTCTCTGGAGTCTGAATATCAATAATTATCGAAAAAAAGTTGAAATTTCGATTCACGGTCGCTAAGGGGCGGAAAACGAATGTTGTGGGAGGAGCCTATTTTACTAAAACAGCTATAACTCAAGAAGAAAATGAGATATCTTCACCAAACTTGGTACACATGTGTATGGGCTCAGTCTTTGGTCTCGATAAAAAAATAGCGACGATTGAACACTTGGTGGCGCTATAACACAAAAAAAAACATGAAAATGGCTATAACTACCCGACCGCTAGTCCGATTGACTTGAAAATTGGTATGCAGTGTCTTGGCCCAAGGTCCCATGTATGTCTATGAGGACATTGGCCTATCTCAAAAAACATTGCCGCCATAGCCAATTAAATTATTTCAGTGTTTAAAATCTTGCTAAATAAAACTTAATGTATTTTGATGCTTGTGTGCTTAAAGGCTTTAAAGGCTTGAACCCCGCTAAATGCTGCTTGCAGCTTTAATTATTATTATTATTATTATTATTATTATTCAGACCTAAAACGCATCGTGCAGACCAAACCGTAAGGGCTAGAGACTTGAAACTTGGCCAATAGGTAGTACAAAAATCGAGGAGAGGTTATCAAATTATGAGCCAGATTGGCCTATAGGTGGCGCTATAGCAATCAATTGCGCGAAACTATTCATAACTCCTAAACCGTATGTCGTACACTCAAGTGTCTTATATCATTGGAAAGGTGAGTCCATGACGAACAAAACGTATATCTCCGATTTCATTTGCGCCATGATAGATTTTCCGCCATTTTGAATTTTGTCAAAAAAGTACTTTTGCGAACTAGTCCTAGGTTTTTCGCTTGATCGGAACCAAACCAGTGCAGAAATGTTCTCTGGAGTCTGAATATCAATAATTATCGAAAAAAAGTTGAAATTTCGATTCACGGTCGCTAAGGGGCGGAAAACGAATGTTGTGGGAGGAGCCTATTTTACTAAAACCGCTATAACTCAAGAAGAAAATGAGATATCTTCACCAAACTTGGTACACATGTGTATGGGCTCAGTCTTAGGTCTCGATAAAAAAATAGCGATGATTGAACACTTGGTGGCGCTATAACACGAAAAAAACATGAAAATGGCTATAACCACCCGAGCGCTAGTCCGATTGACTTGAAAATTGGTATGCAGTGTCTTGGTCCAAGGTACCATGTATATCTATGAGGACATTGGCGTATCTCAAAAAACATGGCCGCCACAGCCAATTAAATTTGAGCACCTATTAGACAAGGTTAATGGAGGCCGATCAGAACGAAACTCGATGGGCATGTTTGACTCATGGCCCTAGAGGTCTGTAAGAATTTTGAAACAAATCGGCCACTAGTTGGCGCTAATGAGTTTTATGGCTCTGTAATCACGTGGTGTTGCACACATCCACAAAATATGCATATCATTTGATAGATCTCTTCATATTGAACAACTTTGCCTCTAGAACCATTGCTGTCAATCAAATCGTTCATTAAATATTTGCAATTATATTAAAAACCTACTTTCGCGAACTAGTCCCTGGTTTTTTGCCCGATCGGAACCAAACAAGTCTAGAACAATTCTCTGGACTCTCTAGGTTAATAATTATCAAAAAAAAGTTGAACTTTTGCATTTGGATGGCTATAACGGGGTCATTTAAAAGAGGGACGTAGCAAAATACACTCAATAGCCTTTAAATCTTAAAGGAAAACTCAAAACGTCACGAATATTGTTTTGTATATGTGACATAACATGCTGAAGAAGCATGCAAAGTTTCATGGAGATCGGACCATAGGTGGCGCTAAAACTGTTAAAAAGCTTTGAAAACCATGTATTCCCTATGGTGAATTGCCTGTATTGGCTGTAAATTGTATTTTCCATCTCTCTATTCAATGAATGTTCAGATCTACTTAAAAACAAGTCAGAACATGTATCCTATGCCTCTAAACAAGCATGAAAAATTTCAGACAGATCGGACAATATTTGCCTCTATAAACGTTAAAAAAGGTTAAAATTACAGAGTTCATTTGATAATAATGGTATATTAAGCCAATAAGTGGTCGTTTGCTGCCCCCCGCTGTTCATTTTATTGTACTACACACAAAATAATATTATTCTGCAGTAAAACACATCGTGCAGCCCAAACCGTAAGGGCTAGAGACTTGAAACTTGGCCAATAGGTAGTACAAACATAGAGGAGAGGTTATCAAATTATGAGCCAGATTGGCCTATAGGTGGTGCTATAGCAATCAATTGCGCGAAACTGCTCATAACTCCTAAACCGTATGTCGTACACTCAAGTGTCTTATATCATTGGAAAGGTGAGTCCATGACGAACAAAATGTATATCTCCGATTTCATTTGCGCCATGATAGATTTTCCGCCATTTTGAATTTTGTTAAAAAACTACTTTTGCAAACTAGTCCAAGGTCTCTTGCTTGATCGGAACCAAACCAGTGCAGAAATGTTCTCTGGAGTCTGCATATCAATAATAATCGAAAAAAAGTTTAAATTTCTATTCACGGTCGCTAAGGGGCGGAAAACGACTGTTGTGGGAGGAGCCTATTTTACTAAAATGGCTATAACTCAAGAAAGAAATGAGATGTCTTCACCAAACTTGGTACAAATGTGTATGGTCTGAGTCTTTGGTCACGATAAAAAAATCGCGACGATTGAACACTTGGTGGCGCTATAACACAAAAAAAACATGAAAATGGCTATAACTACCCGACCGCTAGTCCGATTGACTTGAAAATTGGTATGCAGTGTCTTGGTCCAAGGTCCCATGTATGTCTATGAGGACATTGGCCTATCTCAAAAAACATTGCCACCACAGCCAATTAAATTATTTCAGTGTTTAAAATCTTGCTAAATAAAACTTAATGTATTTTGATGCTTGTGTGCTTAAAGGCCTTAAAGGCTTGAACCCCGCTAAATGCTGCTTGCAGCTTTATTAGGGGTTCAAGCACGAAGTGCTGAACACCTATTGTATTTGTGCTGATTTTTATTATTATTATTATTATTATTATTATTATTATTATTATTATTATTATTATTATTCAGACCTAAAACGCATCGTGCAGACCAAACCGTAAGGGCTAGAGACTTTAAACTTGGCCAATAGGTAGTACAAAAATCGAGGAGAGGTTATCAAATTATGAGCCAGATTGGCCTATAGGTGGCGCTATAGCAATCAATTGCGCGAAACTGCTCATAACTCCTAAACCGTATGTTGTAGACTCAAGTGTCTTATATCATTGGAAAGGTGTGTCCATGACGAACAAAACGTATATCTCCGATTTCATTTGCGTCATGATAGATTTTCCGCCATTTTGAATTTTGTCAAAAAACTACTTTTGCGAACTAGTCCTAGGTTTTTTGCTTGATCGGAACCAAACCAGTGCAGAAATGTTCTCTGGAGTCTGAATATCAATAATTATCGAAAAAAAGTTGAATTTTCGATTCACGGTCGCTAAGGGGCGGAAAACGAATGTTGTGGGAGGAGCCTATTTTACTAAAACAGCTATAACTCAAGAACAAAATGAGATATCTTCACCAAACTTGGTACACATGTGTAAGGGCTCAGTATTTGGTCTCGATAAAAAAAAAACGACGATTGAACACTTGGTGGCGCTATAACACGAAAAAAACATGAAAATGGCTATAACCTGCCGAGCGCTAGTCCGATTGACTTGAAAATTAGTATGCAGTGTCTTGGTCCAAGGCCCCATGTATGTCTATGAGGACATTGGCGTATCTCAAAAAACATGGCCGCCACAGCCAATTAAATTTGAGCACCTATTAGACAAGGTTAACGGAGGCCGATCAGAACGAAACTCAATGGGCATGTTTGACTCATGGTGCTAGAGGTCTGTAAGAATTTTGAAACAAATCGGCCACTAGTTGGCGCTAATGAGTTTTATGGCTCTGTAATCACGTGGTGTTGCACACATCCACAAAATATGCATATCATTTGATAGATCTCTTCATATTGAACAACTTTGCCTCTAGAATCATTGCTGTCAATCAAATCGTTCATTAAATATTTGCAATTATGTTAAAAACCTACTTTTGCGAACTAGTCCCTGGTTTTTTGCCCGATCGGAACCAAACCAGTCTAGGACAATTCTCTGGACTCTCTAGGTTAATAATTATCGAAAAAAAGTTGAACTTTTGCATTTAGATGGCTATAACAGGGTCATTTAGAAGAGGGACGTAGCAAAATACACTCAATAGCCTATAAATCTTAAAGGAAAACTCAAAACATCACGAATATTGTTATGTATATGTGACATAACATGCTGAAGAAGCATGCAAAGTTTCATGGAGATCGGACCATAGGTGGCGCTAAAACTGTTAAAAAGCTTTGAAAACCATGTATTCCCTATGGTGAATTGCCTGTATTGGCTGTAAATTGTATTTTCCATCTCTCTATTCAATGAATGTTCAGATCTACTTAAAAACAAGTCAGAACATGTATCATATGCCTCTAAACAAGCATGAAAAATTTCAGACAGATCGGACAATATTTGCATCTATAAAAGTTAAAAAAGGTTAAAATTACAGAGTTCATTTGATAATAATGGTATATTATAAGTGGCCAATAAGTGGTCGTTTGCTGCCCCCCGCTGTTCATTTTATTGTACTACACACAAAATAATATTATTCTGCAGTAAAACACATCGTGCAGCCCAAACCGTAAGGGCTAGAGACTTGAAACTTGGCCAATAGGTAGTACAAACATAGAGGAGAGGTTATCAAATTGTGAGCCAGATTGGCCTATAGGTGGCGCTATAGCAATCAATTGCGCGAAACTGCTCATAACTCCTAAACCGTATGTCGTAGACTCAAGTGTCTTATATCATTGGAAAGGTGAGTCCATGACGAACAAAACGTATGTCTCCGATTTCATTTGCGCCATGATAGATTTTCCGCCATTTTGAATTTTATTAAAAAACTACTTTTGCAAACTAGTCCTAGGTTTTTTGATTGATCGGAACCAGACCAGTGCAGAAATGTTCTCTGGAGTCTGAATATCAATAATAATCAAAAAAAAGTTTAAATTTCTATTCACGGTCGCTAAGGGGCGGAAAACGACTGTTGTGGGAGAAGCCTATTTTACTAAAATGGCTATAACTCAAGAAAGAAATTAGATGTCTTCACCAAACTTGGTACACATGTGTATGGTCTGAGTCTTTGGTCACGATAAAAAAATAGCGACGATTGAACACTTGGTGGCGCTATAACACAAAAAAACATGAAAATGGCTATAACTACCCGACCGCTAGTCCGATTGACTTGAAAATTGGTATGCAGTGTCTTGGTCCAAGGTCCCATGTATGTCTATGATGACATTGGCCTATCTCAAAAAACATGGCCACCACAGCCAATTAAATTATTTCAGTGTTTAAAATCTTGCTAAATAAAACTTAATGTATTTTGATGCTTGTGTGCTTAAAGGCCTTAAAGGCTTGAACCCCGCTAAATGCTGCTTGCAGCTTTAATTAGGGGTTCAAGCACGAAGTGCTGAAACCCTATTGTAATTGTACTGATTTTTATTATTATTATTATTATTATTATTATTATTATTCTGCCGTAAAACGCATCGTGCAGCCCAAACCGTAAGGGCTAGAGACTTGAAACTTGGCCAATAGGTAGTACAAAAATCGAGGAGAGGTTATCAAATTATGAGCCAATTTGGCCTATAGGTGGCGCTATAGCAATCAATTGAGCGAAACTGCTTATAACTCCTAAACCGTATGTCGTAGACTCAAGTGTCTTATATTATTGGAAAGGTGAGTCCATGACAAACAAAATGTATATCTCCGATTTCATTTCCGCCATGATAGATTTTCCGCCATTTTGAATTTTGTCAAAAAACTACTTTTGCGAACTAGTCCTAGGTTTTTCGCTTGATCGGAACCAAACCAGTGCAGAAATGTTCTCTGGAGTCTGAATATCAATAATTATCGAAAAAAAGTTGAAATTTCGATTCACGGTTGCTAAGGGGCGGAAAACGAATGTTGTGGGAGGAGCCTATTTTACTAAAATGGCTATAACTCAAGAAAAAAATTAGATATCTTCACAAAACTTGGTACACATATGTATGGGCTAAGTCTTTGGTCAGGATAAAAAAATCGTGACGATTGAACACTTGGTGGCGCTATAACACGAAAAAAACATGAAAATGGCTATAACCACCCGCCCGCTAGTCCGATTGACTTGAAAATTGGTATGCAGTGTCTTGGTCCAAGGTACCATGTATGTCTATGAGGACATTGGCGTATCTCAAAAAACATGGCCGCCACAGCCAATTAAATTTGAGCACCTCTTGGACAAGGTTAACGGAGGCCGATCAGAACGAAACTCGATGGGCATGTTTGACTCATGGCCCTAGAGGTCTGTAAGAATTTTGAAAGAAATCGGCCACTAGTTGGCGCTAACGAGTTTTATGGCTCTGTAATCACGTGGTGTTGCACACATCCACAAAATATGCATATCATTTGATAGATCTCTTCATATTGAACACCTTTGCCTCTAGAACCATTGCTGTCAATCAAATCGTTCAATAAATATTTGCAATTATGTTAAAAACCTACTTTTACGAACTAGTCCCTGGTTTTTTGCCCGATCGGAACCAAACCAGTCTAGGACAATTCTCTGGACTCTCCAGATCAATAATTATCAAAAAAAAGTTCAACTTTTGCATTTAGATGGCTATAAAAGGATCATTTAGAAGAGGGATGTAGCAAAATACACTCAATAGCCTATAAATCTTAAAGGAAAACTCAAAACGTCACAAATATTGTTATGTATATGTGACATAACATGCTGAAGAAGCATGCAAAGTTTCATGGAGATCGGACCATAGGTGGCGCTAAAACTGTTAAAAAGCTTTGAAAACCATGTATTCCCTATGGTGAATTGCCTGTATTGGCTGTAAATTGTATTTTCCATCTCTCTATTCAATGAATGTTCAGATCTACTTAAAAACAAGTCAGAACATGTATCCTATGCCTCTAAACAAGCATGAAAAATTTCAGACAGATCGGACAATATTTGCCTCTATAAAAGTAAAAAAATGTTAACATTACAGAGTTCTGGTATATTAAGCCAATAAGTGGTCGTTTGCTGCCCCCCGCTGTTCATTTTATTGTACTACACACAAAATAATATTATTCTGCAGTAAAACACATCGTGCAGCCCAAACCGTAAGGGCTAGAGACTTGAAACTTGGCCAATAGGTAGTAAAAAGCATAGAAGAGAGGTTATCAAATTATGAGCCAGATTGGCCTATAGGTGGCGCTATAGCAATCAATTGCGCGAAACTGCTCATAACTCCTAAACCGTATGTCGTAGACTCAAGTGTCTTATATCATTGGAAAGGTGAGTCCATGAAGAACAAAATGTATATCTCCGATTTCATTTGCGCCATGATAAATTTTCCGCGATTTTGAATTTTGTTAAAAAACTACTTTTGCAAACTAGTCCTAGGTTTCTTACTTTATCGGAACCAAACCAGTGCAGAAATGTTCTCTGGAGTCTGAATATCAATAATAATTGAAAAAAAGTTTAAATTTCTATTCACGGTCGCTAAGCGGCGGAAAACGACTGTTGTGGGAGGAGCCTATTTTACTAAAATGGCTATAACTCAAGAAAGAAATGAGATATCTTCACCAAACTTGGTAGACATGTGTATGGGCACAGTATGTGGTCTCGATAAAAAAATAGCGACGATTGAACACTTGGTGGCGCTATAACACGAAAAAAACATGAAAATGGCTATAACCTGCCGAGCGCTAGTCCGATTGACTTGAAAATTGGTATACAGTGTCTTGGTCCAAGGTACCATGTATGTCTTTGAGGACATTGGCCTATCTCAAAAAACATGGCCGCCACAGCCAATTAAATTATTTCAGTGTTTAAAATCTTGCTAAATAAAACTTAATGTATTTTGATGCTTGTGTGCTTAAAGGCCTTAAAGGCTTGAACCCCGCTAAATGCTGCTTGCAGCTTTAATTATTATTATTATTATTATTATTATTATTATTATTATTATTCTCCGCTAAAACGCATCGTGCAGCCCAAACCGTAAGGGCTGGAACTTTGAAACTTTGTCAGATGGTAGTACACAAATCGAGGAGAGGTTATCAAATTATGAGCCAGATTGGCCTATAGGTGGCGCTATAGCAATCAATTGCGCGAAACTGCTCATAACTCCTAAATCGTATGTCGTAGACTCAAGTGTCTTATATCATTGGAAAGGTGAGTCCATGACGAACAAAATGTATATCTCCGATTTCATTTGCGCCATGATAGATTTTCCGCCATTTTGAATTTTGTCAAAAAACTACTTTTGCGAACTAGTCCTAGGTTTTTTGCTTGATCGGAACCAAACCAGTGCAGAAATGTTCTCTGGAGTCTGAATATCAATAATTATCGAAAAAAAGTTGAAATTTCGATTCACGGTTGCTAAGGGGCGGAAAACGAATGTTGTGGGAGGAGCCTATTTTACTAAAACAGCTATAACTCAAGAAGAAAATGAGATATCTTCACCAAACTTGGTACACATGTGTATGGGCTCATTCTTTGGTCTCGATAAAAAAATAGCGACGATTGAACACTTGGTGGCGCTATAACACGAAAAAAACTTGAAAATGGCTATAACCACCCGAGCGCTAGTCCGATTGACTTGAAAATTGGTATGCAGTGTCTTGGTCCAAGGTACCATGTATATCTATGAGGATATTGGCGTATCTCAAAAAACATGGCCGCCACAGCCAATTAAATTTGAGCACCTATTAGACAAGGTTAATGGAGGCCGATCAGAACGAAACTCGATGGGCATGTTTGACTCATGGTCCTAGAGGTCTGTAAGAATTTTGAAAGAAATTGGCCTTTCCTATGGACCATAGGTGGCGCTATAACTGTTAAAAACCATATGTTTCCTATGGTAAATTGCCTAAATTGCCTGTAATTTGAGTTTTCCATCTATTATTTCAGTGTTTAAAATCTTGCTAAATAAAACTTGATGTCTTTTGATGCTTGTGTGCTTAAAGGCCTTAAAGGCTTGAACCCCGCTAAATGCTGCTCGCAGCTTTAATTATTATTATTATTATTATTATTATTATTATTATTATTATTATTATTATTGGTTATATTTGTATTCATTGTTATGCATTTGCTTTATTTTCCCCTTCATTTTATGTGTCTCTTTACCTACTGTGAATTCAAACATATTACTTTTGTCACATACTGTTTTTCGCATACTATAGTAGGAAAGTATGTGATTTCGGGTGCAGCCGGGAAGGAAAAGTTAATAGGCAGCATGAAACGGAAGTTGGACATTTTCGGTTAACTTATTTAGATATGATTAGATTAGATTCAACTTTATTGTCAATACACAAGTACAGGTACAAGGCAGCGAAATGCAGTTTAGGTCTAACCAGAAGTGCAATAGCAGCAAGTGCAGGATATACAATGGTTGCATAAGTGCATGATATACAATGGATGAACAAGTGCAGGACATGGATATGTACTGAATATAAATATATATAGAGAGATGGTTGTTACTATAAACAGGATTTACAGGTGGATATGTACAGTGAATAAATTTACAGATGGCTATTACTATAAACAGAATTTACAGGTGAATATGTACTATGAATATAATATACAGATGGCTATTACTATAAACAGAATTTACAGGTGAATATGTACTATGAATATAATATACAGATGGCTATTACTATAAACAGAATTTTACAGATATAGGTATACAATGATATGTTAGGCTAAGATGAGGAATATAGCAGTGGATTAAGGTAGTGCAATAAAGTATGGACAGAAGCTATCCGAGAAAAAGTGTAAAAGTGCAGTGGAAAGTGATTGCATATTACAGTTAGAAGTACGGTGCAAAATGCAAATGTAAACAGTTGGTACTATAAATACAGTCGGCAGTGCAAATCAGCATAATCCAATTAAAATATGGCAGTGCAAGATGCATATGTAAACAGTTGTTACTGTAATAAACAGTCGTGGCCACGACAAATTATCTTGTGGGAACATGATAATATGTTGTGGCCACAAGATATTAATTCATGGGAAAGTCATTTTAACTTGTGGGAACGTTATAATGTGTCGTGGCCAAAAGGTCATTTTGTTGAGGTAAAGATGTGAAGTTGTGGCCTCAAAATGCGATGTTGAGGGAACTACATGTTTTCCTAGTGACCACGACATCTTATGTTGAGGGAATGATATTTAGCTATTTGTTGTAGCTATTTTATTTTAAATTAAGAACAACAAAAAAGTGTGGAATTAAGAAATGATTGCTATTAACATATAATAGGCTATTATTTTATTATATATATAACATATTATATTAAAACTACTATCTTATAGGTCTATTCAGTAGTGCAAAAATCAAAATTTTCACAAAAATGTTGTTTTCAACAAAAGCATGGATTATAATAATAATAATAATAATGTTTTTTAAGCAGCACATCTACATTGTAATGTTAAAATTGTAATGTTTCCAAACTTTTGACAGGTGCTATATATATACAGTGAGGAAAATAAGTATTTGAACACCCTGCTATTTTGCAAGTTCTCCCACTTAGAAATCATGGAGGGGTCTGAAATTGTCATCGTAGGTGCATGTCCACTGTGAGAGACATAATCTATAAAAAAAATCCAGAAATCACAATGTATGATTTTTTAACTATTTATTTGTATGATACAGCTGCAAATAAGTATTTGAACACCTGAGAAAATCAATGTTAATATTTGGTACAGTAGCCTTTGTTTGCAATTACAGAGGTCAAACGTTTCCTGTAGTTTTTCACCAGGTTTGCACACACTGCAGGAGGGATTTTGGCCCACTCCTCCACACAGATCTTCTCTAGATCAGTCAGGTTTCTGGCCTGTCGCTGAGAAACACGGAGTTTGAGCTCCCTCCAAAGATTATCTATTGGGTTTAGGTCTGGAGACTGGCTAGGCCATGGCAGAACCTTGAAATGCTTCTTACAGAGCCACTCCTTGGTTATCCTGGCTGTGTGCTTCGGGTCATTGTCATGTTGGAAGACCCAGCCTCGACCCATCTTCAATGCTCTAACTGAGGGAAGGAGGTTGTTCCCCAAAATCTCGCAATACATGGCCCCGGTCATCCTCTCCTTAATACACTGCAGTCACCCTGTCCCATGTGCAGAAAAACACCCCAAAGCATGATGCTACCACCACCATGCTTCACAGTAGGATGGTGTTCTTGGGATGGTACTCATCATTCTTCTTCCTCCAAACACGTTTAGTGGAATTATGACCAAAAAGTTATATTTTGGTCTCATCTGACCCCATGACTTTCTCCTATGACTCCTCTGGATCATCCAAATGGTCATTGGCAAACTTAAGACGGGCCTTGACATGTGCTGGTTTAAGCAGGGGAACCTTCCGTGCCATGCATGATTTCAAACCATGATGTCTTAGTGTATTACCAACAGTAACCTTGAAAACGGTGGTCCCAGCTCTTTTCAGGTCATTGACCAGCTCCTCCCGTGTAGTTCTGGGCTGATCATACCTTTCTTAGGATCATTAAGACCCCACGAGGTGAGATCTTGCATGGAGCCCCAGTCCGAGGGAGATTGACAGTCATGTTTAGCTTCTTCCATTTTCTAATGATTGCTACAACAGTGGACCTTTTTTCACCAAGCTGCTTGGCAATTTCCCTGTAGCCCTTTCCAGCCTTGTGGAGGTGTACAATTTTGTCTCTAGTGTCTTTGGACAGCTCTTTGGTCTTGGCCATGTTAGTAGTTGGATTCTTACTGATTGTATGGGGTGGACAGGTGTCTTTATGCAGCTAACGACCTCAAACAGGTGAATCTAATTTAGGATAATAAATGGAGTGGAGGTGGGCATTTTAAAGGCAGACTAACAGGTCTTTGAGGGTCAGAATTCTAGCTGATAGACAGGTGTTCAAATACTTATTTGCAGCTGTATCATACAAATAAATAGTTAAAAAATCATACATTGTGATTTCTGGATTTTCTTTTTTAGATTATGTCTCTCACAGTGGACATGTACCTACGATGACAATTTCAGACCCCTCCATGATTTCTAAGTGGGAGAACTTGCAAAATAGCAGGGTGTTCAAATACTTATTTTCCTCCCTGTATATATATATATATATATATATATATATATATATATATATATATATATATATATATATATATATATATATATATATATATATATATATATAGCACCTGTCAAAAGTTTGGAAACATTACAATTTTAACATTCTTGGATCTCTTTAATGTTTTTTTGTGACGGCTGTGCAGACGTGATCAGTCTGGCTCTCAGGTTTCCGCTCCATTACTCTTACCTTTACATAATTGTGACATCACAGATCACAGATCTCAAGATCCGGCAAAATAAAGAATGCAGAATCCTGAAAGTTGGCCTTAGAATAAGCCTTCTATCAGCCTAACATCGAATTGTCTTAAAATTGACTCATTAATCAGAGATCAAAAGGCTTTAGAGCATACTGTAGAACCCTAATAAAGCACGTCAAACATAGAATTACTTTGTTGTTTGTGAATCAGATTATCCTTTATTGAAATGCTTTATTCAAGGGCACAAGGATGACAAAACAGGATTCTAAGCTTGATGACTTTGTAGACTATTATGGGGAGATGCTTTTGGTGCTTTATATATATATATTTATTTATTTATTCTTTTTTTGGTCCAATAATTAGAAATTCTGTTTTTTCAGAATTAAGTTGTAGGAAATTACTAGTTATCCAATGTTTATATCAACTATGCATTCCGTCAATCTTGTGAATTGGTAAGTTTTGTCAGGGCACGAAGAAATATAGAGCCGAGTATCGTCAGCATAACAATGAAAACTAATGTCATGCTTCCTAATGATATCTCCCAAGGGTAGCATGTACAGGGTGAAAAGCAAGTCCTAGCACTGAGCCTTGCGGTACTCCATACTGAACTTGTGATCGGTGTGACATCTCTTAATTTACTGCTACAAACTGATAGCGGTCCGATAAGAATGATTTGAACCATGCTAATGCAATTGCAATAATGCCAACATAATTTTCGAGTCTATTCAGAAGAATGTTGTAGTCGATAGTATTGAATGCAGTGCTAAGATTGAGTAACACTAATAGAGAGATACAGCCACGATCGGATGTTAAGAGCAAATCATTTATAACGCTAATGAGAGCAGTCTCAGTACTATGATATGTTCTAGATCCTAACTGGAAATAATAGATTTTACCAAACTATCTAGGGTTTTGTTTTCAAGAATTTATTTTTAAATTTTTTTCCCTCATTATGAAATCAAGGTCATTGTGTGAATTGCATTTTTATGTATTAAAAAACAAAAACAATATTGAGCATTATGACATTGACCCACATAAATAAAACATAAAGACATTTACATTTACATTTAAATTTATGCATTTGGCAGACGCTTTTATCCAAAGCGACTTACATTGCATTCAAGGTACACATTTTTTTAAAGACACATAAAGTATAGTATGCTGTAGCACCAGTTATACAGTAATTATTCTAAACATGTATTTTTAACACAGACCTTTAACACAGAATGCAGTTCACCAAACCAGTTAATCTCACTTTCAAAATGTATTGAACATTTCTTAACTTATTCTATAGCAAATGTTTTCGCCCATCAATTACACTTTGTCACCCATAAAACAGTGACTTTAAAAAGGTGACGTTCCAAAAGGTATGTTTTGCTTTTTACTTATCTTGGATTATGTGCAGACACGAAAATCCATTTACAAAATAGGGCAGGTGTAACAATGGCTAAAGTTGGCTGGTAATCTGAAGACTGCTGGTTGAGGGAATGACAATGACTATTCTGGCTTTGAGCAAGGCTTGTAAGCTCAGGTTCCTCCAGAGGGTTTTTTTATATTCAGAATATACTTTAAATTGCTTTGGATAAAAGTGTCTGCTAAATGCCTGCTTATTTAGTTACTAGAGCAGAGCTTGTCTATATATAAAGAACAGAACGGTATTAGCAACAACACTCTAAAAAAAAAGGTTCTATATGGCACCAAAAATGGTTCTTGGCTCATAATCATAAGGGAACCTTTATAAGTGCTATATAGCACGTATTTTGGTGCTTCAGTGGTTCTTCAGCAGTTCTTCAGAGGTTCTTCACCGGTTATTTGACTAAGGTGCTATATAATACCGCTAACTATGGTGCTATATAGTACCGCTACCATATGCAGAACATGTTAAAGCTACACTGTGTGATATTTTCCCCCATCTAGCGGTGAAAGGGTATATACCATCCAGTAAATATTAGTTTCTTTTCCTCCCAATTCCGATTTTGTTTTAACTCCTACGGTGGCCGATTTAGTCCAAGATTAACATGGCTTCCAGTTCGATCCAGCAATCCCCCTCTTCACATTCGCCATCGAGTTGTAACGCGTGTGTCCGGGTGAAAAATACGGATAGCTCACTCAACACAACTGGAGTCGATGCAAACACGGAGGCGATTGACGTCAAACAGCCCGCACTTTATTCCCCGCGGAACCCCCCACAAGAGTCCGGCACAAACTCCACTTCCGTCCACAGCATTACCCAACAAAACAAAAATAAATTAATGTTAGCAACAGAAGACAGAAAATAATCCGCACACATGGGAGCTCGAGGCGCAGTGCACACACACACACACACACACACAGAACGCAGGCGCTCCAACCGGGGTGAACGCTCTTAAAGGGGCCACACTATTTTCCTACTCGTTACAGAGTGTTAAAACGCGAAAGGCAAAGCTTGAATTTACGGGTATGTCCCTCTTTGGCTAATGTACTTTCAAGATGGAGGGGCAACATGGCGACCCCCATTCGAACCCCTTACCCGTATGTATTTTCAATGGCATATTATAAACTTACGAGAATACTTTATTACTTGAAAGAAGTAAATATACATTAATGAGCACATATATTTTTGAAAGAACTAAGTGTTTTTAGCTAAGAATAAACTAAAAAAGTTACACAGTGTAGCTTTAAGATATGGTGCTATATAGCACCAAAAGTGGTTCCTCTATGATTACGACGAAGAACCATTTTTGGTGCCATATAGAACCTTTTTTTTTTTAGAGTGAATACCTACAAAATATTGGCCATTCAAATTCTGTGCATTCAGTTATTTTCAGGTCTTTGCACAAATAAATCAGTAATTTTGTATGTACTTAAATAAGCCATTTTTCTCTTTTATAGCACTGTAAAAAAAAACTTGAGATAATGTATGTTGAAAGCACTTCCAATGACAGGTACATTTCTATGGATTTTCAAAATAACAAGTCATTGTGGAAAAAACTGCTGAAACAAGTATTGCAGCAACTACAATAGAAGGATGTAGAGATAAACCTAATATAAGACAGTACAAACAAATTTATACTGTGCTTATGAAACATCACACTATGTAATTATGTACCTGGTAAATATGCATAGCCAAGTGTTAGAGATTTGTTGAGCGATGTTTATGTGTATGTGTTTTGGCATATGTTCAGTTGGGTTCAAAATTTGAATTTTATTGGAGGATTTATTCCCGGAGCCAGTTTAGTTCACTGTTTGGGTGATATCATGGGAAATCTTCAACTTTTGCGATAAAAGAGTTCATTGTACCATGAAAATGTCATTTTCTGGTGTCAGACAGATGAATGGCACTGAAAATTCTTCAAGCGGGAAACTTCATGAGAAACAAGTGTTGAAGCTGTTAATGAATCTCAAGCTTTTAAATGGCACCCATTTTAAAGTAAAACGTACTGAGAGATATGCATTATATTGAATATCAAAAGAGTGAAAAATATGTTAATGATGCTTTCGTATTTTAATCCTTGTTGGCGCTCTGGGCCATGGTGTTGAAAAAGTTTATTCAGGATCAAAATGATCCGAAACTTGGAAATATTTGGAATGATAAACTTTAAAGTCACAATAAGATGTTTGGATTAAAATATCCAAAAACCACAAGAATATGTAAATCCAGAGAAATAAGCATGGACCGTGTCACCTATCATACCCGTGTTACCCTCTCTTTCTATAATCAGGGAAACACCAAAGATGCTTTAATATATTGTGTTTTATTAGACAGATGAGCAACTGTTTGAATACATTCATCGACAGAAAACAAATGATTGTTATATAGCTCGACACAGTCTTATTGTTTAAATCTCGTTTTCTTGATTTACCACGAGTACCATTTTTTCCATGCCTAATATCACTCGAGCTTACTGCAGTGTGCAACAAGTGTCTCATAGTAACTGCAGAGCGAATGCACAGAGTAGCATTATAGCAACTTTCAACACACTCAAATGATGTGTCTAATAATTATGATAAAACAGCGCTGAGTTACCCCACATACGCATGAATGGAAGAAGTGGAAGCAGTCGTCTGCGGCATAATAAAAGCTCTACGAAAACAAGGCGTCATCAAGCTACGCCTTTGTTTTGAATAAGTGACCTCGAGCAGCGAAAAGTTACATATTGTGGCTTCAACTGAAATAACATTTCATTTTAACTTGATATAGGCCTACTAAAATTATTAAAACTGAAATAAAAATTAATTAAAGGTATATAGACATTTTAAAAAAAACATACAATTACAAAAACACACATCAGAATATTAATAAAAAACCATTCAAATGACTTATAAAATAATTCATTTTATGGTGGTTAAAGAAACCACAGAGTGGAAAATCAATAATGCATTATAATAATGCAAAATAATGTTCACCGTAGAAATAAATGTTGTCACCTTATGTTGAGTAACTAACTGGTAGTGAGTCAATAGTGTCACCTCTAATGAATGCAAGGCTGACTGAATCATTTATCTACAGAGATTTTTTTTGGTTGCTACTTCCTTATAGACCATGACCTCATCCTGAAACTATACCCTTCAAAATAGAACTTCCCCTTTCAAGTCAGGCATTCAACTTTTTTTTCTAAACTGCATTGAAATGAACTATTGTAGTGGGAAAATCCTGTTGGCAAACCATCCTTTGTGTCAAGCTAATGGCTTTATTGCTGGTGATTTGTTATATGGGCCATTCCTGTTATCCAGTAACATTTTGGCTTCATTATTTTTTTTGGGGGGGAAAGGTACATGTTTTTCATGTTTTTAGCATTCTACCATAGTGACATGTTAACCTATTATTGGTCAAGCTCAGGGATTCAAAATATTATAATTATGGGTAGATTGTTCAGACACTGGCCCTGAAGGTATCCCACCCTGTTAGGGACATATACATAGTTATCACAGAATGTTAATAATCCATCCATCCATCTTCTTCCGCTAGAATGTTAATAATGTAAATCTTAAACAATAATGAGCTTTTCTTGGATAGTACATGTCCCTTATGCCATCATAGTATCTTTTTTCTTGAAACAATAACAAAACAATTATGGATGAATAGAATGTCTAGAATGTGCCGCTCCCACCACGTGCATCACCAAGTGCTGACGGGGGCACCAAATATATATACAAACTAATGCAGGTGCGTAAAATTTAGTAGGGACGCTAAAAAAGATGGATGACACGCCTTCAGTCTCTTCCGTTGACGTAAGTGAAGCCGCCAGTGTCCAAATATGGCGCTGACATCTTGGGTCTCGAGTCTGTGCAGTAGTGAGCGCGAAGATGAGCCACAATCAGGGACATAGCACAAGATCCCGGGCCCTATGCATAGGCAGTCCTGATGGGCCCCCATGTTCCATGTTAAAATATATTCCAGACTTTTCAAGGGCCGTCTCTCCCCTTGCGGCCCTGGTAATCAGTACTGGTTTTACCCCCAGTCCGACGTCCCTGGTCGCAATATCAAGGTCCCGCCCACACTCCCGCCTAATCAACAACTTTTTGTGAAATAAACAGTTATGGAAATGTAGAAAATAAAGTTAAAGCTCCAATCTCCTCCCGACGTTCCCGAAAAAGGTCTGTTAGTGCCTCAGTGACAACTTCGCTCAGAGCTGTCACACCCCGCATTTATATAGCATCAAATAATTAACTAAAACCAAACTTATTTAAGGAACGAACACTTGAACTAACATCAGCGTGATAAAAAATGACAGAAACCATCTTTGGAAAAAAATATTTGAAATGTAATTTGATTGTTAAGTTTATCTATGTCCCATTACATGTCATGGAGAGGGCGGGCTTTATGACCTATACTGCTTCCAGTCACCTGGGGGCGATCGAGACGCGTCGGCTTCAGTTTTTAGGACTCATGTGGCAGGCTTGGTTCCTACCAATATCCAGTGACACTGATTTGTCCCTAGCAATAATTTGGATACATTTTTAATATATATTTATAAATAACCAATTATCCGATTGTGTCTTGTGATTGATTTTTCGGAATTACTTATTTTATTGTGCACACGTGTGTGTGTGTGTGTGTGTGTGTGTGTGTGTGTGTGTGTGTGTGTGTGTGTGTGTGTGTGTGTGTGTGTGTGTGTGTGTGTGTGTGTGTGTGTGTGTGTGTGTGTGTGTGTGTGTGTGTGTGTGTGTGTGTGTGTGTGTGTGTGTGTGTGTGTGTGTGTGTGTGTGTGTGTGTGTGTGTGTGTGTGTGTGTGTGTGTGCGTGTGAGAGAGAGAGAGAGAGAGAGAGAGAGAGAGAGAGAGAGAGAGAGAACCCAGAACCTAGGTAAAGGACCCCACTCCACAGAAGGACCTTTAGCAGCCTCCCAGTTTCTAACAGACTAACAGCAGATGAGATTATGCTCGGTAATCTACTGCTATTCCTGCAGTTCCGGGATGTGAACTGTTGAATTTTCTGTCTAATTTGAACCACTGAATTTGTGGACGCAAATTTATAAAGCGAAATAAAATGGACCAAAAATTGCTTGTCGAATATTATAGGTTGTATTTTTAGACAGAATGAATATTTTGGAAGTGAAATCTGAGAGGTTAATATGGATTATTGAGTATTTAATAATGAAAATGTGTGTGAAATGTTTTGAATTGAAATATTCACATCTTAAATATACAACCATGTTGAATTTCAGCCCATAAAATGCAAGCCCTAAAATACAATGCATTATAAAATGCAAGCATGGTTAATGCAATTCATATTTTTTTCAAGTAGGCTAGTGTTATTCAACAAGCTTTGTCGTTTCAAATACATTTGGCATTGTTTTACTTCCGTAATTTTTGTACTTAAAACTAATATTGTCTTTGTTGTTTCCAAAAATTTATTCGACAACATTGCTGTTCATGCTGAATTTCTCATCGTTTAAAAAACGACAAATACAGTAGGCTATAGACCTACTTTTAAAGAAATCTGTTCTTTTTTGGTATAAGAAGTCGGTGTTTTGATAGAAACAAAGTTTAAAAAAAGTTATTGTAAAATTGAATCTATAGCCTACTCATTATGGTTTGAACATGTCAGTGTTTCATCATAGCAGTCCATCAACATCTAAACAGTCTCCATTGACCAAAAGTTATTTTCTACATGACTGTCTCTTTTCAGTTGTAAAACAACGCCCTCTGTTGGTGTAATTTATTACAGCAAAATATTTTACAAGCCATGTGATGCAGAGTATTTATTTTATTTTATTTAATACAGATACATATTACACACAGACTCAAATTATATTATCACTTAATGCTGACATATTTATAATACAATTGTTTCATATTATTTTGTATGCTTTGTAACATGAATCTGAAATTTATTTTTATGACACATTTGTTTTAAAATAAATCTTAAGTCTGAATAGAAAAAAATAATTACAATTTAAAGCATTTAGTGCTAATTTAAAGAAATATGTATATATTTATTCTATAAGCTGTATTTGGACAACTTATAGAATGTATGAAGAAACTGAAAACATATTATATAGGCTATATATACCCAGCAGTTGCCACCACCAGTGTGTCCTTGAGCAAGGCACTTTACTCCATGTTGCTCCAGGGGGATTGTCCCTGTAATAAGTGCAATTAAGTAAGTTGCTTTGGATAAAAGCGCCTGCCAAATACATAAATGTAAATGTTTATAGACACACAGAGAAATAGACAGAGAGATGTTGTGCCATGAAGCTTGTGCCAACCAAGAATTACCATCAGTAATACCCTGCAGAGACAAAAACATACAGAGATTGTGTGATGTTGCTGGAGTAACTTATGGGTTCAGTGATTTGACCATTGTTTCAGAACTATAAGCAACAGTTGCATGTGTATTTGTTTGTGTATATGGACTTACTGCATCGCTTTTCGTAATCCCTACAGCAGTTCTTGTTGCAGCGATAATTGCAGTTGCAACGGTTGCGGATGTCAAATCTCTCACCACATCTCTTTCGACAAGAAACTGAGGCTACACCAAAAAGAGATTTAAACAAGCATTAGAAGTGAGTGGTGTTAAGGAGGCATAAATGTGTACAGGATTGTAAAGTGTGTGAGAGAGAGAGAGAGAGTTACTCTGATTGGGTGGAGGTCTTAGGATAGTAGTTATTTTGGCTGAAGTAGAAATCCGTGGGGTAGTATAAGTAAGAGATGTAGTAGAAGCGGTTGCGGTGGTAGAAGTAGGTGATGTAGTAGAAGCAGGTAAGGTCGTAGGAACAGGTTGGCAAGTGCTTGTAGGGTTGAAGACGACGAATCCTGGGAGATTCTGGACAATGGTGGTGGTGATCCAACTCTGATACTGTGAAACACGCGTGTAAACACCAGGAGAGTTGGGATCGGCACAGCCATAACCCCAGCTGGTGATACCAGACTGAACCCACACCAAACATTGCTTGCTCACCATTGGACCTCCAGAGTCACCCTACAGAAAGACAGAGAGTTTTTGTTTATGGGACTGGCCAGTATACTGTATATAAAATGTAAAAATGAAGCACAGATAGTTTGTGTATCAAGATATTTAAAAAAACAAAAAAAACATAATGGACTTTCAGACATGCTGCATGTTTTGATGTGCACACTTAATAATAATCGTATTGACTGTTGTACCTGGCAGGTGTCTTTGCCTCCCTGTGTTAAACCAGCACAGATCATGTTGTTGGTAACAGATCCAGAACCCAGCAGAGTATTACATAGAGGGTTGTCCACCACTGGAACCATAGTCTCCTGAAGAGTCCCAGGAGCAGGTAGGCTCACTGAACGTACACAAACATATATAATTATTAATTAGTGATGTTAGAAGTAAATGCATGTGTGGATTGATGAGTTTGTATGTGTTTGTACCTCCAGATTGAACATCTCCCCAGCCTGTGATCCAACTGCTGGTGCCAGAAGGGAAGCTGCTGTTCAGTGCCGCCAGACACACGGGTCTAATATAATCATTAAAGGTAACTGCGGAGGACAGACGCAGCAGAGCGATGTCATTGTCGCTGGTTTGACTGTCGTAGGACGGGTGAACGATGATCGTGGCAACATTTCTACTGATTTCATAGGTATTGACTCCTTGCTGTGTCCTCTTTCCCAAGTACACAAGCAGGCTGGATGCACTGACACTGAACACAAGTGAAATAATGAAGAAAAGAATGAATAAAAAGTGTACGAACAATCTCTCAGAGCCTATTTGGATTGGATGAATAGTTGTGTGTTGATGTGAATCTTACCCAGGTAAACAGTGAGCTGCCGTCATCACCCATTCACTGTTGATGAGGGAGCCTCCGCAAAAATGACCTCCATAGTTAGAGCTGTGCAGACTGACCTGCCACGGCCACGACCCCTCAAAGGTATCCACACCACCCACAATACGAGTGTTTAGAGGGGCTTGTCCACAAACTGAGAGGAAAAGAGAGATTGTTCATATGCGCATTTCTGTGCTATTTGACTATATCTAATATAGCATCTGAGGAATGAGACAAGCTCTTACCATTCAGCTGAGAAAGTGAACCTGTAGTGGAAGAAACAGAGTCATACACATTAGAGAGAGAAAAAACGCTACTTTAGCTGCAAGACAAGAAAGAGAACCATTGCAGAAACAATTTAGTGCTGATAAAATGTCTACCTTAAACATTAAGTGTAAGTCCTTACCTTGAACAGATAAGAGCAGGGCCAAACTGACACACGTTAACCTCCACATCTTCACAAACCGTCTCTTCTCTTGCAGAATGAATGGTGGATTTGGTTCTCTTTGCCTCTCAGAATCCCTTTTTATATTCACACCTTCAGTCTCTGCTCGTCACACGTCTAATCACTCTAATGTCACACTAATCCATTTGTATTATTATATTCAGCTCCTCGCCCTATTTTTACAATGCAGACCTGTTAAGCATGTATTCTAGAACTAAATTCACTTAAACTAAATTCTTAAATGCAAGTTTTGTTAATCTGTCTAAATCGTGCAAAGTGATCATGTTAAATCTTAAAGGGATAGTTCCCAAAAGTAATTTGCCTGTGCTCATTTTTCCCCAAACCTGCCCGACTTTCAACAATGAATCTCAGTCACCATTCTGTATATTTCACCATTCACTGCATGTAAAAAAAGACACCATAATATTATTATTTTGGAAACTTTGGAGATTTTTTTAAAGATTTAAAGTAAAATATAAGTCTACAATCTACATAAAAGACAGAAACACTTCTGTTATCTACTATATAAATCAATTATAAAACAAAAACCTATTTATCTATGCTTTGTTGTACATCACAATGAAAAAAATCACAATAGGCCTCAGATCTACAAAAATAATAGAAACTACATAGAAATTCCTTTGCATAGTTTTTAAAGTATGTGATCAAATAACCCATTTAGTTTCTCTTTCATTGATTTTATGTCCTGTTTGAATGATAAAATGATCCAAAATATAAATTTACATAAGCAGTTAGATTCCTTTTCAGATAATAAAATACAGAGCAACATGCAAAAGAATGTTAGTTGATTATTTAGAGAAGACATTCATCACACAGCAATTAAAGTAAGCTAAGTTTATCTGGATTTGTGCAAATTGGATTTATGCAACAAAAAAAAAGGTGTTGGTGAAACACACAAATACAAAAATGACAGTATTTGTTAGAGTCTAAGACACCAATTAGGAGCTAAAAAACAGCATGTGACAGTTGGAGATTTTCCAAAGTCATTGTAAAAGTGTATCAGAGGGCAGGTGACTCAGTGAGTGCTGCAACTAGCGATTTAGCAACTCAAGTAATCAATTTAATCTAAACATTTAATAATTTAAACATTTAATCTTCATGCAGAATCCTAGATATAACGTGAAAAAAATATTCAAAGACATCGTTAAAATAGTCCATGTGACTACAGTGGTTCAATCTTAATTTTATGAAGCGATGAGAATAATTTTTGTGCGCAAAAAACAAACAAAAATAACAACTTATAAAATATAAAAATATATTTTAAAACTTTAATGTTAGGTGCGATTAATCGCAATTAATTACAGAAAAATGTGTGATTAATTAGTTAATTTTTTGTAATCGATTGACAGCATTAATTAATTCATTAATTAATTAATTAATTCATTCATTAATTAATTCATTCATTTATTCATTCATTCATTAATTATCTTCCGCTTATCCGGGGCCGGGTCGCGGGGGCAACAGTCTAAGCAGAGACGCCCAGACTTCCCTCTCCTTAGCCACTACTTCCAGCTCTTCTGGGGGAACCCAGAGGCGTTCCCAGGCCAGCCGGGATACATAATCCCTCCAGCGTGTCCTAGGTCTTCCCCGGGACCTCCTCCAGGTGGGACATGCCTGTGAAAACTCCCTGGGAAGGCGTCCAGGAGTCATCCGACATAGATGCCCGAGCCACCTCAGCTGGCTCCTCTCGATGTGGAGGAGCAACGGCTCTACTCTGAGCTCCTCCCGAGTGACAGAGCTTCTCTAAGGGAGCGCCCAGCTACCCTACGGAGAAAACTCATTTCGGCCGCCTGTATCCGGGATCTTGTCCTTTCGGTCATGACCCCTTTCGGTCATGACCCACATGACCCCGAGATACCTGAACTCCTCCACCTGAGGCAGGAACTCTCCACCAACCTGAAGTGGGCAATCCACCCTTTTCCGACTGAGAACCATGGCCTCGGACTTGGAGGTGCTGATTATCATCCCAGCCGATTTACACTCGGCCATAAACCGTCCCAGTGCACGCTGAAGGTCCTGGTTTGAGGAGGCCAACACGACAACATCATCCGCAAAAAGCAGTGACGAAATTGCATGGTTCCCAAACCAGCACCCTGGAGAGGGTATAGAGCTGGTCCAGTGTTCCAAGACCGGGACGAAAACCACACTGTTCCTCCTGAGTCCGCGGTTCCACTATCGGCCGAATTCTCCTCTCCAGTACCCTGGCATAGAATTTCCCGGGGAGGCTGAGAAGTGTGATCCTCCTATAGTTGGAACACACTCTCCGGTCCCCCTTCTTGAAAAGAGGGACTACCACCCCGGTCTGCCAGTCCAGAGGCACTGTCCCCGACCGCCACGCGATGTTGCAGAGGCGTGTCAGCCAAGACATCCCCAGAACATCCAGAGACTTGAGGTACTCAGGGCGGATCTCATCCACCCCCGGTGCCTTGCCACATATATATTATTCTTGATACGTTTTGGTTTTAGATATGTTATATTAGATATTGTTTTCAAAACATAATTGTTTTCTGGATAATTTTGATGCTATAATAGTTTCCTTTTGATATATATTGTGTGTGTGTATGTGTGTATATATATATATATATATATATATATATATATATATATATATATATATATATTTTGGATTTTGGATATATCAATGTGTTAATAGGGCTGTCAAATCAATGAATCACTATTAATATATATATATATATATATATATATATATATATATATATATATATATATATATATACACTCACCTAAAGGATTATTAGGAACACCTGTTCAGTTTCTCATTAATATAATTATCTAATCAACCAATCACATGGCAGTTGCTTCAATGCATTTAGGGGTGTGGTCCTGGTCAAGACAATCTCCTGAACTCCAAACTGAATGTCAGAATGGGAAAGAAAGGTGATTTAAGCAATTTTGAGCGTGGCATGGTTGTTGGTGCCAGATGGGCCGGTTTGAGTATCTGCTCAGTTCACAATCTGCTCAGTTACTGGGATTTTCACACACAACCATTTCTAGGGTTTACAAAGAATGGTGTGAAAAGGGAAAAACATCCAGTATGCGGCAGTCCTGTGGGTGAAAATGCCTTGTTGATGCTAGAGGTCAGAGGAGAATGGGCCGACTGATTCAAGCTGATAGAAGAGCAACTTTGACTGAAACAACCACTCGTTACAACCAAGGTATGCAGCAAAGCATTTGTGAAGCCACAACACGCTCAACCTTGAGGCGGATGGGCTACAACAGCAGAAGACCCCACCGGGTACCACTCATCTCCACTACAAATAGGAAAAAGAGGCTACAATTTGCACAAGCTCACCAAAATTGGACAGTTGAAGACTGGAAAAATGTTGCCTGGTCTGATGAGTCTCGATTTCTGTTGAGACATTCAGATGGTAGAGTCAGAATTTGGCGTAATGAGAATAAGAACATGGATCCATCATGCCTTGTTACCACTGTGCAGGCTGGTGGTGGTGGTGTAATGGTGCGGGGGATGTTTTCTTGGCACACTTTAGGCCCCTAGTTTAAATGCCACGGCCTACCTGAGCATTGTTTCTGACCATGTCCATCCCTTTATGACCATGTACCCATCCTCTGATGGCTACTTCCAGCAGGATGTCACAAAGCTCGAATCATTTCAAATTGGTTTCTTGAACATGACAATGAGTTCACTGTACTAAAATGGCCCCCACAGTCACCAGATCTCAAACCAATAGAGCATCTTTGGGATGTGGTGGAACGGGAGCTTCATGCCCTAGATGTGCATCCCACAAATCTCCATCAACTGCAAGATGCTATCCTATCAGTATGGGCCAACATTTCTAAAGAATGCTTTCAGCACCTTGTTGAATCAATGCCACGTAGAATTAAAGGTGCCGTTCTTCGTGTCTTTTTGAAGCTTTGATTGTGTTTACAGTGTGCAATATAACGTGTTCATGTTTCGTGTGTAAAAAAAAACAGTATTTTTAACACAATGTACTTATCTGTATACCGCTGTTTTCACTGTCCTAAAAACGGGGTGATGTTCCGTGTTCTATGAAGTCCCTCCTTCAGAAATACGTAACGAGTTCTGATTGTGCCAGCGCTTCCCGTGTTGTGATTCGACAGCTTAGCGCACGTGGAAAGGTCATGCCTCTTAACGGGAGATATATGCGCGCTTAATGATCTCTACAGCGTCCCTGGGAAAGCCAAACAAAGGTGATTTGACACCGGGATGAAAATAACAGCGTCTCGACGACATGGCGACAAACACAGTCAAACGCAACACTTCCTTTTCTCCACGCGACACGTCCTCTTCTCCACGTGGGACAGCAACAAGACCACGCCCCCTTTTTGCGCGTATTCTTGTGCGCGGAGGTTAGTCTGTTCTACTGTTCTACTGACGTCATTTATGAAGGAAGTACCAGGATGTAGTCCAAGCCAGCCGTTTGCTGTAGGCTTTGAAAGGGAACTTCTGTTAAATAAAATATCTCGCTTGGCATTGAACTTTGAGCTTTATAATTTTACAGGTATTATTTATGCTCTAACAGCAACATTACACACTAACTAAAGTTTGAACAATGGAATCAAGAAGAAGGGGACCTTTAAGGCAGTTCAGAAGGCGAAAGGGGGTCAAACACAGTATTAGTATGGTGTTCCTAATAATCCTTTAGGTGAGTGTATATATCTTGACACACAAACTATCTGTGCTTCATATTTAAATGTTATATACACAAAAACTCTCTGTCTTTCTGTAGGGTGACTCTGGAGGTCCAATGGTGAGCAAGCAATGTTTGGTGTGGGTTCAGTCTGGTATCACCAGCTGGGGTTATGGCTGTGCCGATCCCAACTCTCCTGGTGTTTACACGAGTGTTTTCACAGTACAACACAGAGTTGGATCACCGCCACCATTGTCCAGAATCTCCCAGGATTCGTCGTCTTCAACCCTACAAGCACTTGCCAACCTGTTCCTACGACCTTACCTGCTTCTACTATACATCGCCTACTTCTACTACCTCACAGACTTCTGCTACTTCTACTTCAACAACTGTTGCTCTACCACTTAATCAGTGTAACTCTTTCACACACACTCTACACACCTATACAAGAGATAGCTATATCTATACTTTATACCTTTAAAGGGGTCATGGCATGGATTTATTATTATTTTAATATGTGCCTTAAGGTTCCCTTATAACATTAATAAAGGGTATATATATATATATATATATATATATATATATATATATATATATATATATATATATATATATATATATATATATATATATATATATATATATATATATATATAATGACCTTACACTACTCTGCGTAATGCTTGTTCTCTTCATTTTGGTGTAGTTTCAAACTCTTGTCAAGGGAGATGTGGTGAGAGATTTGACATCCGTAACCGCTGCAACTGCAATCATCACTGTAGCATAAACTGCTGCTGGGATTATAGAAGGCGATGCAGTCAAAATACACAGACAAATACATAAACAATAGTTCTGGAAAACAATTCAAACATGATTAAAATTTTTAAAAGTCTTGTTTGTTTTTGGATTAGTGGATAACCCTTGGTTGGCACAATCTTCTAAACGACTCACCTGCACTATTGCCTATATTTCATGCATCAAATAAATAATATTCCAAACATATATTTTAAACCAGAACAGAATAAATCAGATTTTTTTGTGTGTGTGTGTGTGTGTGTGTGTGTGTGTGTGTGTGTGTGTGTGTGTGTGTGTGTGTGTGTGTGTGTGTGTGTGTGAACCAAGACACGCTCACGCTCGCTCCCCATTGGATCTGATGCCGCTTCAGTTCTCCGGAGCGGAAGAAATTCTTGCCGCACTGCGTGCAGTGGAATGGGTTTGGGTGACTCGGAGAGAGACAGGCTTTTTGGCGCTGCCGCCGTGCGCGCGCGTAGGCTACATGTTTTGCTATCCTTCTATCCCGAATGCACACAGACTCATGGATGTAAATGTAAATATGGAGAAAGTTTTGTTTGATTGGGATACATGGTTTAGGGGTAGGGTTAGTGTAAGGGGATAGAATATACAGTTTGTACAATATAAAAACCTATGGAGAGTCCCCACAAGTGAACCAGATGTGTATGCTATGTGTCAAAACATACCTAATACAAGCATTCATTTTATGGTAGCCTACATACACAAATTAATATTAATTGGATTAGATTAGTAATATCATCATAACTTCATATTATAATTTGAGTCTAGTTTGTAATCTGTATTATATAAATGACTGAATAAATACTTTACATCATCTGGCTTTTGTAATGACTTTTGCTGTTATAAATGACAAAGGTGTCATGGTACAAACCACATGCTCATGTATCGATAGGACAAAGATGTACAGTAATAAAGTGATAAAAAAATATTGCTCAATATTCATCTAAGGTGATAAATTGATGCATTAAAATGCATAAATGTAAAACTGTGTTCTAGTAGCAGTTTTAGTGGAGCCAACAAAGGCCCACAGTACAAGGGGTCCAGAAAACCTAGCACTGAACATAAGGGTGTGTAAAATATTTTGTTAAAATAATGCGTTAAATAAGCCTATACAAATATTTATGGATTTTTGTTGTCCAGTTTAGTTATGGTGTCCAGATATGATTATTAGCAGCGTTCACATCCTTACCAAGTGCAACCTCTAATCTAATCTAATCTAAAACATGTTCGTGTGGTTGTGAGTGAGGGTGTGATGCCTGCCAGCCCCCCGTGACAATTCCCTGACGCCTTCATCCGGGACTCTTCCGCCAGAACACTCTCCAACATGGCGGCGTCAGGTAAGAATAATGCGCACTCGTGCTCTGCCTACATTTGTAGGCTTCTTTGCGAAACAGCTCTAAACAAGTTTGTACAATATACTTGGATCAAATCGTAATGATTATGGCATTCAGTGTATCCGTTTTTCAAACACGGCTCTGCTAAATCTACTGGTAAAATGCATTGAAAACATGGATTAGTTGTATTGGGGAAGCCTTATGCTCAGATGAATTAGCCAGTGTGCTAGCGGCCAAATCATGTGCGTCGTCTGTCTCGTTGTCGTCCGGAGTTTTAGGACGGGACAGGATCCCACAAACGGATGTTCGGGTAATTTAATGTACGTGGTAGTTTATAACGTTAGTGCGCGGAAAGTTGAAATATTATGGTAAATGACAGTGCATAAAGTTCTGGATGGTGCTAATAACCCGTGCTTGGTGCACATGCGCAGTACGTTCCAGAGGAGGGACCGGAGGGATCACCACGTGCATGGCGCCGTGGACGTTCTCTAGGACCGATTGTAGTGGCGGGACCGTGGGGGTTTCATCTCAGTCAGTGATTAGTTTGCGTTCACGATTCTTTCAGTGTAGTTACATCGTTAATCTTGTAGATGGCGACTTTCTTATTTCTGTTGAGTCATTGAATCATTCACAAATTAATTCGATTGATTCAAATAATCGAGGAATTCACGACCAAAACATCTCTGTCAAGAGTTTATCTAAGCCATATTAAACGGTTTAAGCATACGAAAAATAATAAGTTAACCAAACATGAATGGAATGTGAATTTTTCCCCACAAAATATGATTCTTGAATGGTATTTCCAAGTCTTATACAACCTGGCTGATGTACAGTACATCTTATGCAAGTACAGCTCCTATCTTCTTGAATTGGGAAAGTTTCTTATAATTCAGTCTTTGTTAATGTTACCCCTGAATGACATTTCAAATTAGTAGTAGCATCTGACACCAGTGGTAGCCTATCATAATTTGTGCTATGTTTTTCCGGCTGATCCAGTTACACACATACACTTGATAGAGACATAAACAGGCAATGCTAATGTGAACAAGATCATTGGCTCGTTTAACTGTAATGCAGGACTAAAGCTAGCATATTTTATGTTAGACATTTCCATTAATTTTTATATGATTGAATGAGTCATCTCCTCACCATTACAACATCCCTAGTGAGGCTTACCGAGTCAATTATTTCACCTTTTCAGTGCCACGTTTCGTGTCAACATGTCATTTGCACCAGTGTGATATTACTCAACTTTAAATTAGTGGTGTGATGCCTATTAGCTCCTGTTCTGTTTTATGCAACTTAATGAAGGGTGTTCAGATGTTGTTGTAGAGGAAATCATCTACAAGAGTAGTGACATGCTTAAGTGCTTAAGGCAAGCAGATACTAGTGGGAAAAAAAAATATTTTATGCATAATCATACTTTCTGTTATCACTGTCACTATGGGGCCAAGCTATGGTGGTAGTGTCAAAATATATTTTTCTTACTCTGAATGTTAAACTTGACATAATTCATCCTTATTTCTAAATTCATGTTATTGATCTTATTGTGAACAATTCATCCATGCATGTTTCCTTTTTTGACCGTATGATTCATAATCAAATTGTCATAATTCTGATCTAATTTTCTGGTGAAATGATTGACAGATTCTCTCTGGTGACATGCTGGACTTCTCCAATTATTAAGTCTGCTTAATTACTGCCCCTTTCTTACAATCGACCTCAAGCTTGCATTCAGATCGGCCTCCATTCAATAAGCAACCGTTGAATAGAACCAAGTCCCCTCCTTACCCCCCCCCCCCCCCCCCCCACTTCAATAATCTTTCTTTCAGATGTACACCACAATATGGAAGAAAAGATCTGTCGCTACTTTAATTTCATTGTGACTTTAACCTGCATAAATGTATCAAATAATGAAATAGCTCAGTTTTGGCAATCTCATAGCATCTGTAATTCTTTCTTTAGCTAAGAAGAATAAGAAGAAGGGGAAGACCCTGACCCTGACTGATTTCCTTGCAAATGATAGCAGTGGCAGTGCACCCCCCAGTTACCCCAGTGCGAAGACCACCAGCTGGGCAGATGAAACTGATGACTTGGATGGAGATGGTGAGTAAATCCTGGAATGGACTACATGACTTTTAAAATCTGAACAGACTCATTGCTGGGAGACACATGACTAATGAAAACAATTTCTAAAATTGACTCAAAATATCAAACATGTTTGATATCCTCAGACTGAACGGAATCATAGTCTGAAGTAGGGCTACACAATTTGGGGGGAAATGTAATTGAGATTTTTCTGATAGAATTTAAAATGAGATAAATAAAAGCATTTCAGGTTTGCTGTGCTTGTTTGTAGGGCTGCACAATTGGGCCAAAATTGATTATATATCAATATGGCTATATAATAATAAAAATAACAATACATATAGCTGCAAGAAGCAGTTAATGGGCCAAGTACAAAGGAGGCATAAGTCAGGCCAGCATAGCTGGGAGCATCAGACCAACTGTATCAATGAACAATTAAAGACATATTAAGATGATTTTAGTCAAAATAGCTGGGAAATGATAAATACAGTCGCTAGTCCTATGAATTAATGCTTTATCACTTTTTAGACCAATAGGAGATGCTGTGAAAATACGCCCTTAAAAATAGCATTAAAATCCACATTGTATATTGTAAATAATATAATTACTTAAAATAATTGTGTAGGTAGTAAAATAATAATGCAAACGGGGCAAAGGAATGTGTTTTAAGTTTAGAAAGTCTCTTGCCTCACAGTGGTTTGGTCCATCACGCACCTCTCCTACACTAGTCCTATGGGAGAGTACAAAGTTCTTCCGTAGTTGTGGAATGCAGGCTGTTAAGGCCATTTTATTCACTTTAAACATGAGATGATGTGGTTCTTTTCTCTTTAATACAGACGAATGTTGAGTTGCTGACGATGCTGAGAAATTAGCAATAAAAAATGATTACCAATGTATTTTTTCCATAAGTCTGATATTTTAGCGATTATTGTTTGGTAGCTTGTTGTAAGTCATTCACTACAACACGGCGATAAGCCTATGTTTGAACTGATATTAGGCAAATATTGTATATCTACCGCTGTGTTGGGTTTTGCTCAAAATGTGGAAAAAGCCAGATAATTTAATAATTATATTACCGTGTGGTGAACCTATGATTACTCATATTTAAACGACTATTGCTTTGTTTTGTTGGCCAGAGAAAAGAAAATGGATAGAAGAGAATTTTTCAGGGCATCAAAACACCACGCATATCCTTACAAGTACAAATTTGGCTGTATTATGTGTCCCCTTCAAAAAATTGCCCTTGAGAATATTTTTTATTTATTGTCCCCCTCAACTGTTAGATGTCATTTACTCCCATGGCTATTAGCACTTTTTGAAATTATTATTATTTTGTACCACAAGGTGACGCTGACTCAACTTTTTTAGTAGCTTCAGGGCATGGCGCATTCTGAGTTTCTTAACGATATGCCAATGTGTTTGTAAAACATAGCATTTTATGACAATTCAAAATGTCCGACATTGAAAAGTTGGGTATCATTTGACTCGGCATGCACCGAATCCAAAGTGTTTCAGTTCACTGTTCAGTAAACAGTTCAGAAGTTATAAGCAAAAATGTCCATTTCATATCTCCTGACCTCTAGGTGGCACTGTGTCAAAACTGTGCATGTACTCTCAGGTCATGGTTGTCATAACACACACGAGGCTATGTCTGAAATCACCCCCTATACCCTTAAATAGGGCACTATTTGAGGGGGCAGCCATTTGTAGTGGTGTCCGAAACCATAGTGGACAATATTGAGTGCACTCATTCAATCCCACAATGCACCACATAAACGAGTGTTATTAGCAGTGTCCAGCCTAGGATGAGTTTGAAAAATTCTAAATGGCGGAAAAATTTCCATGACAGAAATGTTGCAGCCTTTGCAATTTGATAAGTGTACTAAGTAGGGATGAAACGATTACCGGTTTCACGATAAACCACGATAAAATGTAATGACGGTTAGTAATATCGTTTAAAATTTAATTATCATTAAAACCATGCGTGATTTATCATGATTTTGAAAACTTGCGGTAAATCTTGTCCAGTCAGCCTCAGTGTGGCGCAGCACGGTTTTTTGAATGAGAAGAAATGGCAGTGATGGCGCCGGGAGATTATTCAGACTTCTAAAAGGACCAAATCTGAGGTGTGGTCATATTTTGACTTTTACAAAAGTCCTGAGGGAAACTTAAACTTAGATGGTCACCCTGTCTGCAGAACATGCAAGAAGAAAGTCGCTGTAATATGGGGAAACACTTTAAAACTTTGAACGCAAGGCAAGTGGACTTTGACCTTAATACCAAAACTATGTCTGGGAAATAACGTGAAGCTTGAGCCAAAGACTAACAAACAAGTTCAGACAAGACTAGGGTGACATTTAAGAGATGATGATCATCAGGGTTTGACATTAACAACCGCCATTTGCGGGTGTATTTCGGCTGTGGCGTAGTGTAACAGTCACTCACACTAGCCACTTTAGCATTTGAACTTATTGTAGTCTTCTTAAAAGCCATCTGTTATAATTGCATTGTGTATTATAACCAATCACACGTGTTTCTATTGTGTTTATGAATGCAATGTGTAATGATCAGAGGCGTTCAGATTAGCCGGAGTTTTGTTCAGAGCGCGCTCTCATTCGCTGAAATCTGCACTCAAAGCAGAGATGAACGTGCAACGTACGCAGGAGATTCATTCATCACACAGTGGTTGACTGTTTTTGTTCTATTTCAGCAGTGAAAATAGTTTCAAACAAACACAGCTGAACCACAGCGCATCTGATATGACTGGCATAAAGTTGACTGTTCGAGATTCCTGAATTTAGGGACTGTCTCTAAACACACAACATTGGTATACACATTTCTAACTTCAATAGCATTTGACGAGAATGACTTAGTCATAAAACTGACTGTAAAGTGTTCATCTAGGTGTCAGGTATGATGCACACCTTTTGATATTTAATCAAATAAACTGTCAAATCATTAGGGCTGTAATCTCCCAGTCAATTAGTCGATTATTAGTCGATACGTTCTGGCTCGACCAAAATTCTGATTGGTCGATTTTTTTGCCGCCTTCATTTCATTAGTTTTGCCGCGTTCATTTCATTAGTTTTGCCGCGCCATGTTCATTTCATCAGGTGGAGAGCACATTGCTAATGGGGGTGTTTTTAGAGCACCCCTGTTTCACAGGTAACAGTCTGTCTTCAGAACACCCCTCTTGTTTTCACTTCTTTTGGATTCTGGTGAAGAGAAGTCTCTCGCTGGTCCTTTGTTTTTCATTCCCCGCTGGCTCAAACGCACGTCCATAGCGGTAAACTTGAGGAACGCCCGTCAACGACGTGAATTGCCATTAATTTGCTGCCCTGATTGCACTCTATGCACGAATACACTGCAGGCTCGCTCTCGCAATCGTATCTCAGGTAAATCATCAACACTATCATCACTTACATGTGTGTTATTGAACTAATGACATTGCAATCGGCTAAAACGCATGCGCTGGTTACTTTTCTTCCTGAACAAGTGCACACCCGAGTGTTGTTCGCAAATTCACATGAATCGCGGCACCGCTCCGAGTGCAATCGAACTCCGGTTGTGTTCTCGGGTTCGATACCTCAGTGCACACCAAGCTCTGTATGTAAGCTTTCACATTAGCAATTTTTTATGCGAACCATGCTCCATTTCGAACTAAACTGTCAGAGTAAAAACGCCCTGAGACAACAGAAGAAAAACACATCACCTCACTCACACACTGTAGACTTTAGGCATTTAACAGTTGCGGTAACTTGGGGTGATGTCAAATAACAGTCATATGTTTCAGCATGTTACAATAATTATATGGCTTGAGTTGATATAGCCTATTCCCTAATGAATTAAACAGTTTGTTATCATACAGATTGAGAGTGTGAATGGTCTCTCTCCCTCTCTCTCTGTTTAAATGTGTGTAGCCTTTACATGCGTGCATGCGGGGGAGGAGTTGCGATTTTCGAATAAAAATCGAATAATTCCCAGCGATCTTCGAATATTATTTTTGCTTGAAATGCCCATCTCTAGTACTAAGCCATATCATGGTTTTGTTTCTTTTTGATTAATCATGCAGCCCTAGTCTGAAGCTAAAAAATTTGAGTCTCTGCCCATGATTTTCTATGCAATCTTCTGTGAAATGTCAACTCTGACTGACCAAAATCTGCAGACTAGCTCGTACTTTCAGCAACTAGTGTCTACTCCTCCAACTGTAAATCTGGGTAAAAGATCTAGGCAAAAGTCATGTAGTGTATTCCAGCCTTAAGAAGACCAAATTCTAGGTTTAGTGAGACGTTATGCTTCAGTGTATATGTGCTACTAACATCGGTTTTCTGTGATCCAATCACAAGTAATTGATGCTAAATACAGGTGTAAATTGTATCCGATGCATTTTGGAATCCAGTCAATTAAAATCATATTCTGTGGTAATCAAGTCCCCTTCTCCTTCTCATTAGTCTCAACTTCCTGGCATACTGCGGAGGATACATATCGAGCTCCTCCCATTGATCGCTCCATCCTGCCTACCGCACCTCGCGCAGCACGGGAGCCAAACATTGACCGCTCTCGGCTGCCACGCGGCCCGCCCTACACTGCCTTCCTCGGTAACCTTCCCTATGATGTCAGCGAGGAATCCATCAAAGACTTCTTCAGGGGACTTGCGGTCAGTGGGAACATGCATGTTTAAAAAAAAAGGATGCCTATATTCAACTTATAATGTCTTAGCTGCTTGTGCACTTTGTTGTGTGTAACTGTATCTTTTGTGTATATTATCAGATCAGTGCAGTGCGTTTGCCACGGGAGCCTAATAACCCAGAAAGGCTTAAAGGTTTTGGTTATGCTGAATTTGATGATGTTGATTCAATCTTGCGTGCTCTCAGTCTAAATGAGGAGGTAGGTCATCAATAAAATACTGGCCTCAGTGCCTTGCTGGTTTTTCTATTTTGAATTAATGTTGCATTAAATTTGTGTAGAATCTTGGGAACAGGCGCATCCGAGTGGATATCGCAGATCAGTCCAATGACAAAGGTGAACTGATGATATACAAACTCCTTCACATTGTTTTTGCCTCCGTGAAAGTGTTTCTTGATTTAAATTTAACGTCATATTTCCTCCAGAGAGGGATGGTGGATCAATGTCAGGGCGAGACCGTGATCGAGATCGTGGTCGTGGGATGGATGGTGGCCCTGATAAGACGGATTCTGATTGGAGGGCACGGCCGACTGCGGACCAAGATGATGGACCACGCAGAGATGAAGGATTTGGAGACCGTAAGTTAAACAGATGCTGTATATCGTGCTTAAACCGAATATTGTGCATATTACATTTCTAGATGTCAACTATCAACTGATTTTTAATTATTTACAATATTAAAAGTAGATCTGCATGATGACTCAAAATAAAATCCATTCGGATAAAGCTTAATGCGATTTATCAAATCGCAAAACTTTATGTATAGTGCAATTTAAGTACGTGCTTGTATGTAAATACATGTAAAATATGTCATGTGTATGTAATGATTAAAAATAAGTCTGTTGTCAAGGGAAGTTTTTTGGATTTTAGTATGAATATGTTAGCCGTACTGTTATCTATAAGCTAATGTGCTCCAAAACAATGGCAATATTCACATTTAGAAGAAATAAGCATTCAAAACTTAGTCTCCAGCTTCTGCGACTATGGATAAGCTTCTCTTCAGATTTTCTGTCCAATCAAATGCTCCCTATGATCTAAAGCATCCCGCCCCCTACAATATAAATAGACACTGAAGCTGTGGTTGAATTCGGTCACTTGTTCACACATTGACTATTTTCTTCATTGTGAATGGCACATAATGCACTATATAGGGTATAGGGAACGATTCAGACAGTGTAAATATGTTTTCCATTGGGGTGAATGAAGTCTGGTTTCACATTAGTGTCACACGAACAGTCTGCTCTGGTCCATAGACACGATAGCACAGAGCGGATCTTATGCGTGAGCTGGCACAGACCACAAAACATATTGGACCCATTTGTATTCTGCACAGAATGCTATATTTTAAAGCGATATGAATGTGATTAGGAGGAAACTGTGGCTTCACAGAGCTCAACAGTTCTGGCTGAGATTTGATATAAACTAAATATTATTGGATATTGTTTTTTTTTTAAAGGGTGGAGCTTTTCAATATGTGCCACCTTATCTTCCTGTTTCAGTGGAAATTACGCCAACACATTGAATAATGCTGTGTGTTTCAAGGCACAGTGGGCCTTTTAAGGGCTCCCTGCAGTTTTCCACCAAAATAAACGTTGTTTATTCAAGGTTAAATATAGCTCAATTTAAATATGGTTTGAATTAAATTGAAAGATTCTATGTAATTGGTGTTATTATTACTGTTGTTGTTATTGGTATATTTTAAGACAAAATTGTTAAATTATTGTAAACAATGTATTGAAGTGATACTGCTGATTGCCATGAATATAGCCATTGTTGCTGATATGGCATTAAATCATAAATAAATATGGTTTGACTGTTAACATACTATTGTGTAATGCCTTGTGGTTTCTTTTTGCAGGGTCACGTGATCGCTTTGAGTCGGACCGATTCAGAGATGCTCCAAGGCGCGATGATCGTTTTGACAGCGGCCGAGATCGCTTCAGTGGTAGAGATCGCTTTGACGATAGAGATCGCAGAGATCGCTACGATGACCGAGGTAGCAGAGACTACGATCGTGGAGGTTGGTGGAGATACGTTCAGTGGAATGTCCTATAATATAATAATTATAATGGTGGTGAAAGTTATTAAAGGTATAGTTCACCCAAAAATGAAAATTGTTATAATTTGCTCATATATCCCTTTAATTTCTCTTTGGGTTCCTGAATGTTTGGTGTGTACGTTTATTGCAGTTTGATTTGTAAGTAATGCTATGGTCGTATGATTGTCTTAGGTTATGACTCACGTGGTGGAGGACGGCGAGGATTCAGCAGTGGCTTTGGTCGAGACTTTGGTGACCGTAGAGATGGAGATCGCTACGGAGATCGTGAAGAGCGTGTAGAGAAGAGGGATGAAGGACGAGAAGAGAGGGGTACATGAAATTACACACATCAGCTTTAAAGATAAAACAATTAAAAAATGTTGTCTCCCTATTCTAATTGTATGAGATTTTCCGTTCCAGGCCCTATACAGAGGCCCAAGTTGAACCTGAAGCCACGGAGCATCCCAAAAGAGGAGGAAAAGAGTGGAAGCGTGTCCCCCCAGAGCATCACAACGAATTCTAGCAGGACTTCCTCTATATTTGGGGCAGCCAAACCTGTGGACACGGCTGCCAAGGAGAGAGAAGTGGAAGAGAGGCTGAAGAAAGAACAAGAACGACTCCAGAAACAGTTGGATGAGGACAAGAACAGGGGCCCGGAGAGACGACCACGAGACCGGTGAGAAGGGGGAAATAGATGGGTTGATGCGAAACTTGGTGGCTCACCAGCGAACCACACTCACGTCTACTTGGAAAGGTGGTTAGTGGTGTGAAAATCTTAAGGGGATGAAATGTAATACAGCTATGGGAACCCCTGGAGTTTCTGAAAAAGTAACATTTAAGTAGTGATGAAAGAGTAATTGGAGAATTTTTTTTGAAGTTGCCTTTTTTTTTCTTCAGAGACCCAAGTTGGAGAAGTGAAGAGCCATTTAAAGAGCGGCAACGCACAGGAAGTGAATCCTCTCAACCTAAAGGTAATAGATTTGTGTTCTTAACAGAGACCTTGTCAAAGAATGTAGATTAGGTATGCGCAACTATAATTTTGATGAATGCTCATATACACTCACCTAAAGGATTATTAGGAACACCATACTAATACTGTGTTTGACCCCCTTTCGCCTTCAGAACTGCTTTAATTCTATGTGGCATTGATTCAACAAGGTGCTGAAAGCATTCTTTAGAAATGTTGGCCCATATTGATAGGATAGCATCTTGCAGTTGATGGAGATTTGTGGGATGCACATCCAGGGCATGAAGCTCCCGTTCCACCACATCCCAAAGATGCTCTATTGGGTTGAGATCTGGTGACTGTGGGGGCCATTTTAGTACAGTGAACTCATTGTCATCTTCAAGAAACCAATTTGAAATGATTCGAGCTTTGTGACATGGTGCATTATCCTGCTGGAAGTACCCATCAGAGGATGGGTACATGGTGGTCATAAAGGGATGGACATGGTCAGAAACAATGCTCAGGTAGGCCGTGGCATTTAAACGATGCCTTTATGCACTAAGGGGCCTAAAGTGTGCCAAGAAAACATCCCCCACACCATTACACCACCACCACCAGCCTGCACAGTGGTAACAAGGCATGATGGATCCATGTTCTCATTCTGTTTACGCCAAATTCTGACTCTACCATCTGAATGCCTCAACAGAAATCGAGACTCATCAGACCAGGCAACATTTTTCCAGTCTTCAACTGTCCAATTTTGGTGAGCTCGTGCAAATTGTAGCCTCTTTTTCCTATTTGTAGTGGAGATGAGTGCTACCCGGTTGGGTCTTCTGCTGTTGTAGCCCATCCGCCTCAAGGTTGTGCGTTTTGTGGCTTCACAAATGCTTTGCTGCATACCTCGGTTGTAACGAATGGTTATTTCAGTCAAAGTTGCTCTTCTATCAGCTTTAATCAGTCGGCCCATTCTCCTCTGACCTCTAGCATCAACAAGGCATTTTCGCTCACAGGACTGCCGCATACTGGATGTTTTTCCCTTTTCACACCATTCTTTGTAAACCCTAGAAATGGTTGTGCGTGAAAATCCCAGTAACTGAGCAGATTGTGAAATACTCAGACCGGCCCGTCTGGCACCAACAACCATGCCACGCTCAAAATTGCTTAAATCACCTTTCTTTCCCATTCTGACATTCAGTTTGGAGTTCAGGAGATGACCAGGACCACACCCCTAAATGCATTGAAGCAACTGCCATGTGATTGGTTGATTAGATAATTGCATTAATGAGAAATTGAACAGGTGTTCCTAATAAACCTTGAATGTATTATAGCTGATAACCGACCCAGTTTATAACTGGTATTAAAACATTTTATTCATTAAAAAAACCCTGTAGAAGTGCCATATAAGCAGTTTTTTTTTATTCTTTTTAAAAAAAATTGTATTGAATGAATGACAGGTTGTGTGAAGAGATGTTGTTGTTAACTAAAACTATTTTAAAAATTGTTAAATATAAATTTTAGATGGAAAAACTTAATGTAGAAATATTTCCTTGAAGTATTAAATTGCTAAAAACTAATGCTGGAATAAATACAAATTAAAACTAAATAGAAAAAAAAATCTAACAAAAGCACACAGCAAAATAGAAATAAAAGCTAAATCAAAATATTAATAAATGCTATAATATATAAATAATACTAAAATAACACTGGTTTGAAGATGCCAATAATGATAGCAGAAAAACATTAGTTGTAATAAGACATTTCTGTATCTGTGATGTTCAGGATCTAGATGTCAAGATGGTGAACATTCAGAGAATGAAGTCTTCAGTGGCCAGGAGGATGAGCCGATTTCTCCTGCAAGTCCATCACCCTCTTCCAATCAAGGAGGGCTCCCACTGAAAGTAATGCCAGCTCCTCCCCCTAAAGAAAATGCCTGGGCCAAACGCAGCACTGGGGGAGGTGCTAATGAGAAGGAAGGGCCACCCTCAGCTGCCCCTAGCAACAAAAGTGCTCCCAAACCCAACAGGTGTGATTTCTCTCACAAGTTATGTAAAAATAAAACGCCTAATGATGAAGCACAAGTAAGTCATGTGCTTTTTGTCATTGTTTCTCTAGGTCAGCAGAGGAGACCGTATTGGGCAAGGGTAAAAGTCTCGACAATAACACTTCAACAGAGTGGCAAGAACCTTTGAAGTGAGTTTTCTCACTTGTATGTTGTTCTGTTTGCTAGATGAAAACCGGGTTGATGGCATTCGAAGGGATAAAGTTATGCCTCAGGGAAGAGGAGGAGGATTTGGGAGAGGAGGAGGAGGGGGGCGGGGACGAGGGGTTGAACCTGCACGGAGAGAACCTGCAGACAGGTGAGGCAGTCTTCACAAATGTGAATTCGCATGACTGCAGAGTAGGGCTGTGCGATTCTTCGAAATTGAGTTTCGATTTTGGCTTCCAACGATTATGAAAATACAATAATCGAGACTAAACTATTATTTTGCCCCCTTTTGAAGCGGTGTGCTTTTGCCCCTCCTTAAAAGCCCTAACTTCATGTGCAAATCAGTAAAATCATGTACTGTGACTTTTGCAGAATGGGATGGGACGTGCTTGATATTTAAAAAAAAGTTATTTAAAAGCATGAAAGGGAACTCGCCCTGTTTCTCAGGTGGCTTTCTGTGTGCACACTCCGAGACGGAGCAGAACATGAACAAGCAAAGTGAGCTCTGAGCTTCTGGGTGCACGTCTAAACTGTCAGATACACTCAAAGTTGTCAAAATAACAGGGTTGACAAGTATTCGATTTTCGATTCCCAGCCCTAGTTTTTTTTTGTATGTTGGAAGTGAGTTGGAACTGCTAAATTAAAAAGCACTATATATAGTCTAAACAACTTCTGCGTCATATTACAAAAGAGACGGTAAGAAAGGATTTATTTTCTAAAACAATGGTGATATGTAGGGCTGGAACAACTGCGTAAATACGTTGATTTGTATAGAATGCGTCATTTTATGTTCATCACAAGCAGCAGCCTCTGAACTAAATCATACTCATCACTATTTATGTTAACTAATGGCAGAATAGAAGCTGTTCAAAGAGCAAAATATATCAGACTATTGTTCTCATTGTACTATATTGTACTATACATTGTACTGTATTGTTCTGGCTGTACTATACTTATTTTTAAAAGTAGCCAACTATTTACAACCTAGTCTTTTAATGCTTAGATGCACTTAACTTAATCTCTTGTAGAGCAACACCAGCGGTAATTCAGGGAAAAATCTCCCAATGCTCCACGTGACACTTTGGTCTTCCGACCTTTTACTATCGTGTCAATTCTCAATTGATTTTCATCAATATACGGGAGAGAGGGAGAAGCATGACTGTTTGAAGATGGTGCGTGCACGTGCGAGGCCGGAGGAGGGGCGCGCTCTCTGCTCATTCTCTCAGTAATGCACAGTCAGTCTCTACATCACTTTCCCATCAAATAAGGCTTTGGCGGGATAAAAATTTGTCCGGTGTTGATTCTGTGGCGCACGTTATGTGTGGGAAACACTGGAGATCCACACACACATACACGTCCAAACCACAGCCAGGTGGTCGCTGAATAAAACTCCCACAAATATCACGGAACAATGCCGGTGTCCTGACAGTTCATCCTACCCGTCAGATTGTCCTACCAGGGCTTACTGCGCATGCCCACATCAATATTTTTATTTTTTATATTTACATTTTGGGTAGGTTTAGGGGTAGGTATGGATGTAGGTATGGATATTAATTAATATTAATAAAGCAAATCACATTAATATGATTCTGGTAGCACAATCTGATAGTTAGCATTTTACATCCATATTTAATATTTGTTTATTTAAAATATTTACATAGTTTTAAGGGTAGGTTCAGGGAAGGGGTAGGTATGGATATTAATAAAGCCTCAAATCAGATGAATATGATGCTGGTAGCACAATCTGACAGGCAGCATTTTTTGCTGTCGAATTGTGCTACCTACTGTTTTAATGGGAGGTAGCAAAATCTGACAAGGTAGGACAAATCGACAGAACACCGGCATTACTTAATCCTATGACCAGTGTTCGTAACAGCTACCGTATGCATACGGATAGCCTACAATTTAGCTATTTGCAGCTCCCTAAATACAATGGCAAGCAGTTTTATAGACGAGGCATTCAGCATTTGCGTTTTCCATTTGGACGCACAAACTTGCTTACCTATAGTTGCAAGCACATATAGAGCAACGCGTTTCCACTTTCAAAGTCTATGGCAATATTTCAACTAAGTCAAACAATTAAAAGATGCTTTGACAGTTTAAAACTTATCGTTGTCTTGAAGAGAAGATTCCAGCACTCTGCTAGTGGGGGAGGGGCAATGCATGAACTGCAGCATCCCCAGCAGCCTTGTATCGGCTGATACACGTTAAAAACGCAAATATCGGCCCGATTATATTGGTCGATCACAAGAAGAGATATGATCAGATTTCATTTATGATTTCTGTTAGGCGGCAATATAATAATCAATAGATTAATCATGCCTTTTGAAATATGCCCCCCCTAAAAAGCAAAAAAAACGGATTTGTAACCGCATGAGGATGACTCAATTGTAGCTTTTGAGAGAACTATTCAAGTCTTTCATGTTTTAATTGACAGGAAGGAGGTCAGGAGGGACAAAGATCCCAGAATAGCCTCAGAACCAAAGAAATATGAAGAGAGCGCTCCCCCAGTGAGTACCTCACCTGGTCCTGACCTCTCAATTATTTTATTTTTTTCTTGAAGCATCTTCAATGTAGGCTACATTGCAAGAACAATTAGACCCCAAAGCTGATTGAATGCAGAAACTACAAATCAGTGGTGTTGTTCAGCCCACTGTTGTGTGGAACTTGGGGATTAACTTGCACAGGAACAAATACTGGAACATTAATATCTACATGCCACTCTAACATTGAGGTTGTAACAGTTCTTTTTGTCCCAACAGCAATTCAGCTCAGTGAGTAAGTATGCTGCCCTACTAATGGATGGAGAACAGGGAGAAGATGAAGGTGGAGAGGAATAAACAATTAGGAAGGATCAACTAACGGCAGAACAGAAGAAAAAGAGCAACTGAATGATCAAATGAGGGGTTAAATTAGAATTCCCTCATGATGATGGAGCGGTGTCGCTCAAGGGAATGATGGTTAAGGTACCCACAATGCTGTTCTGTGTCACGTTTATGGAAATGAATACAAGTATTCCCAAAACTGGTCCATTTTAATTAAAAATAAAATAAAATAAAAACAAATCAGTGCAGTAAGTAGATAAATGCATTCATGTAGACATTTAAAAATCATTGTTAACTTGAAAGTCATTGTTATAAATAAAAAAAAAGTATGTGAGATACTATAACTTGCCTCTGAATTCCTTCTTTGATTTAATTCAGTCAGCATTTGCAATATGATGCATAGATTTTTCATGGGTCTGATTTATTTGTTCACTCAATGCTCTGTATTGTGTTGTAATGCCATAAACCATGGTGTATTTTTGTTGAAAAGGGCTTGTATATCTAATCTCCCACTGAAGAGTTCATGGTTAGCAGAAACACCCTCAGAACTGAGGCGTAGGCACTCAAATCCTCTTAATGCCTCAGACTGAAACTCAAGGTTTCTGCTATCTTATTTTCATCCCAAACCTGTATAGCATTATTATTTTCTCTAAAGGCAAGGTTAGTGAACTCCCTCAAAGTGCTCTCAAACCAATATAATGGTCCAGCAGTGAGGCTGTGCAGATCCTCCCGGTCTCTTGGTGATTGAGTATTGAAATAAGCTGTCCAAAACACTTCATGCTTTTCCTTCCAGAGGAATACGTTATTTAACGGATGGTGAAAATCCACAGTTGGGACTGCAGTCGCTGCATTTGTGCCACAAGAAAACTAGTTTTAGAGCCATTTACTCTTGAGCCATGCATGTTTCTCAAGGTGTCTTTCACATAGCTGCTTTATTGGATGGATTTTACGGCCCATTCTAGGGTGGGATCTTTGTTGCAATGCTTGTTGCATTCTTTGTGTGGTCATATTGTGCTGTTCGTCAGTGTTTTCCCAGCTGCCCTAACTGAACCTCTCTTGCCAATAACCTGGGCTGTTCTAGCTGACACGGTCTGCCATTTTCATATTACTCAGATGGACTCTGTTCTAATGTGTCCACACATGAAAATGCCTCAACTCACTGATCCTGTTATACATTAGATTTAATGAGCGCATTGTTTTTTTGTCATCCTGATGGCATTTATAAAGAAGCCATGGCTCTTGTGCTCTGCCATTTGCTTCTTTTAGAGCCGAACATGTATGCTTACCTTCAAGCTAGGTTTTCTTTTTTTTAAAGGGATTTTCATTTACTGTGTCCTATGGAATCTTGTTTCCGCCACAGAATTAAAAAATAATTGCGACCTTTTTTTTCCCCACAGAATTCTGCCATCTACAGACTGTAAATGGGAAGTAAACAATTGCTATACTATTAGGAATTGTGTGATGGTCGCAATTGCAAGTCATAAAGTCAGAATTGAGTTTCTCACAATCCTGACTTTATATCACGCAATTGTGCGTTTATATCTAAAAAAATAAAAATAAAAAAGTCAGAATTGCGAGATAAAAAGTCACAATTATCTTTTAAAAGGTTTTATTTAGTGGTGGAAAAAAGCTTCCATAGTTTCCAGTACATTTATGCAAATCAGATAAAGATTCACGATTATGAGAACTGTATTTGCATTCCAATGATATATCATCTGTGTTATTAACACTATAGTTGTGAAGTGGACTTCCCTTCTTTTTATAGAGCTTGTTACAGCAGGATGGATTCTGATTATCTTTTCATCAGCTGGATAAAATCGTTCTGAAAGTGATTCCAACATTATCGTTATCGCTGTTGGGTGTGAACAGGCCTTTAGAATAATTAACTATTTATTGCTATTGTTGTTGGTGTGAACAGGCCCTTAATTTACTGTTTTTAGTTATAAAAACCGTGCAGTTATGGTCATTATTCATTATTCCCAGTGGTAAATACGACTTGAGAGTGCGTTCATGTCCATTTTTTAAAACTAGGATTCACAATAATTCCGATAGCACGTGAAGGCAGCGTGAGTGTCTCAATTGAAAACCTTTTGTGTAAGGGGAAAAAGACAAGGTAGCCTGTGTGAGACTCCAATCCTGTGTGTTTTCAGCCTTTAGTGACAGGTGCTGCGCTTTGTGTGTTTAGTGTGGGTTATCTGCTGTGTCAGGTGCATGTATGCGTGTTTTTTCTGTTGTCTGTAGAATGACAGTTGGTGCTAACTGGTGGTCTCTGGACACAGAACCCACTGAAGCGACCTTTTAAAAGCCATTTATCTGTATTGTTAGTTCACAAATAAGTTTTTGTTAATATGCCATGGTTGTTGTTGTTGGTTTTTTTCAACCTAACCTTATTTCAGTTCACTTAAATAGGCTTGTGGTGTGTGCAAACAAATGTTTAAAAGTACAAACATTGCATTTTTTAAAAACAGTCCATGTAGTGATAAGAACTTTATGACCTCATCTTTTGGCTAACTGTTTGTAATTATATATAGCTATATGTGCAGTGCTGGCTAGATTAATTATACATTGTAGTTGGTAATTTATGTTCAGAAAATGTAGTTTGTAACGTAATGCATTACTTTACACATTTAAGGCAATATCATCTGACTGCTTTTGAATTACTTTTAAATTACTTTTGACCCAACTAATTTATCACATTGGATTGAATAGGATATTATTGTACCATGAGGATATAAAAATACAAAAAGAAATGCAAAATATATTCCATTCTTGATCAACAACATAAAGTCAACATAAACACAGGGTTTCCCAAATGGCTTCCTGAAGGAACTGAAGGGGCTTTGTAAGTTCAATGGAAAGCAAATAATAATGAAAAAAACATTGTAAATTAAAATAAATACTTCTAAAATGTGTTTGAAAGAAAAAACCTTCCAAAGACATATCGATACATGATTTAATGAGTGATGATGGTGTTCATCAGGAATTGATTTGCAATGAGAAAACACTCCTTCATAAATCCAGTGGTCAAATGCTTTATGGCCTCTCAATTTTCCATGTAATTATAGCCACCTGACAACAGGCTGGTCTGTGTGTGCATTTCCACAAAACAAGAAGACTTGTATTCAATAAAAAAGTAACTGTAGTCTGAGTGTTTTAAAACGCATCTAATTACAAGTGTTTACTTTTTTGGAATCTTATTACGTAATCCAGATTACATGTTATCTATTACTTCCTAGCACTGTATATGTACAGTGAGGAAAATAAGTATTTGAACACCCTGCTATTTTGCACTTAGATTCTCCCACTTAGAAATCATGGAGGGGTCTGAAATTGTCATTGTATGTGCATGTCCACTGTGAGAGACATAAATCTAAATAAAAAAAAACCCAGAAATCACAATGTATGATTTTTTTAACTATTTATTTGTATGATACAGCTGCAAATAAGTATTTGAACACCTGAGAAAATCAATGTTAATATTTGATACAGTAGCCTTTGTTTGCAATTACAGTGGTCAAACGTTTCCTGTAGTTTTTCACCAGGTTTGCACACACTGCAGGAGGGATTTTGGCCCACTCCTCCACACAGATCTTCTCTAGATCAGTCAGGTTTCTGGCCTGTCGCTGAGAAACACGGAGTTTGAGCTCCCTCCAAAGACTCTCTATTGGGTTTAGGTCTGGAGACTGGCTAGGCCACGGCAGAACCTTGATATGCTTCTTACAGAGCCACTCCTTGGTTATCCTGGCTGTGTGCTTCGGGTCATTGTCATGTTGGAAGACCCAGCCTCGACCCATCTTCAATGCTCTAACTGAGGGAAGGAGGTTGTTCCCCAAAATCTCGCAATACATGGCCCCGGTCATCCTCTCCTTAATACAGTGCAGTCGCCCTGTCCCATGTGCAGAAAAACACCCCCAAAGCATGATGCTACCACCCCCATGCTTCACAGTAGGGATGGTGTTCTTGGGATGATACTCATCATTATTCTTCCTCCAAACACGTTTAGTGGAATTATGACCAAAAAGTTATATTTTGGTCTCATCTGACCACATGACTTTCTCCCATGACTCCTCTGGATCATCCAAATGGTCATTGGCAAACTTAAGACGGGCCTTGACATGTGCTGGTTTAAGCAGGGGAACCTTCCGTGCCATGCATGATTTCAAACCATAACGTCTTAGTGTATTACCAACAGTAACCTTGGAAACGGTGGTCCCAGCTCTTTTCAGGTCATTGACCAGCTCCTCCCGTGTAGTTCTGGGCTGATTTCTCACCTTTCTTAGGATCATTGAGACCCCACGAGGTGAGATCTTGCATGGAGCCCCAGTCCGAGGGAGATTGACAGTCATGTTCAGCTTCTTCCATTTTCTAATGATTGCTCCAACAGTGGACCTTTTTTCACCAAGCTGTTTGGCAATTTCCCCGTAGCCCTTTCCAGCCTTGTGGAGGTGTACAATTTTGTCTCTAGTGTCTTTGGACAGCTCTTTGGTCTTGGCCATGTTAGTAGATGGATTCTTACTGATTGTATGGGGTGGACAGGTGTCTTTATGCAGTTAACGACCTCAAACAGGTGCATCTAATTTAGGATAATAAATGGAGTGGCGGTGGACATTTTAAAGGCAGACTAACAGGTCTTTGAGGGTCAGAATTCTAGCTGATAGACAGGCGTTCAAATACTTATTTGCAGCTGTATCAAACAAATAAATAGTTAAATCATATTGGCGAAGGATTTTTTTTTGTTTTTTTTTTAGATTATGTCTCTCACAGTGGACATACACCTACAATGACAATTTCAGACCCCTCCATGATTTCCAAGTGGGAGAACTTGCAAAATAGCAGGGTGTTCAAATACTTATTTTCCTCACTGTATATGGTAATTATCCAGTAATCGGAATTGGAATTTTATATTACACAATTAATTTAAATGCAGTACCACACTGCATGACACTAGCCACATTGACACTATGAATAAACAAAAATGGTTATGGGAAATTATTTAATATTGTAATGAATTATAGTTTTTGACACACACTTTATAGATATATTTCTGATATATGCATTACATTACACTGATTCATAAGATGCCAAATCTGTCATGTAACGTTCATTAGCTTTATTAATTGCAAATAATAACCCAAAAGTCAAATGTTGATTATTCCACTCATTGTTTTGTCCCACAAATCTTTTATACATATATATATTTTTTGACAGTCTTGCAACTTTTACTGTGACCTCAGGTGGTCCCTTTTCCTTCTTTTAATTGTAGCTACAACAGCTGTTTTACAACAACAACAACAAAAAAATATGAATGGAATTTTATTCATGGAACAGTTTTGTGGTTTCATATGCTCCACAGTAACTTATTCAGTATTACACCCACACATGCAGATGCAGGGCGAGTGCTGCTAGGATAGAGCGGATGTGAAGGAGCAAGAACAGATGCTTTGTTGTCTCATTCTGCCAATGAAAGATAGAAATGAGGAGGAACAGAAGACTGACCTAATGCAGTGTGCAGACTTAGAGACTGGGTGGTGGAGAGATGTTGGAATACAAGCCTTAGGGGGGGGGGTGTGTGTGACGGCTCCCAGTGGGTGAGCAGAGCTCAAGTGCCAGAGAAGAGGAAGGGTCTGACGTAAACCTGCCAAAAACAGCTGCGATAGAGACGAAGGAGGGCGTTACATAGTGTGCATGTGAGAGGGGCAAGAGACATTCAGAGGGAGGACACCCCGAGAGACACTTAGAGGGAGACATTGGAAGTAGGAGAGAATGTGTGGAAAAAATGGTGAGAGAGATATGATTCTGTGTTGGAACTGGAGGCTAAGACATTGAGAAACTAGGAGACGTCCTTGAGGAGACGGGACACCTAAAACAAGGAGCAACCTGGACTGATGACAAAAGGGAAAACAAGGGCTAAGAAAGTGTAAGAGGAGAAGGAAAGGATATCTAAGGAGGAATAAAGCAAGAAAAGTAGAATGGGTTGTGTCTTCAGCAAGCAGCGGTGGGCTAAACAGAGGAATTCCCAGCCCTCGGACCCCCCGAAAACACGAGACCTCACAGAGGATGCAGAGATTCTCAGCTTAACAGAGGTATGTATGTGTGTGTGTGTGTGTGTAGGCATGGGGTCATGTATAGGTAAGATGATCTCCAATGACAGCAGTGGATATCCCTCAATGTTTTGTCTTCTGTTAATCAGTCCATAGTTGCAATCTTTAGATTGTGGGTCCATGGAGAACAAATGTAACTTTATAACTAATGATTTGTTTAGTTAATGTACTTTATAAAAGTTATCATTGCAACACTTTATTTAAAAAAAAAAGTACAGCATTTATTAATCTAGTTTAATGTTAATACTGATGTTCATTCATGACATGTAAATATTCATTTTATACCGTTTGAAATGTTAAAATGTAGAACTTAGGAATAATCTAGAATGATAAATCATGTTAAAGGACTGTTTGTAGCCAAAAACTATAATTGTTTTATATTATTATTATTCCCAGACTAAAATGAACTGAAAGCAACTTCTACTGACTTATATTAACTTATGTTAGTTCCATTGTTTAGTCTCAAGATGCAAATCAGTAATGTGTTTTTTTCTAAGGCACGTTTATAGAAAGTTAAATGCCCTAATTGAACTAAGGCCTAATCCTGGCTTAATCTAAACCCATTCTGAAACCAGGCCATTGTTTTATATTATTCATTATATTATATCTTGTAGCATATTTATATTGGCTATAATTTTAGTTATGTAGTTATATTAACTGTTATTATAAAATGTTGTTTTTTATTTTTTATCTTGGTCGACATTCCGTAGGAGTGTTATTTTTTCCCCAACAAGAGGTTAAAGCTTATATTTTAAGTGCTGTTAGCGGTCACTTGTTAAAAAGTAGGTCTGTTAAGGATATTTAGACTCATGTCACTGCAAGTAATGCAGTTTAATGTATGGTGTAATTGAAAGTGAACGAAGTGCTTGCAAAACAATTTTTTGATTATGGATTAATATTAGCTGAAGGGATATTCCTGTCAATGAACATTCACACCCACACACACACACACACAAGCTCACTCACAATCACACTTCCATGTCCGTCATTAGGCGGCAGGTTGACTCTTAGGGGTCAGACAGCTTTAGTATGTTATGTGCCCTTGCAAAACTAAGCTATAGGATGGAAAATGAACACCCTTAGAGATTTAAATGCATGTAAATAGAATAACTTCACAATTCACTGTAAGCAGTGACAAACGCTTACATGTCATATGCGTGCAGCTGTTGACACAAAAAAGAAAATATTACATAACCACTGACAAATAGCCAGATTATCATACCCATGCAAGCATGCACACAAACACATGCATTTCCAAAGGATCCTGTTGTCAGAAAGACTGGTTAAAAATAGATGGTGGAATTCTGGGACGGTGGAAGCATACCTCGGCCTTCCCACCTGCTCCCGTCTACTCCTGCCCGGAATGTGAGTGTGTATGAGTTGCAGTGAGTGTAAGGGAATTTCTATTAGCAGGGCCAAAACTCTATTTCAGAATGTCAGCAGCAACAGTAGCAGTGGAGAAAATACATTTCTCTCATTCTATTTCTGTTATATTGCCTGTCCATTTGACTTTAGGAGAATTCTAGTAACCTAAACAGTGAGTTCATTCTGCTCTCTCTTCAAAGAAGTGAGAAGGCAATGGTATGAGGAAAAAGCTGTGTTGTTGGATATGTGGAGGGAAATGCTTTATCCATGAGCCAAACTTTGGCTGCAGAGAGCAAGAGAAAAGGGTGGAGCTGAAAAAGTGCTTGTTAAGAACCTTGTTTAAAAAGAAAAGAAAAAAGTTCCCGTTATATCTGTGTGTTTACATTTAATGCCTGAATGTCACAGGCTTGCAGTATGTAAACAACCTCTATAAAGGGAACTTTTGCATTAGTTTATAAGCGAATTATTGTGCATGTGCTTTTTTTTAATAACATCCTCTGTGATTGTAGAACAGTTAACATATTTCCTCTAGAATATTTAGGTTGATCGATTAAGGTGGTATGTGTTATACAACCCACATGTATGACGCACTTCCTAATGGTATAGCAATTGTTTACTTCCCATTTATAGTCTGTAGATGGCAGCATTGTCAAGCGGATAAACCTTACAATGTTTTACGTGACTGTGTGTTTTGAAGGCTACCTTTCAAAGGTTGGGGTCAGTAAGATTGAAAGAAATTCATATTTTATTCAGCAATGACGCATTCAATTGATCAAAAATGACTAATGACTGTCAGAAGATTATTGTTACAAAAAATAAATATATTTTAATCAAATGCTATTGATCTATTCATCAAATAATCCTAAACAAAATGCATTATGGTTACCACAAAAATATATTAAAGGGTTAGTTCACCCAAAAATGAAAATTATGTCATGTATTACTCACCCTCATGCCGTTCCACACCCGTAAGACCTCCGTTCATCTTCGGAACACAAATGAAGGTATTTTTGTTGAAACCCAAAGGCTCAGTGAGGCCTGCATAGGCATCAATGTAATTTACACTCTTATTCGTAATTTACAAAATCCATTAAAACAAATTTAAATCAGTCCATGTGAGTAAAGTGGTATAATATTAATATTATAAAGAGACGAGAATATTTTTCGTGCGAACGGCATGAGGGTGAGTAACAAATTACATTATTTTCATTTTTGGGTGAACTAACCCTTTAAGCAGCACAATGATAATGTTTATTAAGCAGCAAATCAACATAGAATGATTTCTGAAGGATCATGTGACACTGCAGACTGGAGTAATGATGCTGAAAATTCGGCTTTGCTGAAGTACATTTTTAAAAGTATTCAAATTGAAAATGGTTATTTTAAAGAATAATAATATTTTACAACATTTGATCAAATAAACAGTTTTGGTGCACATTAGCAAACATTTTAAATGTAGTGCATATAAAAATGTCTTATAAAATAAAATGTCTTTAAAATCATTACCAGTGTTGGGGAAAGGTAGCCTACTTTTAAAAAGTAATGTATTAGCCTACAATATCGCGTTACTCCCTTAAAAAAAAGTTACTAATTGCATTACTTAATTACTTTTTATGGAAAGTATTGTGATACATTACTTTTGCATTCCTTTTTCTCACCTGGGCTGGGCTTATTTGTTTGTTTTTTTAACAAAAAAAACAAAAAAAAGTTATATCTTTGGCAAATGTAAAGGCCCGTTCACAGCAAAAGTGAAATAAATAAGCCTCAGGCTAAAGGAAATGCGAATTCACGCTTGTAGCCTACAGTAGAGGGCGCAGATTGCTTTAATTAATTTTGAGTGATACTGAATCTTTTTTTTTTTTGCAAGTGAGATGATTAAATGCTCACATTTAGTCTAGAACAACAACATCATGCTTACAAACAAGGCCTCTGCACTACTCATGATTTCTTCCAACATAGGAACAGAAGAGCTGTAAGTCAATAAAAGGAAAAACAAAGTAACGTGTTACATTTTTTAAAAAATAACTGTTATTTTGTTATAAATTAGTAAGTAATCTGATTATGTACCTCAAGTTACTTGTAATGCGATACTCCAACATTGATCATTACTACAATTTCATAAACAAAATATTATGATTGCTATGAACTGAGTTTTTTTTCCACTATAGAATGCATAATATTTTGTTGACGAAATAGTGGTAATATGTAGATCGAATTTGTTGAGTTAGTAGAAAAAAATCACTTTGTAGGGTAGAATAGAATAAAGAGTTTTGTCATTCAATGATTGTCAAATCATTCAACTATTATATGCAATATCTGTTCAGTGCATCAAAAACAGTTCTATCATCACAGTACTCTTCCCCAATACAAACATAGCATTTCATTCAACACCTCCAGTGTATGAGTGATTGATTTATATGCTCTTCATGTCATCACGGCTGGGGGCGTGTGGACGTGTTTGCTCAGTTCTCTTTAATATCATGTTTATGGTTTGCAGATGTGTTTGGGTTTATTTCTTGCCAAATGTGTCCTATAAAATACATTTGTGAAAATTGATCTGCTACTGTATAATTCTGAGGTCTTTGTGTGTGTGCTTACATGCATAGTTGGGGAAAATGGGTTCACACTCCTTTAAAGAGAGGAACTTCAAGAAGAAACACCACTGTGCTGTTTGCAGACAAACCCTCGACAGCCATGGCATGTACTGCAGAGGTGAAACACACATTTATTACTTTATTCACTTCTGTTGCTTTTATACTTTGCTAATATTAGTTAAGTATCCTCTAACTCTGGCACTTAACCTAACAAAAACTTTTAAAAAATTTTTTTATTATGTTAAGCCATATACTCATGGGCACCATTGGTTGTTCCACACAATGTATGTGATTTCAGGTTGTGGGATATTTAGTCCCCGCATTGTAGACAAAACCTGTCACACACACATATAATGCACATCAATATTTATTCATGTAATCCACATTTTCTCCTTGCAGAGTGTAAAACTGCAGTGCATAAGAAATGTGAGGAAAAGGTATGTTTCTTTCTCTCGCAGCTGAAATGCTGTTTGCTTAATTACTACTCTGTTCCTATAATGTGAAGTCCAGTGAATATGGATAAACTGTGATTTGCACTGGATTTGGCTACAAACAATCAGGAAATGTGGCAGAAAAAAAGATCTGCTTATTGTCAATGTCTGGGCGTGTCCTTGTCGCATCAAAAGCCACTAATATCATAGATGAACATTTGGTCTTGTGATGTGTGTCACTTACAAATATAGTAAAAATAGGTCTAAATCAGATGAGTTATGAACTCTGGTTATCTTTGGTATTAATAGAAATTGCAATCAGTCACCGGATGCCATCAGTGTATCACACGGATATACACTAGCGTATCCACACGCTACACACCACAGCTGTTCCTCTCGTTCTCGCCTTCTCTTTCTTATTATTTCTCCTGCACTCTGGTGTTCATCAAATCTAAATCAAATTAAGGCAACAGTTTCCATGGCTTATGTTTTGAGTTTAATTCATTTATTCTTATTTTAAGTGAATGCCTTGCTGAACTTAAAATGATAAGTGTCAAAATAATGCAATGATAATTATTTATTACCCAATGCATGGTGGAAAAAGAGGAACTGGAATGCAATTATATGATACTGGTAACACTTTATAATAAGGTTGAATGGTAACACGTTAGTAACAACCAATGAAAATTATTTCTAACGCATTTATAAATATTAGTCAATGTTAAATTCAACATTATTTAGGCCTACTAATACATTATTAAAATCAAATGTTGCATCTGTTAGTATTATTTAAAGGACCCAAGCGAACATTAACTACATAAACAGTTGTTTTTTTATTAACTAACATTAAGTGAGGAATAATTGACGACAAGCTGTTGAATTATTTAAAAAAATAATGCACACCCAAGGTGATAATGCAGCCATGGTGCGAAGCGGACCTCTGGTGTGCATTATTTTCTAATAATTCAATGGACCGGAGTCAATTTTTCTGCTTATACTACGGTTAACACACCTCAAGACATTGTCCAGATGTTGTGTTTCAAGACTAGTCAGGATTTTGTCCTTAAAACGCTCTTGTGTGTAGGACCAAATTCTTACACATCTCATCCCACGCCTCCGTTGCTAATTCCAAAACATAATTTTAGAGCTAGTAACAGAGGCTTGAGCTATAGTAGACTAATGCAGTTATTAGAGAGAGAGCGAGAGGGAGAAGTAGGTGTGTAAATTACCCGAGTCTGTGCGTCTCTCAACCGTGTTTTGGCAGCAGCGTCTCTACTAATAGCGAAATAACTGTAAGTTTATCTGCTTCAAGAACAGTGCTGTTGTTACCTCACTAGTGAGAAATGTCATGTTAAACTATTTTACTGATAAAATCACGTTTCTGTGTGAGTGTGTGTCCGTACTGTGAGTTTGAGTGGGAGAGAGAGCAGGAGAAAGAGGATATATATGCTTTCTGTACATTGTAAAACGTAATTTTGTGGCAAAATCATGTATATGTTGTCGTTTCTATCCTATTGTTTACTGAATTTATTTACTTGGTCAGTGGTTTTGGCTCTTTTGCTGTTGTAAGCAAGAACTTTTGAAATGACAGCTCCGTAGTATAACAAATATGAATAAATATTGTAACAGATGTATTGTTTATTGTTAGGTGATGCATTATGTTAATGCATTCATTAATGGGAGCTTATTGAGTGTTAAAGGTTCAACTAATGCAGGTACCATTAGCTAACAGCGAAAAACTACAATAATCAAGTAAATCTTTGGACATTTTTAAAGCATCATTTACTTGATCGCAGAATACTTTTTACAGTGCATTCCCTCTGGTTTTAGAGAGAGAGCGAGAGCGAGAGCGAGAGAGGAAGAGTTGGGTGGGAGCAAGAGAGGGAGAGGATCAGAAAGAGAGAGAGACTTGTGTGTGTGCTATAGGAACTCTAGAAAACTGGACTCATCTGAGAAAGGTACAGCCACTTTCACTTTTTAAACAAAGGGATTTCATATTGCTTTTTGCAAAAGTTAAGTATGATTTTAGTGTACTTTTCATTTTGGATTGTAGAATCATTGGTGTTGTTTGTTGGCACAAAAGGAAGACTGTAGAAAATACAGAGAATCACCATTTGATGAAAGTGGTGATGAGTGTAAGACACACTGACACATGAGAGATACAATCAGATGGTTATTAAGGATTATAGATGAACATTTATCTTTGTTTGTTTAGTGATTGAGATTGTGTGAGCGTGTGATTGTGTCTGTATCTAGCAATTAGTTGCTATACCTGCTAAAACAGGATGTAGTTAATGAACCCCTGTGTGTTTCCTTATCCCACATAAAGGATTTGTTTGGTCTGCACTCTGATATTATTTTATCATTACACTCTTAAAAACAAAGGTCCTTTATTGGCATTGGTGGTTCCACGAAGAACCGTTGACATCTACAGAGCCTTTCCATTGCTTGAAAAAGGTTATTTTTCTTCACACTAAGAAAAATAATAGTTCTTTTAAGATCTGTTCTCTGAAAGGTTCTTTGGGGAACCAAAAATGGTTCATCCATCGCTGTGAAAACTCCTTTTTTGGAATCTTTATTTTTAAGAGTGTATGTAGCAACAGTTAGTTTCAACTTCCAACAACTGGAATTTCCAGCAGGGAAATCCAAAGACAAACTAGACTTCAAATAATTATTAAAATGACATTTCTTCAATGTAAGGCAGCAATGCCCTGAACATCCGTGACTTACAAGGTGGAAAAAAATACTCCTAGAAACAGACTCATGATTAGTAGGAGGCACAGGCCAGCTGATCATCTGAAATAGAGTAGTGGAAATAGTTCACAAAGCCAGCAGGCATTTCATCCGTCCTGGATGGAGAGATCAGCTGCTTTTGTTTCTCTTTATATACATGTCTCCACCCTCTATCCACATCAGCCTCCTTATCTGTCAGTCTAACAGAATATCCCACATCACACTTTCACCCTCCAAGATCCAGAATGGTCAATATGGTTTCATCCTTGGATGTTCATTTAATTGCATATACTAACAAAAACGTATTATATAGCCTATATGCAAAGTCATGTGTTAGTGTCTATAAGTTATGTCTAACTAATTACTGGAAAGGAAGCAGAGTAAACTTGTGCAAATATGTGCGCACCCACACACTCACACACGGTGTTAAACAGTACCAGATGTCCCCCATGTGTGATAATAACCTAATGAGGACAGAGAGGATGTCTTTAAATGGAGAGTCACCCAGTGGCCCCAAAGTATGCTAGCAGTGTATGTGTATGTTTAAAAGACTGGTAAGTGTTTCTGTAATGGTCGCTGATGTCTAAACCCTCCATATCATGTGTCAAGGATGTTTGATTCTGTGTATCTGGTTTCCATAATACACGCCTTTCTCTGTCTCTATTTCTTCCAGGTCACTGTCCCCTGTGAAGTTATCTCAGATCCAGTGAGTATTGCTGATTTATAAACATTTACTTCCATAATATCTTATGACTAAGGATGAACTGATTATAAGCAAAATCTCACCAAATCTGAATTTGATAACACTCAAAAACTTGAAGCAACCTGCTCCAGGACATTTTTTACTCAACTTTATGGGAAGTTTTATTACATTTTTTATGTAATGTCAACGGTTTAACGTTTCATACATTCAGTAGGAGCTTAATCAACCTTTAAAATAGAGTTTTAAAGTAAAATGGAAGTTGTTTATCTTATGTTTGGTAGAAGTTTGAGTCCTATGTTCGGGGTCTCAGAGACTCCAGGTATAAGACATAAATAAATGCAATGCTTTTTCACATGATTTTCTGATTTATTAAACACACTGTAGTCCACTCCTGCTGGTTGTTTACTGTGATTTATTTTCTTGTATTTTCTACAATGTGTTTTTGCTGGGGTTAAATATACCCCCGGCAGAGACTATGTAATTATATTGTGTAATATAGTTTAAAGTTAAAATTAAAGTACATGCCTGATTTATAATACAACGGGGTTAAAGCTTTAATAATTTCTTCCTGCTGGGGTTTGGTCATATCAGAGGTATATAATGAAACAATTTAAAAGGAAATAAGAGGTTCATTTTAAATTATTATTTTTACAGACATAATTTGAGTCGGACACAAAAACAGTGAAATTATTATTAACAGAAAATTAAGGTTAAATTAATTACTAAGGCCCGGTTTCATAGACAGGTCTTAGATTTAGCCTTAGTTCAATTAGGACATTTAATTAGCTTTTACAAACGTGCCTTAAAAAAACATTACTGGTGTGAATCTTGTGACAAAACAATGGCACCGACATATTTTAAGATATGGTAGTGCAAGATGCTTTTAGTTAAAACATGCATTTTAGTCTGGGACTAGGCTTAAATCTTGTCTGTGAAACCGGGTGTAAGTGTGTTTGATGCGTTGCAATTTAAAAGCAATGTCTGTGCCTGCCTTTTACTCACATTCTCTTAAATCTGACCTCTCCTAGCCTCCATTTCAAAACCAGTTGAACATCCCTCCCAGGTAAGAGCAAAGTTTATAAAGCTAACTCTGAACGACAGCGTAAAGAGCAACGTTGTTATAAATGCAAGGAATAGGTAAATCTCTCATCGCTTACTGACTGTGTTTGTATATGTGTGTCTCTTTTTTGTGTGTGTCTTTCACCGTAGAGACAGCATGGAAAATGTTATGGAGAAGTTGATGGGCAGTAATTATGATTTCGATCTGACCTACATCACTGAGCGTATCATTTCTGTCCTCTACCTGTCTGACCTGGAAGAACCTCATTACAGCGCTAACCTCAAGGAAGTGGCGGCCATGTTGAAATCTAAACATCAAGACAAGTTCTTGGTCAGTTGTATCTCTGGTTAAAATCATTGTTGAGTTTTGATTCCATATGAATTAGCACTCATGTCTCTTTCACTACTTCTCAGCTTATAAATCTGTCAGAGAAACGCCATGACATCTGCAAGCTAAATCCAAAGGTATCCTCCTGCTCTTTGTTATTCTATTATCTTGCACACAACCACTTTTAAAAGTCTCTTTATAGCTTGTTTGTTTTGACGTATGGCTCTGTTTCTGTATTTTTGGGATGACCCCTTCCCCTTCCTCAGGTTGAGGAGTTTGGGTGGCCTGATCTGCATGCCCCACCTCTCGATAAAATATGCGCTGTGTGCAAGACCATGGAGAACTGGCTTAACTCTGACCCCCAAAACGTGGTTGTACTTCACTGCAAGGTTGAGATCAGAAGTTATTTAATGTTTAATATAAGAGCTAAAAGTGTCTAAATGTCATCACAGTCTTATTAAAAGAATAGATCATCCAAAAATTAGATTCTGTCATCACTTACTTACTCCAAAGTCTTTCTAATGGAAAAGTGTAGACTAATGTACTCTCTTTTCCATGCAGTTACAATGAATTTGGACTGAAGTGACAGAAAACCACTATAAACGTAACATAAAGTAGTCCATACAACTGTATTCTTAGTATAAAAGAATAATTTCTTCGATTATTTTTCCCTCTTGTGGAGTAATAAACGTTGTGACCGGATCAGAGTCAGCAAGTTGAACTTAATAACCCGATCAGTCTGATCCCACATATAGACTTGTAAATGATGACAGAATTTAAATGTTATCAAATTTTCATTTCAAAGAAATCATAACCCCAAATTATTATTAGTTGTTGTATATATTTTTTCTTCTCTGTCTGTCTTCCTTTCTCTCTACCTGTTACTTTCTTAGGGAAACAAAGGAAAAACAGGGGTGATTGTGGCAGCTTACATGCACTATAGCAAAATATCAGCTGGGTACTTACACACACACACACACACACACACACACACACACACACACACACACACACACACACACACACACACACACACACACACACACACACACACACACACACAGTTGGTACATAGTTGGTACAGTTGGTTTATGGGGACATTCCATAGGTTTACTGGTTTTTATACTGTACAAACTCTTTATTCCCTACCCCTAAACCTACCCATCACACAAACTTTCTGCATTTTTACATATTTAATAAAAAAAATCCTTTAGTATGTTTATTTTACGTTTTGAATTACAAGGACATTGGCATGTCCTCCTATTGTAGGGGTGTGGCCTGAAACCTGAATAAAATATAAGGACTTAGCGTCCTCATAATGTAGGTCAAACCAGTGCGTGCACACACACACACACACACACACACACACACACACACACACACACACACACACACACACACACACACACACACACACACACACGTTTGGTTTCCATGTTTTATGGGGACTTTAATGATTTATTTTTATTGTCCAAACTGTACATTCTATCCCCCTAAACACAAATCTCACAAAAAACTTTCTGCATTTTTTAATTTTCCTTTAAAACATTAAGTATGATTTATGATTTAAATGTTCCTCATGGGGTTTAAAAAAATTGTCCCCTCAAGGTCAAAAATATCTCATATTACTATCTTTTTTGGGGACATTATTTTTTCCAATACTTTAATTCAGAAAAGACTCAATAATTTTTTTTTTTTTTTTAAGTGACAGTAAATACATATAATGTTTAAAAAGATTTGTATTTCAAATAAATGTGGTTATTTTAAGCTTTGCCATCACAGAAATAAATTACATTTTTAAATATATTAAACAGAAAACGGTTATTTAAAATTGTAATTCTATTTCACAGTAATAAAGTTTTTACTGTATTTTTGATCAAATAAATGCAGCCTTGGTGAGCATAAGAGACTTCTCTAAAATAACATTTTAAAAAATCACAAAACAAATCAAAAACAAAATCTTATGCAGTGCCTTTTGCAAGCATGTTATTATTTTTTCATAATTGGTATTCAAATGACTCTGGTGTATGTGTGCAGGGCAGATCAGGCTCTCTCTACAGTTGCGATGAGGAAATTTAGTGAGGATAAAATCTCTTCCTCTTTCCAGCCATCCCAGAACAGGTATGACCAATGCTTATTTCTGTTTGTTCCAGAATAACTTGTTCTAGTTTGGTCATGATGTTCTCTCTGTCATCGCAGGTATATATATTATTTTGCCGGTCTTCTCTCAGGTGCAATAAAGATGAACAGCTCACCAATGTTCCTGCATCAGATTCATATTCCAGCTTTACATAACTACCAGTCTGGAGGAGGTACATACCATGTCTGTTCAATCAAACCCAAGCCTTATTTTCTATCATCTGTACTGAGTTTGGGGAAGGGAAAAACTAAGGAATTCAATGTAAATGTTTTAAATGTTAAAATGTATTAAAGAGATAGTTTAAACCAATAATGAAAGCATAATTTACTCAACCTTCATGTCATTTCAAACCTTAACAAAAGATTTTGATCAAAAAAAGATTTAAAAAAATTTGAAGAATGATTTCAAAAATTGTGCCTATACAATGAATGCCATTGCGATTCAAAAAAGCATTGGTCCCCATTCACTTTCATTGTATAAAAAAAATAGACCTGAGACCTTTTTCAAAATATTTTCTTTTATATTCTACACAAGAAAGCAAGTAATACAGGATTGGAATTACATATGAGTGAGTAAAATATGACCAAATGTAGCATCATTGTATTTCCTCATATTTCCCATTGCATTTTGAAGGTTACTCTCCCTTTCTGAAGATCTATCAGTCAATGCAGCTGGTCTATTCTTCAGGAAAATAGTAAGTGGGCCTATTTTATCAGTCTCATTAAGTTTAACATGTTTTTCAGAGCTGTGGCATGGTGGTCACTGTGTGTGTTTTGATATATTGACTTGTGGCACATAACCCTGCAAAAATAACCATCCTGCTGGTTTTAGCTGCTCTAAGCTGTTTTAAGATGATCTTGATCTTGCTCTGGCCAAACCGATGTTGCTAGTCTCCCATTTGTGCCAAGCTGGTATTATGCTGGTCAACAAGCTGGTCTTCCAACTGAAAAGTGCCCAAAACCATTCTAAAACCACCCCAAAGACCTGCCTGACCAGCTTAGGCTGGTTTAAGATTTTTTTTTTTTTTCTGCAGGAAATCCAGACAATGTGATTTTCAATCTGGCTCATAGTGTGTCCAAATCCCATTTCCCCTCCCTTCTTCTCATGCCATGTCCTCTCTTGACTGACCTATGAAAACAAATCAGATATCATACTTTGCTGACTTCTTGTTGCTTGCGTTACAGTGATATTCAGAGCCCTAACAGTAAGATGCTGTGTGTGAATATTAAACCAGCTCTACTGCTGAAGGGAGACATCCTGGTGAGGGCACTCAAACATTTCACATGAATACATTCTTGTTATATTAGATGCTCCTAAAACCTGCTCACTAGCCATTGCATTGAAGGGAGAAAATATTTTAAAATTAATATTTAAAAACATCACCCCATTATTAAATGTATGATAAGACACCAGAAAACTAGGGTTAGAATTGATCAAAAGCTTTAACGCTAGGTTTTAAACTTTAGTTATCTGTCTTAAAGGGTTGGTTCAACCAAAAATAAAAATTCTGTCAATAATTACTCACCCTCATTACGTTACTAACCGTAAGACTTTCATTCATCTTCGGAACACAAAGATCTTTTTGATGAAATCTGAGAGCTTTCTGTCCCTCTATTGACTGCTACGCAACTGCCACTTTCAAGTACAAAAAAGGTAGTAAAGGCATCATGAAAGTAATCCATGTGACTCCAGTGGTTTAACCTCAATTTTATGATGCGATGCAAGCTTTGTTTGCGAAAAACAACAACATAATTTACTACAGAAATGAATTATTTTAATTTTTGGGCGAACTAACCCTTTAAAGCAGGGGTCAATTGGGGTTGGAGCTAAACTCTGCAGGACCATGGCCCTCCAGGACCGAGTTTGGAGACCCCTGCTTTAAAGGGATAGTTCACCCAAAAATGTCAATTCTGTCATCATTCTGTCATCACTTGCCCTCATGTCATTTCAAACCCATAAGACTTTTATCATAATTTAAATGAAACCTGAGAGGTTTCTGTCTCTCCATGGAAAATCCAGCTAACCAAAATGTAAAAAATTCAAAAAGGTAATAAAGGCGTTGTAAAACGAATCCATATGAATTAAATGTATTGATAGTCTCGTGAAGAGATATGATCACTTTATATGATGAACAGATTTAACTGAGGCTCAGGTTTCATTAAAATATCTTAATTTGTGTTTCGAAGATGAACAGAGGTCTTATTCGTTTGGAAAGAAATGAGAGTGAGTAAAAAGGATTTTTTTATTTTTGGGTGAATTATCCCTTTAAATATATATAAAAAAAAGTGAAAACCCCAACCCGTCTGTATAATAATCTCACAGACCCTTCGTGGACCATTAACCACCAAGCAACCAATCAGAACACCCTCTCATCCGCATAGCAACACTTTTATAACCAATCAGAACACCTTAACCACATAGCAACACCCTGGCAACAACGTGTTGGCGAGTTTTGTGTAGAAAAGCAACACATTACCTTCAGTAACAATGTTCTTCTTCCTTTCTTACTTTAGGTGAAGTGTTATCACCATCTCTCAGATGTGTGTAAGAGAGAATGTGTGTTTAGAGTCCAGTTTCACACCTGTAGTGTTCATGGATCTCAGCTCGCTTTTGGCAAAGTGGAACTTGACCATGCTTGCACAGGTAAATACTGGCACTGTTTGTTTGACTGTCCACTTCAGTGCCTCAGCTTCTCAAAAGCAGAGAAATAACAATAACATTTGTGTTTGTGTGTAGACGATCGTTTCCCTGCAGATGCCACAGTGGAGTTGTTGTTTTCCTCTGGCCCGCAAAGGAGAGGTACACATCTATCAACTGAACTCTTCCACCATTCCTCCATGTGTTTGGCTCTGTCTTAATGCTGTATGTGTGTGTTTGTGTGTTCTCAGGTGGAGAGGTGCAGGGAAATGTGCCAGGAGTATCTGTGGATTATGGCACCACAGATCCTGTTGTGCGCTGGGATTCGTATGAGAACTTTAATCTTCACCATGAGGATAGTGTTGAGGGTATGTGCACTCAGTCTAGCAAAAAACCTGTAGCTTGCCAAGCTACTTAGAATTTAAAAGTATTTGAACTACAATCGTTTTAAAACGCATAACTTTTGCTACGGTTACGCCTGGCGTCTAAACTACTCTATATTGTTCGACCCTCGAAAACAGAGACTTTTGGAAGCGCTGCAGACTCCAGGGTTGCGTTTCAGTGTAGAAGGATCAAAACGGAGACTTTTGAAAACGAAGGCGTGGCCCTCATTCGCTCCCCAATTGGGTCTTCTGGATCATTGGCTGTCCTTCCCTATTCGTCAAGCCCCTATCGTATGACAATTACTCTACTAGAAGACGACAATAACAGACCAGCCTCGACGACTGTGTAAACAATAACATGGAGACGGAACTGCAGGCTTTGCTGACTTTGTTGTCCTTTTTAGCAGCCATTGTGCAGTTAAACGCTGCGTTTTATAATACTGCAGCTGCCTACATACGCAAGAGGCAAGTTATTATTAGCACAATCGGCATGCCTGTTCATGTGCATGAATGGTCATGTGACGTGTTTTCTTCGGTCTGTAGTTGTGTAGGACAACTTGTGTAGGATTTTTTTCTGAAACGCAGTGGAAACGGCAGTATGGACGAGGATAGTTTTCATTTTAAAACACTGTTAAAATGAAACACACTAGTGTGGACATAGCCATAGTGACGAACAAAAATATCAAAGAGGATTCAAAATAATCAATTCATCTTTTCTTTTTTCTTTTTTCACAATAAGAGAATCGTTTATTTGAGGGGTTCCCAATTGGTAGAAATCACCTTTTGGGACAAAAATTAAATTTTTCAGACACTCCGAATTCATGAGACTGTAAATAATATGGTTTTATCTATGTATTTCCCTGTGATCTGTAGATATCTGTCACACACGTGGGCCTTTGGACGGTAGCCTGTATGCTCAAGTGAAGAAGCGTCGAGCACAAGACTCCAGTCCCAGCGGATGCCCGACCTCCATCAAAACCTCCACACACTTAGCCAGTCATTCCTCCCCAACTACTCCTCCCATTCATCTCTCCATCCAGCCTCTCTCACTCAGCAAAGATGCAAGTCGCTCATCTGCGCCTCCCGAATCTCTCTCCCCACTTCCAAGAGAAAAAAGAGAGAAGGACGAAGACAGGGAAAGACACAGAGAAACTGCGATTCTTGATGATGGCGACTGCTCTCCCCTGAGACCAGATCGGCCCGTTCAGTCTTGTTATGGTCATCCGTATTCCCACACTCATTCATTATGTGGCCCAGACCTGACCAACCTGAATGCACTTGCACAAACGCTCCACCCTAAACACCACACACTTCCCTGCAGCCGCACCACTCCACTGTCAGTCCGAGACCTGTGTGTATCCCAGCCGGATCTTTTATGGGAGAGAGGGCACTGTCTGCACCATCCCTGCCCAGAAACCATCAGACACCTCTACTCATTTCCCCCTCAAGAAGCCCACCCTCATTCGCCAATTTCCCGCTCACAGTCCTCCCATTCCCACTCACTTCCTCCACAGGCGCACGCGTTCTTCACAGGGGAGGCTTGTCCTCTGTTCCATTGCTCCGCCCTCCCTCAGGGCCATGCCCACATCCCTCCTTCTCTGTCCCCTCAGTCACTGCTCTCCAGTCCATACAGAGAGTTACGTTACAGTACAACACCTCCAACATCATGCACCTGCAGGGATTGTTCTCGCTTACGAGAGGACGTTGCCCTCCACTCTTTACGTGGCAGAGAATTAGAAGCTCTACCTTGGTCTAGAGAGGCAGAGTTGCCTATGCACTGGAGGGATGGAAGGGTGGAGTCTCGTTGGGAGGGAGTTCAAGAGGCCGAATACTGGCGGCGCAAAATAGCGATGTCACCAGTGACATTATCATACGGACATTGCCGCGCTGTCCCAAAACAAAATCAAGTGATATATTGCACAGACACCCAACCCGAACATATTACCCCACTCAGTCCATATCCCAGCCCTCAAAGTAGTGGCTACCACAGTCCGCATCCACCTTGTCCCTGCTCTCCACAACCGCTGAGAGAGAGTCCTGGTTACGCCTCCATCAGTAACTCCCCTAACTCCTCCCCCAATGCTGTCACGCCATCTCCAAAACGAGCCAATCACAACAGTGCCTCAGCTGAAGAGAGTCAGCATGGCCTTAATGGTAATCTAAAAGTATATAAGTATTTGTTGCCATAATATAATGCAAATGAAGTGTCAGACTTTACACTACCATTCAAAAGTTTGGGGTCATTAAGAGTTTTTAAAACAAATTTATACTTTCATTCATCAAGGATGCATTAAATTAATCAAAAGTGTCAGGAAAGACATGTATTAATGTTTATTTATATTTCAAATAAATGCTGTTCTTCTGAACTTTCTATTCAACATAAAATCCTTAAAAAAGACTTATGCTAATTCAAGCATAAATCTAATTAATACTAATTAAAATATTAAGCAGCACTGTTTTCAACATTGATAGAATTTATATTAGAATGATTTCTGAAGGATCATGTGACACTGAAGACCGGAGTAATTTCTACTGAAAATTCAGATTGCCATCACATTAAAATAGAAAACTGTTATTTTAAAATGCAATACTATTTCACAATATCACAGTTTTACTGTATTTTTGATCAAATGAATGCAGCCTTGGTCAGGCATAAGAGACCTTTTCCAAAACCAAACTTTTGAATGGTAGTGTATATTTAAAGGGATGGTTCAACAAAACAATCACTCTCAAGTCATCCAAACCAGTATTTTTTTTTAACCAGATATTTTGTACAATGCACACAGTGCTCTTTTCTATACACAAAATTTGTTGATGATTGATACTGTCTAGCTCCGAAAAGGACATAAAGACAGTAAAAGTCCATATGAAACTGACAAAAGTTACATAGTAAAAGGTCCATATGAATAAATTATGTAATCAATGATAGAATTTTCATTTTTGGGTGAACTATCCCTTTAACTTTCAGCTTTCTTTTAATTTCTAATCTCTTGCAATTTTCTTTCTATTTTGTGTGTTTTGTAGATAGGAGCATTAAGTTCTTAGCTGCTGATAAAAGTCACATTGAGGCCTTTTCTCATCCTACCCGCAACAGGTAATTATGTTTCTTCATGTACATTAATCTCACGTCAACCACAGTGTTTATTTTGTTAGTTAAAGATTGAATTTAATGTCGGCCTACTATCAACCTAAGTCCATCTGTGTATTCTAACAGTGGACCATTGGAGGCAAGAGAACCAATAAAAAGCAAAGCCCAAGAGGGTGAAACGTTCGCTGGGTCTCTGATCACAGTTGTCTCCACTGTCAGTGGAGCAGAAGAAAAGACGAAGAAAACACAGATAATAGAATCAACAACTAACACCGCTGTCATTAGCAACCTATCATTATCTAAGGGTGTGGAGTCAGTGCAGGTACAAACACACAACCCCAGACCTCTCAGTAACAGTGTCCCAGAATCAGTGCAGGATAAAGGGGAGCACCCCGGCTCATGCTACACCTCAACTTCAACCTCAACAAGTCCTCAACCACCTCTTTGCTCTTCAGAGAGAAATTCCACTTCTGAATTCCCTTCATTTAACATAAATGCTGAAAGGCAAAGCCTGACACCCGACTGCAATGAGGGAAGCAGCAACAGTGACCTGACAACATCGTCGCCTGACCCTGATGGCTACGTCACACCCACATTCCCTATAGCGTCATACTGCTACCCTCTTCTGACAGTGCCTCATGTACCGTATACAGGCTACACTGCAATTACCATCCCGGCTTCCTTACCCCAACCTCCTCTTCCTGAAAAACAACGATCACCTCCCTTTCAGAATGTGTCTAATAGTACTGGCACTTCCTCAGTAAAATTAACAAAACCTTCTGTTTTATCTGCCCAGTTCCATGTGTCCTTTTCCTCTCCCACTGGCGAATTGCCTCCCACATCTAGTTGCAAATTAACCCCCTCTAATGGTGTGGAGGATCTAGAGAACCGCCTCAGCTCCAAGTTTGTTCAAGACAGCTCCAAGTACTGGTACAAACCTGGCATCTCCAGAGACCAGGGTGAGAACATCAGCATATTTAATAGTGCTTGCGTCAATATTATGTACATTTACATTTATTCATTTGGCAGATTTTGTATGTATTCTCTGGCAGTCAAACCCATTACCATGCCATTGCTAGCCCTATGCGCTACAGTTTATATATTAATAGGGATGCACAATATATGGGTACCATTAGAAATTTCTTTGATTTTCAGTATTGGATGATATTAGATATTTAATTGCAAATGCTCATTTCTGCTGTTTTTCAATTTAGATTACCTGCTGTTATCTAATGTATTGTTTAAAAACACTAATAATCTAGCAACACTGTTAAAGGGATAGTTCACCCAAAAACTGAATTTTTATGTTTATCTGCTTACCCCCAGAGCATCCAAGATGTAGGTGTCTTTTGTTTCTTCAGTAGAATACAAATGAAGATTTTAAACTCCAACAGTTGCATTTTGATAGTCGTATAATGCATGTCAATGGGGATATTTTAGAGTATGAGAGTAAAAACACCAAAGACATACGAATCCTTATTAAACCATGCGGCTCGTGGCAACACATTGATGTCTTAAGACACGAAACGATCGGGTTTCTGCGAGAAACCGAACAGTATTTCTTTTATTTTTTTTACCTCTTATCAGACGAATGTCATCTAGTATTCCCAGCACCATAACTCCGGCGAATAAGGTCCAAATACTGGTACCGATCAAAGATATATATACGTAGATGCCTCATTCGACCGATCCGCGCAGGCACTAATGAGGAATCTATGTACATATCTATGATCGCGCCAGTATTTTGCATGTATTTTGACCTTATTCGCTCGAAGTGATGGCGCGGGGACGGCTGATGCAGAGCCATAGAAAAAAATGAAATACATTTTTAAATATGGTTATTTTTCTTACACAAACGCATCGATTCGCTTCAGAAGCCCTTTATTAACACCCCGGAGCCGCGTGGAGCACGTTATTTGACGGACAGATGCATTTTTATATGCACTTTAAAAACAGAGCAACTATTACTGCTATTATAATGCTTGGATTAGCCAGAACATTTTTTATATAACTCAGATTTTATTCGTCTGAAAGAAGAATGTCATATACACCTCGGATGACTTGAGGGTGAGTAAATCATGGGCTAATTCTCATTTTTGGGTGAACTATCCCTTTAAACGTCGAGTCACTTTTATTTTACAATACACATTCTTTCAAAGAAGCTTTACAGAAAATAATGATATTAATGTTTATACTTTCTTAATATCTTTGTATGCCTTATTGTCGGATTTAGCAGATTAGAGCTGAGCAATGATATAGTTTACATTTTTCAATAATATTAATAATCAAGCTGTTGAGATGAGCTATTTATAGTATATATCGCTTTTAATTTTATGGAATAGTAATATTGGTTATCAGTCATAACATTGAAATCATTATAGATTTTTCTTATTGGTCAGAATTTTATCCAATATGATTAATCTGTACTCTATAAACTAGCAACTACATTTTGTATAGTTGTATTAAATTTTCACTCTTTAGGAGCTGATGTACTGCATAATACAAAAATATTGCTGTGACTCTATTAACAGAAGTACAAAATATCTCTTTCCCCATTTAGCTATTGCAGTATTAAAAGATAAGGAGCCTGGCTGCTTTCTCATTAGGGATAGTAATTCATTTCAAGGCGCATATGGATTGGCCCTCAAAGTCACCACACCTCCAGCCCACGCTACTAACCATGGTGAGACGGGCAGCCCACAGGAGCAGCTAGTTAGGCACTTCCTGATTGAGAGCGGTGCTAAAGGTGTGAAGATCAAAGGGTGTCAAAATGAAACATATTTCGGTGAGACAAAGAAGATCATGCCTTGTTTATGGGTGTTTTCCTAATGCTCTGTGTTGAAAACAGTGACCCCTGTTGATTTTGTGTTATGATTCTTCTCTCTTACCTCCCAGGCTCCCTGTCTGCTTTGGTGTATCAGCACTCCATTACTCCTGTGTCTCTTCCGTGTGTACTACGAATTCCAGATAGAGGTCATACAAACACGTAAACCTTTGGAAATGCATTGTATTTTCATAGTTGGTGTATACTAACTGTCTGATTATGTTTCAGATCTTGTTGGTGAATTGCAGGAGTTGCACAGTGGAACAAATACCAGCACAGCTGCAGACTTATTGAAACAGGGGGCAGGTGAGTTTGTTTTAATTAATTTTTTTGTGTATGGATGGTGGGGAAAAAATAGCTAATATAAAAGTTGTTTTTGAAAGTTCTCGCGAAGGTTTCATTTATTTGATCAAAAATACAATAAAAAACATAATGATATGAAATATTATTAAAGGATTAGTTCACTTCAAAATGAAAATTTCCTGATATTTTACTCACCCCAATCTCATCCAAGATGTTCATGTCTTTCTTTCTTCAGTCGAAAAGAAATTAAGCTTTTTGAGGAAAACATTCCAGGATTTTTCTCCACATCATAGACTTCCATGGCAACCCAAATGTTGAAGGTCCAAATCAATGCAATTTCAAAGGGCTTCGAAGGGCTTCAGAGGCGCGATCCCAGATGAGGATTAGGGTCTTATCTAGTGAAACGATCTGTCATTTTCAAAAACAAAAACTATATAGTTTTTAACCTAAATTGTTTAATCTTGCACTGCTCTGTGTGAGCCAGTGATTACGTAATCATGTCGGAAAGGTCACGCTAGACGTAGGCAGAAGTTCCTTCTGTCCGTGCGTTGCCTATCAGTGACATCATACCCGCGTTACCCTCGTTTTCCAGTTGCAGTGTGCTTTCAGAAACCCTCCACCTTCCCCAGCTCCACCTGTATAGATCTGCTATGGGTAATTTTGTACAGTAGCAGTCTTATTTGCTCACAGCAGAGTGTTGTGTATGTATTGGCAGTAGCAAGTCCAACTCTGCAAGTAGCAACTCTGTGTTCTGCAGCAGCAGCAATAATCAACAGCAGCAGCATAGCAGATCTATTCCTATAAGACCAAACATATCAACATTGTCATATCCATTACCATGCCAAACACTCAGAGAGTATGACAGAAATGTCCCTTTTTTCCCTCTAATATTCTTTATCTCTCTCTCTCTCTCTCTCTCTCTCTCTCTCTCATTGTCAGCTTGTAATGTTCTCTACCTAAACTCAGTGGAAACTGAATCTTTGACTGGCCCGCAAGCCATCTCCAAGGCAACCAAGTGCACTTTGACCCAGGAGCCTCGTCCTTCACCAACAGTCGTCCACTTCAAAGTGTCCACACAGGGCATCACCCTCACTGATAATCAGCGCAGGTACAAACACACATGTCGAATAACACTTATGTTTTGCTCCGCCAAGCAAAACAGTTTACATTGTATCATGGCTTTATTAATAACACTCCCCAAGCATATTTTTAGCACAATCCTTCAAATATGAGATTAAAGTCACTTATTTTAGACATTCAAATAAACTACAGGCCGTTATGGCTCATTTCCAAGACATTAATCAGAGACACTGAAAAGTAAAAACAGTCTTCATAGTCATATTCTGTCCAAAAATGACATGGCACAGATAAGCATCTAATCCTCATTCTTTGTCATTGTCTCTCTCTCTCTCTCTCTCTCTCTCTCTCTCTCTCTCTCTCTCTCTCTCTCTCTCTCTCTCTCTCTCTCTCTCTCTCTTTATTCATAAAGACTCTTTTTTAGGCGGCATTACCCTATTCATAGTGTGACTTTCAGCAGTGTGGATCCGCTGGATCAAAGGTAAAATTCAAGATGGAATCATTAGAAAAATACAACTCCAATCTACAACATACTGCATCGTTCATATACTCTGCCAATGGCCAAGCCAACATGTATCACTTTGAACGTAGTCTAGTGAACATGTCTAGAGGAGAGGGTTTGCCTCTCATGCTCATCTAAGCCTATCACTGTGCCATTATTTTGTTGCACAAGGGCTCTCCTGCCCTCTTTTATGCTTCTCTCTTACTTGTTCTGCTTGTACATGTTGCTTAGCCTCTCTCTCTCTGTGTGTGTGTGTGTGTGTGTGTGTGTGTGTGTGTGTGTGTGTGTGTGTGTGTGTGTGTGTGTGTGTGTGTGCGTGCGTGCGTGCGTGCCAGGTGGATTGCTGCTGATAACACTTCCTGCAAGTAAGTGCTTCTACTTATACTCTCCTATATTCTCTTTCGGTGTAGCATTTCTTATATTTACTGGAAGTTTATTTTCAAATATGTAAATTTAGGAGTGAGACAACCTGTTTTTATGCCACTCAGAATAAGCAAGTGCCCCTTTTGTGATTTTTCGGATATTACCTTTCATGTAGTGTGTTATATAGCCCAGCTGTTTAGATCTGCAAAGTTTCAAAGATCAGAGTGCACAACAAATTGAGTTATTTTGTCTCCTAAAAAAAAGATCAAATTCTGAACTGCATGAAACAAGTCTTCTGTAACTCAACTCATACTTCCTGCACGAACCTATGTATGGTTTGTAACAAATTTGCATAATGCCTGCCTATGGTTTTCACTGGCTGCCAATGAACAACAACGCTATCGTTACTGTAAACAAGCACTAAGGGAGGCTCCAGAGCTGAAATTCATATTTGTATAGTTTCGTACATGCACTGTAAGAGGTAGACCAATCACAACAGACTGGGCCATCTGACCAATCAGAGAAGAGTAGCTATCGGAAAGTAGGGGTTTAGAAAGACTGAGGGCCCTATTTTAACGATCTGAGCGCATGGTCTGAAGCGCATGGCGCAAGTGCACTTAGGGCGTGTCCGAATCCACTTTTGCTAGTTTAACCAGGAAAAAGTGGTTGGCGCGCCAGGCTCATGATCCAAAAGGGTTGTACCTACCTACCTAGTCTCTTAATGGGTGTGTTTTGGGTGTAATGTGCAATAAACCAATCAGAATCTCATCTCCCATTCCCTTTAAAAGCCAGTTGCGCTTAGCCTAGAAATCTAGACGTACCCTAGCGGCAGCAAATTGAATTTGCAGCCAGGGTCGTCTAGCAACTCTCTGTTGGCTTGCGAGCTGGAAAAACCAAACTCTGGTCAGGCCAATCACATTGTGTATAGAGTTGGAGTGGCGGGCTTAACATAATGACGGCAGAGTTGTCGTCGCGTACAAGCTGGCGAACAGCGGTCTTTCGAATCGGCTTTGGCCGTGACTCTGGAAGACTTTTTAAGCTTTTCTTTTAGAAAATAACAAAGAACGGCACTGAAGTCATTCTTAAGAAAGGAAGATGTGTTCAGAGTTTTGCCGACCGGATACGGTGAAAGTTTAATCTATCAACTAGCTCAGCTTCACCTTCTTCGTTGCTCTGGTTGGTTGTAGCGCTATCCTATTGCATGCAAAGGGAATTTGAAAGACAACCGTTTATCCCGCCCCTCGGATTGAGCCTTGCCAATGGTGAGTTCCCAGACACAACATCTTGATTTGGGTCTGGCTTGTCAGGCTAAGTTGCATCATGGCGGATTCGCTATTAACAAGGGTGGATATTTGCAAGTGGAAAGACTGAACACTTCTCCAGAGAGGAATCCTTTTATTTTTTATATTTGGCATGTTTGTGTGATGCTGCACGCCCATGTATGTGTAAAATAGCAGAGTGTACGAACGCTGTGCACCCGCCTACACTCTAAAAAAAAAAAAAGGGTCTATATGGCACCAGAAATGGCTCTTCGGTACTTTTGGTGCTATATAGCACCATATCTTAACATGTTCTGTATATGGTAGCGGTGCTATATAGCACCTTAGTTACATTTACATTTAGTCATTTAGCAGACGCTTTTATCCAAAGCGACTCACAAATGAGAGCAATAGAAGCAGCTAGAACAGTCAAGGGCAACAGTATGTAACAGTATGTAAGTGCTGTAACAAGTCTCAGTTAATCTGCTGGAAACGATGTGTCTTCAGCTGTTTTTTGAAAATGGCTACAGACTCGGCTGCTCGAATTGAGATAGGCAGGTCATTCCACCAGGTGGGGGCAGTCCAGGAAAAGGTCCGTGAGAGTGATTTCATGCCTCTTTGGGATGGCACCACAAGGCATCGTTCACTGGCAGAACGTAAGCTCCTGGAAGGTGTGTAAGTCTGAACAAGCGAGTTTAGGTATATTGGTGCAGAGCCAGTGGTTGCTTTGAAGGCAAGCACCAGTGTCTTTAATTTGATGCGAGCGGCTATTGGCAGCCAGTGGAGACTGATGAAGAGAGGTGTGACGTGTGCTCTCTTCGGCTCGTTAAAGACCACCCTCACCACTGCATTCTGGATCAATTGCAAGGATTTGATAGTGCATGCCGGAAGGCCCGCTAGAAGAGCATTACAGTAGTCCAGTCTGGAGAGAACAAGAGCTTGGACCAGGAGTTGTGTGGCCTGCTCTGATAGGAAGGGTCTAATCTTCCTAATGTTGTATAACGCAAATCTGCAGGACCGGGTTGTTGCAGTAATGTGGTCAGTGAATTTTAGCTGATCATCAATCACAACTCCAAGATTCCTGGCTGTCCTGGACGGAGTTATGGTTGAAGATCCTAGCTGAATGGAGAGATTGTGATGAAGTGCTGGGTTGGCTAAGACCACAAGCAGTTCTGTCTTTGCAAGGTTGAGTTGCAGGTGATGTTCCTTCATCCAGGCAGAAATGTCTGTCAGGCAGGCAGCGATACGAACACCAACCGTGGGATCATCTGGTTGAAATGAGAAGTAGAGTTGAGTGTCGTCGGCATAGCAGTGATAGGAAAAGCCATGTTTCTGAATGACAGATCCCAGTGATGACATGTAGATGGAGAAGAGAAGTGGTCTAAGCACTGAGCCCTGTGGAACTCCAGTGGCTAGATGATGTGACTTAGACACTTCACCTCTCCATGACACCCTGAAGGACCTGCCTGAGAGGTAAGACTTGAGCCACTGGAGAGCAGTTCCTGAGATGCCCATCTTCATGAGAGTTGACAGGAGGATCTGGTGGTTAACTGTGTCAAAAGCAGCAGACAAATCCAGTAAAATAAGTACTGTGGATTTGGAAGCCGCTCTTGCCTGTCTCAGTGCCTCCGTAACCGAGGGCAGGGCAGTCTCAGTTGAGTGGACACTTTTGAAGCTGGATTGGTTGTTGTCCAGGAGGTTGTTTTGATCAAGAAACGTAGAGAGCTGGTTAAACACATCTCACTCAAGTGTCTTTGCAATGAAAGGCAGAAGGGATACCGGTCTGTAGTTTTCTAAAAGTGCTGGGTTCATAGAGGGTTGCTTAAGCAGTGGGGTTACCCGAGCCTGCTTAAATGCTGTGGGGAAGGTCCCGGTGTGAAGAGAGGTGTTGACAATGTGAGTGAGTGCAGGAGTAACAGAAGAAGAAATGGCCTGAAGGAGGTGAGTGGGGATAGGATCAAGCGGACAGGTAGTGGGATGATTGGAAAGGATGAGTTTGGAGACTTCTGCTTCGGAGAGCAGAGAGAAGGAGGGAAGCGTATGTGTGATGGTTTTTGAGATGTGCGTGTCGGTTTGTGGTGTGACGAATTGGCTGCTGATGGAGGATGTTTTGTTTGTGAAAAATGATGCAAAGTCATCAGCTGTAAGAGTTGATGAAGGAGGGGGGGGGGGGGGGGGACAAAGGAGCGAAGAGAATGTTCTGAAAAGTGCACGAGAGTCAGAGCAGTTGTTGATTCTGTTGTGGTAGTATGTAGTTTTAGCAGTGGAGACGTTAGTAGAGAAAGAAGCGAGGAGAGACTGATACAGGGTCAGGTCAGTAGTGTTTTTAGTTTTGCGCCACTTCCTCTCTGCCGCCTCATTTCCTCTAGTTAGCGGTGCTATATAGCACCTTAGTCAAAAAACCAGCGAAGAACCACTGAAGCACCAAAATTGGTGCTATATAGCACTTAAAAAGGTTCCTCTATGATTACGAGCCAATAGCCATTTTTTGTGAGTGTATAGGCGCACATTACTAACGCACCATTTAAATAACACAAAAAATACTGTTGGTCAATGACGCAGTCATTTTCAGTTGCCTCAAAATAGCAATGCGCAAACAATGCACCTGAACACACCTCATTTTCAGACCAGTACGTCCATGATGGGTGCGAGTGCATTTGCTATATAAACAACGTGGCCTGGACGTGAAAAGGATAACTGCGTTCGGCTGAAACTAACAAAAACTTGCCTGGCGTCGCATTGCGCTGGGTGTATGATAAGGCCCTGAAACCTTGATTGAACCGTTTCAGACACTGTAAGAAAAGAGGTGATGCTGCAATGTATATTATGAGAAAGTGTTTTTGACCTTTGATCCATGTAAACCTATTGTTGGAGACCTCTAAAATAAAATTCGGAACCTTTAAAATAGCATAATCGGGGCAATCTGTCATGGTCTGATACATGCTTGTTTTCTAGGATGTTTGGATTTGTTGCACGGCGCAGTGGTGGTTTGGGAAACGTGTGTCACCTGTTTGCAGAGCTCGACCCAGAGCAGCCAGCCACAGCCATTGTGAACTTCATCAATAAAGTCATGCTGGGACCTCAACAGCTGCGAAAATGAACACAGTATAGAGAGATGGAGAAAAACAAAAATGGAGAGAACAAAGGAAATGAGGGTAGTGCAGTGGATATATAAGTCAGTGTTACATTTATACACAGAATCAGGAGTGTTTGTCATTTAGGATACCAAAAATAAAACCTTTTATGACAACTCAGAAGCTTCCACTTTTTCTGTCATGTTCACATGTAGTATACATCAGTGCGATAAGGTCAGATTAAAATTGAGTGCTTTATGAAGTGATTTTAAATTATATGCCTTTTATTAAATAAAAAGAAAATATATGAGAAAAACAAACTACAATTGGACATTTTCCTGGTAAAGTATATCTAATGGATAAATAAATGACAAAGTTTTTTAACTCTCAAACCTATTTTGGATTGAGTAAATGGGCTTTTTAAATCCTACCACTCAGGATGCCAAAGTGTATGACTGTGTTCTGTTTTTATTTTCATTGATTTTCATTTGACGTCATTGTGTGTTTGTTTTCAGTTAAATGGTCTGAATGTTTTGGTTTTGGTTTTCTATTCGAAACGGCCTTTACAAGACAATCATATTTTTAGCAACTGATGCATTTTTTAATTCATACTGTTTTGGTATTTAAATAAAATATTAATAAAAATGGAAACCGCCTCGACTCTCCTTTTATTATATAAGGTGTCTGATTTACAGTTCTTTAATAAAGGTTGGCTGTCATGTTTTTCTCTTTTATTTGTTAATCATGTTGTGCTTCACTTTCTTATGTTCAGTACTGACGAGCACTGCTAGTCTTTGCTTGTTGTCAGTTAGCATAGTTTGCTTAGGTGTGGCATACAATCCTAAACTTGATGTTATGAATAAAGCCATTTAATTAGACTTAATAAAATGTATTTCCTAGTAACCAGCAGACTAATCAAAATAGGAATTGTGTGCTCTGCAAAGTGTAAATTAACAATATATTTATATTATGTTTGGACATTTGCAACATTTTGTTTCATCTTCATTCTGGTAATAGAGCTAAAAAAAAGCGAATTATATATATTTTTTAATAATGACTGAAAGCGATGGACTAACACAAAGGATTTCATACACATTTTCTTACTGTGACGTACGTGTTTACAAGAATCGCCATTGCAACAAGGCATCATTTGAGGGGCTGTTTACATTGTGCTGATGTGAATTTATTTTACTGTCACAATTTTCTGACGACTTAAATACCATAACCAGCTATCAAATATCAAAACCAGCCTCAATATATGAAATATGAGCGTAGGCTACTCTCGGGTCACTTCTTGAAGACAATGTCAATGCTTTGTTTTGTAAACATACACATGCTGAATTATCACTTCATGGAGGTACATCGCTGATGCTTTGCACTTGGGTTTTCTAATTCAACACGACAAGTGTTTTCAATCTTCGACTACGGTGGATTTTTCTACATTTACAAAAGGACGAGGTCCCACCGAGATTTGAACTCGGATCGCTGGATTCAAAGTCCAGAGTGCTAACCATTACACCATGGGACCACACTGCCGCGAGGAGCGACTTATCAATATTTATTCAACGTATCGATATGAGTGGTGTTTACGTACAATAGTATCGTATTAAATTGTGCTTGTGTATGTGTGTGTTTATTGCGAATTTCCTTTCTGGCATATATATGGTTCTTTGGCTATCTTATTTTGCTACGACCCCGTCAATGCTGCAGGTTCACGCAAAACGTGTTAACGTTTATACGTGTTACGAGTTATAACCTAACGTTACCAACTTTCATAATCTATTTATAAGTTTTTTTGTTTTTTTTTTTGCTTTCTTTTATTTATAATATTACTAATATGTCTTCTCATGTCGAATTTTGTTGTGCTTAAGCGACATTTAACACAATCTCCCCAATCGAAAAGGGTTTTAATCCTATTATTTACTTACTTATACCTTTCTACCATGCACATCCTATTATTACAAACCGGTATGTCCCTTTTATTATCGTCAAATCTCAAATCAAAACAAGAAATGACTGTCGTGCACGAACAAGCAGGGTGTTTAGCTACTTATTTTTTAATTGTGACCAAAGATCTGCAGCAGGTTCTTGCATTAACGTGAGTCATATTTGAGGCAGAAACCCGTATTTATTTTGGTAATTTTTTTTCCACTGTTTATCCAAACTTTTCTCCAGGAAATCAATTGATTCCCCCACCCCCCGTTCTGCCATTTATGATAAGATGTAGCAAAAAAGATGAGTGTTTCCCGTTTATGTTTACCTTTTTGGCTAATCTAAAAAATATATTTATATATATATTCATTACTAAGGGTCAAATAACGGTCTAAAAATAATTTTTGGTAACTCTTTATTTTACAGTGCCTTGTTTTACATGTTACATGTAGGCCTACTTATTAATACTATAATATACACAATTACAGTACACAATAACTAACCATGTTATTCATTAAAATGACTTACTGATTTGTGTAATTACACAGGATTAAGGAATAAAGGGTTAAACTTATATTTAAGTAATGAGTAATATTTAGTAAGTACATGTACTTACTAGGGTTGGGTTGGGTAGGATTAGGGTTTGGTTTAGGGTTAGTTACATGTGATTATGCATAATTTGGTGTTATTACTATGGTAAGTACATGTAACAAGGACACAGTAAAATAAAGTTTTTTGTTTAGCTTAAAAAATATTTGTTATTATATGATTTCCATGCAGAATCCCGATTGGTTGGCTGTCCTTGACATTTAACCTAAAATGAAGAAACATTATGTTCCTCGCGTTCCAGCGTGATCTTTGTAGTGTCAGGTTATGACCTGTTACATGACTGTAACTGTCAGAACATTTTTGTGCATTAGAAATGCGAGTCGCTCAGGATCCTTTGTGTTCAGCATCGCAGTAAACGCTAACAAAGAAGCTTTAAGGACCCCCTGCAGTTTTTGACAAAATAAGAGCTTGATGGTTTAATGGTTCAAAATTAAGAAATTCAGATGTTAATGTTTTCTAGCATTATTAATTGAGCTATTCAATTATTCTGTAAATTCTTGTATTTTCTTTTTTTCATATCAAAATTTATGTCACAGAAATACAAAATTGCTCTTATGTCAGTTATTTTCCAATATATATTAGCTATAATTCCGATTAGACGAAACACACACATCAATCCAATTATTTTCTGTTCATGTAAACCCTATGTTCTGAATCATCAATGAGAATGATTACATGAACAATAAAACAAAAGCTGTCCACGTAAACACAGCTACTGTTCAGAGTTCAAGCCGCTGATGTAAACTGTTGCGTGAACAATACAATTCAATATTTACTGGAAATGCAGTGAAAAAATACCAATGAATTCCTTAAATGTTTTTAAGGAATTGATGATGAGATGAGAAAGACATTGTTTGGGGGGGGGGGGTAATGTAGGCATCTTGACTGTGAGTGAGGACACCAGAGACGATAGTGTCTTGTTACGTCCCAGGACGTATTGTTTTTTTCTTGTGCATTATGTTTCAGGATGTGATAAAGGTTATTGGTATGTGTATTGCTGTTTCTCCTTTTCCCTCTTATTCCTCCACGGCTGGATCTGAAATCGCCCCCTAAACCCTCGTTGACTATTCCCTACGTTAGTCCACTAATACAGTTCACTTGAAGGAGTGAATGAAAACGAGTGAGTGAATTCAGACAGGCGTTGTGTTGTAGTGCTGGGCTTGGAGACTTTACATTATAATTTGTGATGCTGGACCACAAAGCCAGTCATAAGGGTCAATCTTTTGAATAAGCTTTCCATTGATGTATGGTTTGTTAGGATAGGACAATATTTGGCCGAGATACAACTATTTGAAAATCTGGAATCTGAGGGTGCAAAAAATTTTAATACTGAAAAAATCACGCCTTTAAAGTTGTTCATATAAAGTCCTTAGCAACGCATATTACTAATAATAATATATATTTTTTTATATATATACGGCAGGAAATTTACAAAATATCTTAATGGAGCATGATATTTGCTTAATATCCTAATGATTTTTGGCATAAAAAAAAAATCAATAATTTTGACCCATACAATGTATTGTTGGCTATTGCCACAAATAAACCGAATACCGGTATATGTGACTTATGACTGGTTTTGTGGTCCAGGGTTACATTTGTCAGATACACTTTTCCAAATAAGTAAAACTCAAAAAAGCCTATGCAAAAAAGGAATGAAATATAATTTAAATAACTTATTTGTGTAATTACGCAGTAACAAGAATACCTTAACATAAAGTCTAACCACAGTTTTATCTAATTTCACATAACTCTTAATTGAATTTATGTACTAATCTAAATACCAACTATGAATCCGACAAACAACTCATATTGCACAACAGTAAAGCATATAAAAAGTATTAATAATATTGCTGTTTACAAAGTGTATTGCTGAGAATCTTTTATTGTTTATAGCTTTAAATGTAAAAGTATTTTAAGGCATGTTTTTATATGATTTCCATGCAGAATCCCGATTGGCTGGCTGCCTTTGACCTTTGACCTAAAATAAAGTAACATTATGTTCCTCACACATTCCAGCGTAGTCTCTGAGAGGTTATGACCTGTTATGTGACTGTAACCATCAAAACATTTTGTGCATTAGAAATGGAGAAGAGAACAAAGGTTTTGGAAACAAGTATGATCTCAATCTTTAGCAAATGCAGGAGACTATCATGAGAGGGATCTTTTATAGGTGAACACCATGACAGAGTCATCTGAAGGTCACAAGACCATTAAAGCACACAGATTCACATATTATTTTGTTAATAGTGTAATGAGATGGTATCTATTTCATAAGCCTCTGAATCTTTTTCATTTCTCTTTGCGTTTCTGTTTTAAGTGTATAAGAATGCTCAGTACCCTATAAGTGCCCCTCTATATTTCCAGACAATAGCCCGTATGTTCCCGTGAGAGGACAACGGAAACAGCCAGTGAATGACCATAAGAGCCCCCCTCGCTGTATATTTTACTTCCGTTCATGTATACGATCTTTCTTTCGCTACGTCACTCCATCACGTATCTCTCCCTTTATTTCAACACTGACCATCAATCATACTGCTCAGATATCATAAACACAAATGCATGCACACAAACATGACACAGATCCATTCTCACGGGGTGCCACAGGGATGCATTTCCCCATGTGATCAGGCTAACACAATCAAACTTGTATGTTATCTTTTCCTCATAACCTACATACGCAGGCGCACACAACATTGCGCTCTGCGTTCAAGGCCTAAAACAGAAGCCTCTGCTATACTACTCAGACAGACACACCCAAAAAACATGAACTCATCTCCTTAAAAACCAAAATATTATATTTAAAAAGACTGGCCGTCATAGATGGCTGAACATTTCCATTAATTACTGCGGTTACTGTAGTGACTGGAAATCGCATACTGCTATTAGGTTGAGTAGGTTATTGGCTCGGCCATAAATTGTTTCGTGTTGTATTTATGTTGTTTTTCTTAAAGGAACAGAAAAAATAAAAAATAATAATAATAATAATTCCTCTCATTTACTCACCCTTATTACTTTTTCTTCCCACGGACCACAAAAATAGAGACTCACGCAGAATGTTGGGGAATGGTAGCCTTTTTATTTACACACAATGAAAGTGAACAGTACACTGACCGAGGCTGTCATTCTCCATAACATCTTTTGTGTTCCAAAGAAGAAAGTCGTATTTGCCACAACAGAATGGCGTAAATGGCTTTTAATTAATTTACCAACGCCGACACACATTTCTCATTTATACACGAACATATAAAGCTCGACCTCATGCGGACAAACTGTTTACCTCGTTGATGCCTCTGACGTCACGACACACCCCTCGCGCGCGTGAGTGTGTATTTGCGCGCGCAGTCGCTGGCTGCCAGTGAATGCAGTGGGGTTTGTGCGTGCGTGTGAGTGAGTGAGTGTGTTTTTCTTGTGGAATGTGGGAGTTGTCCCCACGCGCATTACGAACAACCGACCTGTCCAAACAGTGCGCGCGTGGCAGAGGATGTCACACCAACCAAAACAGCGGACGAGCGCTCGCAACACAGTCTTTGGAGGAAAATCCGCCTTACAGGGTAGAGTCGGGGCGGGGCGTAATTACACGGAGTCCCATCTATTTAGGGTCAAGTACAACATTTTTACAGTCCTAACCAGCGTGGGTTCAAAGTTTGTTTTGCGCCCGGAAACTGCGAATCACCCACAGGGCGCGGAGCCAGTGCTTTCGGACTCGACCGATGTCTTTGTATTATTTGTCTTTAGTTAATCCACAGACTCGCGATATGGAATGGATTGCAAAGCTGCAATAGCCAGCGTAATTCGTTAGCATCTCATCGACTAGCTCCTCGGAGGCTCGATCGCGAATACGGGGCTGCGGTGCGGCTGGACGCGGAGCGAGGCGACCCTCTGCGGGCTGCGCTGCCGAGGCGGTGGGCGTGTTTTCTCGGCGTGCTAGCATGTGAGCTGGCGCCAAGTTCTCGGCGTGAAAAAAAAACAAGATTTACAAGTTACGGGCTAGAGTGAAGCAGCAAAAGTCGCATCACGCTTGATCGGAAAAGTTGCACGCAGGTACGAAGCGAGCTGTTTACTCTAACACACACTATTATCAAAGTGAACCTTGTGCTCACACTAATGCAATTCAAAACAAAAGCTGCTAGTCTGCTAATGTTAGGTAACCTACTCAAGTGACTGCTTTTCTTTTTTTTTTAAACATGGCACATGAGATCCAGTTAGAGAGAGTGAGTTATGTGGGTATTTCCTGTGCGAAAACATGTTTGTCTCTATTAATACATGTTTGTTTGTTTCTTTATTCGTTGTGTTTGCATCTCTCTCGTTGCTCAGATTGAATGCGATTTAAACGCCGATCTTGGCAAGTTATACAACGTGGAAAACTTTGCACATGCCTCCAAGTACAGACAGTTCTGAATAATGACTCCAAGCAGAATATTCGTTCTAATGATAATTCATTCTATTCAAAACTATAAAAAAGCGTGTTACGAGTTTGATTGTATAGCTGCGTATCGTCTCGTATGTTGCAGTAATTTGTAACTGCGACATCATGCAGCCACAGCCACAATATCGCTTCTATAGCTTTACCAGCACATTTAAACTTACTGCTTTGGAGATTTAGCTCACTTTTCTAACCAAATACTGTAGTTCTGATAGTAGTTCTGATACAGATATACTGAACTACGAATTCATTACAAAAAGGCAGGTTTTAGTGTACTGATTCTCATCGGATACATTGTTTTTATTTGATAGCTGTGTTTGCGGTATCATATCATGTATTATAATAGCTCTCTTTGATAATACTACCATGCATTAATGCATTTTGTAATGCTCTATAGATCATTAGTTAATATGCATAGTTACAATGTAATTAAACTTTCATTCATATGCTTTCACATACTACATTAAGACGTATGTTATGCACTTGCCTATTTGTCTATAATGTTTCATTTTAAGTTAAAGTTATTATTCCAATTCAATATTTTTTAATGTCTGTCATAATAATATACATTATTATTGTCGTTTTTCACAAAACAATTAGAAAAAAGTGCATATTAATTATATGGTTTATAAAACCTTATGATGAAAGTGAAACATTATAAAAATGCTTTATTAAAAACCTACCAATGGTAATAACCCCGCTATATAAATCATATTAACCTCAGCAGTATTGTTAAACATAATGCCTTTGTGGAGAGCGAGAGAGAGAGAGAGAGCGTGTGACTCACATGAAAGCACATTGTGCTGTTGGTATGTTGAGAATCTGTTGTAGTCCGCATAGTTTGTTTAACATGTCTGTTCAACTGGGCTAGGACTTTTTCAGCGTTCATACACTGTAAGAAATTAAAGAACGGTAAATATGTACTGGTAATTTTCTGCCAGGACATTATGCAGTGATTTTACGGAACCCTAAAACACAACACAAGGCATAATTAAAATTGCAAGTAAAACAAATGAAAAAAATAAACTATATATATATAATATACAAATTCCTTTATATTTATACTTTTTTTCCCACAGTGTAATGGACAACTAAGTTAGGGCATGTCAAGCATGGTTAAAAGAAAAATACCTGGCCATATTTATTTTTTTATGTCAGGTACTAGACCTTCAAAATCAATTTGTTTACCCTTGTCCCATGTTTGATTGGCTAATAGATTGGCTATGCCTAGGACTAGTTGTATCAAATAATGTGTTTGTGTATTGTGTGGCTGTAATGCATTTCTTAAAAGTGGTTGCTTTGTGAATGATGCTTCATTGAGCAAATCCATGGTTGCTGTTTTCTAATTTGAGTGGAAATAGTATGAGATATTCAACCATGTAACAAGATTAGATGTGATACCCTGGAAAGATTTCAAAAACCCTCTTTCCTTGTATTCAGTACCACTGTCTTTTGTATGTAACTACCATTTAAAAGTTTGGAGTCAGTATTTTTTTTATTTATTCAGCAGATGCATTAAAACTGCTCAAAAAGACAGTAACATTTATGGTGTTTCTGTTATGAATAAAAGCTGTTCTTTTGAACATTCTACTCATCAAAGAATCCTGAACAAAAATCTCTCATGGTTTCCACAAAAATTTTTACATTTATGATAAAAACAAATGTTCCTTGAGCACCAAATATGCTGTTAGATTGATTTCTGAAGGATCATGTGACACTGAAGACTGGTGTGACGATGCTGAAAATACAGCTTTGCCATCACAGGAATAAATGACATTTAAAAATATATTAAAATAGAAAACAGTTTTTGAATTGTAATAATATTTCACATAATATTTTGCTGCATTTTTTTAATCAAATAACTGCAGCCTTGGTGAACATTTCTTCTTTCTTGGTGAGAGACGTTTTTTCAAACACTTTTGATCTGTAATGTATACATACATGCACTCACTCTAAAAAAAGGTTCTATATGGCACCAAAAAATGGTTCTTGGCTCATAATCATAGGGGAACCTTTTTAAGTGTTATATAGCACCAATTTTGGTGCTTCAGTGGTTCTTCAGCGGTTCTTCAGAGGTTCTTCACCGGTTCTTTGACTAAGGTGCTATATAGCACCGCTAACTATGGTGCTATATAGCACCGCTACCATATACAGAACATGTTAAGATATGGTGCTATATAGCACCAAAAGTGGTTCCTCTATGATTACGACGAAGAACCATTTTTGGTGCCATATAGAATGTATAAGTGTATAAATGCACACATTTTTTCCTCTTTCTCTTAATTTTTGTTAGTTTTATTTGATTATCAGTGCAGGAAAAGTTACTAAAAATACATGGATTTGTTTTGTTTTGAGCTCCAGAATGTACCACAGTAGGAAAATCGAAATGGCTCTATACGGGACGTTTACATGTTCAGTATGTTCCATAATTCCCATGCACCTGTGTATTATGTTCACAATAACGAAACAACACGTTTCTCAGCTCGTGCCATACTGGACTTCCTTTGTACACGTCTTGCTCAATGTAGTTTGCACTGATGATATGTTTCTTTTGTTTAAAGGAACTGGATTGTGATGTTTAGGTTGTTATTGTGGCGGTGCTCATTTCAGAGGCTGGAATGTGTGGGCCTGTGTGTAGTTTCTGTAACTCTAGGCAGAAGCTGTGAGGCCTTGACTGTAGCCCTGTAGAGAGGCCCATTGAAGGGGAAGTTGGCTCTGTATGTGTGTGTGTGTGTATGCGTGTGTGTGCATGCAGACCACTGGGATTGGACACAGGGTAGAAAGACCCCCTGTACAGAAGGAGGGAAAAGGGAGGAAAGAGGAAGGAGGAGTCAGTTACGCTTTTTCTGGTCATGTGTGTGTTCCTGCCCCGTGTTTTGCATGAGCAGAGTGAGTGGTCGCGTTACGGCAAGGGTAACCAAAGACGAATACGTACAAACAGAATATTCACAGCTGAGAAAGATTTCTCATTAGTAAACAGACTAATTTTGTCTTCAGGCCATTTTGTAATGCAACTTGTACATTGTTGACCTGATGCTTGTTTGTTTACTGGGGCCAATGTTTTACAGTGCTATCTTTGTCTTTGCGTCTTTTTATAAATAATATTTGTTTGCTTATGGTGAATTTAACAGTTCAGAAATAATTGATGTTCAGTGTGTGGAGGTTTTTCAGCATGATGGAATGATAAATGATTAATGTACGTCTTTGTGCAGCATATCTCCAGCTACTGTGGATTGGTACTATTTGCTCAGATGCTTGACATTGCTATTTATGGCTTCACTAAACCTACATGGGCCCGTGAATCAAATAGACTGAAATAACACAGCAAATGTATGATCATTTTTAAAAAAAAATTATTTCCCTTAATTATTTTGCATAGTCTCTGGACGCATGTAAGGCATAAAATACAGTCAGTCATTATCACGAAGCGGAGGGATTGTTTATCACCCTAATTACATGTTTACCAAACAAATACATCAATTATAATGATAAAGTTTAGTGGACATTACACAAAAATAATGCCACAATTGGCCAATCAGAGGTAGATGTTGCTGAGGCTCAATTAAGGTTCTTCTTAAAGGTCCCGTTCTTCGTGTCTTTTTGAAGCTTTGATTGTGTTTACAGTGTGCAATATAACATGTGTTCATGTTTCGCGTGTAAAAAAAACAGTATTTTTAACACAATTTACTTATCTATATACCGCTGTATTCACTGTCCTAAAAACGGCTGATGACTTCCTTTATTCTATGAAGTCCCTCCTTCAGAAATACGTAACGAGTTCTGATTGTGCCAGCGGTTCCCGTGTTGCGATTTGACAGCAGCTTAGCGAACGTAGCACGGTTCCTGTGTTGTGATTGGACAGCAGCTTAGCGCATGTGGAAAGGTCACGCCTCTTAACGGGTGATGTATGCGCGCTTAATGATCTCTACAGCGTCCCTGGGAAAGCCAAACAAAGGTGATTTGACTCCGGGATGAAAATAACAGCGTCTCGACGACATGGCGACAAACACAGTCAAACGCAACACTTCCTTTTCTCCACGCGACACTTCCTCTTCTCCACATGGGACAGCAACAAGACCACGCCCCCTTTTTTCGTGTATTCTTGTGGGCGGAGGTTAGTCTGTTCTACTGTTCTACCGACGTCATTTATGTAGGAAGTACCAGGATGTAGTCCAAGCCAGCCGTTCGCTGTAGGCTTTGAAAGGGAACTTCTGTTAAATAAAATATCTCGCTTGGCATTGAACTTTGAGCTTTATAATTTTACAGGTATTATTTATGCTCTAACAGCAACATTACACACTAACTAAAGTTTGAACAATGGGATCACGAAGAACGGGACCTTTAACAATGTCTTATGTTGTTTTCACACGTGGTTTTAACTGCGGTATGTCCGTGTCATCAACAAGATGCACATTTGTCCAATATTTGACAAGTTTTCTGAGATATAAGTAATGCAATACAAAAGGAATCCTGAGGTTAAAGTACAATAAAAGTGGGAATGACAATTGCAGCATTCTCCACTGTATTAAAGAGATTGTTTACCCATCCCATTCTATCATCATTTACTCGCATCATTCCGAACCTGTGTGACTTTCTTTTCTTCAGTGGAACATAAAAGAAGACATTTTGAAGAAGAGAACGGATAGTTTTTGTTACCTTTTTGGGCGAACTATCCCTTTAAGTTTTGTTTATGCAAAGATTTTTGTCCTTTGAGGCCGTGATGTTGGCCTACATGGATTGAATTTGTGTTTGTCCTCAAGTTTACCACATTTCTTGAGGTTAAATCTAAACCAGCTTGATTTCTAGGAATATATCGGCTGTTCCGGCTCCTCAGCGGTATGTTAATGTAAATGCTGCCTGTGGTTAAGCATCTACTGTAAACAATTACTTATATTCACATAATGTGTAGGATTTTAGCTTATGCAAATGGAAATTTCCTGAAAGAATCCGACAGAAAAATTACTTTACCATGTCCTCATAGAGTGTTGCTTGGCACGAGTCTAAGTTTGTATTTGTGTGGTGTACTTGTGGAATTTTGTGTGTTGTGTATGTGAGAGAAAGACTTTGTGTGCGAGTGTGTGACAGTGTTATAATCTGGCAGTGTGTTTCCAGTCAGGTTCGTTTGAGGACAACAGCAGTTTTGTGTGTTCTGGACCCGAACTGACCCAACTGGCTCTGCGCGTTACACATACGCACACATTTCCTTGGCGTGCGCGCGCGTGTGTGTGTGGAGGAAATGTGTAGGACAGTTTGTCTCAAAGTCTCTGTCTGTTTTTATGGGTCTGCTGAATGTTCTTGCATTATTGTCGTCTACGGCTGTTGGCCGGGTTGCTCCAAGTGTGAGAACATTTCTACGGAGCTTTAGTATGTGCTGTTGCATGTGTTCCTGTGTTTTCCACATGGTCTCTATGCCAGGCCTGGCATTCCTGCCGTGTGAGTCTGTCTCTGTCTGTTGTCATAGCTAATGAAGGTTTATGAAACCCTGACAGCATCTCTGTCCTGTCCTGCATACAGGCGCCCCTCCACCTCTGCTGTGAGGGCTGGGGCGCTTTTCTCTGTTTACTTAAATTTATGACCTAACTATGCCTAAATGTTACAAAGTCGAACCACATTATGCAGTTACTAGAAGTATTTATTGCGAAGGAACCATAGTTACATATGATAATTGAGGTATCACCATAGCTACATGTTATAGAGTTACTATAGCATGAACACACTGTATGTTGCACAATAACCACTGGCAATGTGTTATGGAATATGCTAATCCATAGTCATCCGCAATGACTTTGCTCTTTGCTTTTTTTGTTTTTTGAGAAGGAGGTCAAAGTCAATTCTTAGTCAATCCTTGTTTTCACTTTTTTTTATTAAAAGATAATGTTCATGCATATTATTTTGATGCTGATCTCAGGTTTAATCATGGTGCACAATGCACATCATGTTCTTTTTAAATGATAAACAGGCCGTTGTGTTCACAACCAGGTCATCCTTCTGAAGAGGGACAGTCTTTCTCGTACACCTTGGCCTACATACTTGTTAGTGCTATGTGATGATTCAGTCAGTTCAATCATTAACTCTGCACTACCTTAAAGGGCATCACGGTCAAACATATAGTGAGGCCACAGTCAAAGTGTCAGTCATGCCGTCTTCACATGTCCAGACCTAAAATATCTCAAGTGTTCTCAGATTTCCTAAGATGCTATGTGGCATAAATGTGGAACATTAACCGGACCGCCCAATTAAGACACATTTAACATTTTCTGAAAGTCTCTTATCTCCTTCATGCTATGTGTGCATTGATAACAAGAGCCATATACTGAAGCAAGTGTGAATATGGGAGATGTGGCATGTGCATTGTGCACAGTCCAGAATCTCAACAAAACACAGTGTACACACATGCGGTTAATGATTTTGGAGACTTGTGAAAGCAAGGACAAAATTTATCTAACAATTTGCAATTGTGTGTTTAGCATCCTTTTGAGAAGGAAAGAGAATTTTGCAAGACTTTCAGCATCACAATCTTGTTTTGGTCCCACTTTATATAAAGTGTCTTAAACTACGTACCAACATTTCAGTTAATAATTTGATACAATGCACATACATGTTTTTACAATGTGCGGTTATACTTTATTTTAAGGTGTCTTTTTTACATTTAAGTACTGAGTAATCTAAAGAAACTACTTGTATTATATATAGGTTTAGGATTAGGGTTTGGTTTGGTTTAGAGTTAGTTGCATGTAATTATGCATAATTTACTGTTATTACTATAGTAACTACATGTAACATATGTAACAGACACTGTAAAATAAACCCATTACCCATTGTGCTTTCTTATATTTAAAAAGTACCAGCATGTAATTACATCTGGAATTAGTTTGTGTAATAACATTGTCTCGGTTACGTATGTAACCCTCGTTCCCTGAGGAGGGAACGGAGACGTACGTTAGTGACTAACGAATGGGGGGGTTTCGCTTAGAAGCCAATTACCTTCGAGAATTCAACAGCGCCCAATGGCAGTGCCAATGCCATGGGCATGCGGAATTTGCATGCGTAACTCCGCCCCACCCTGTGGGTATAAAAGGAAGTACGCTGGCAACATCGCATTATGTTACTGCTGCAGGAGCCAAGACTGAACTCCGCATACCAGCAACACAGCTGACGTGGCAAAGGAACGTACGTCTCCGTTCCCTCCTCAGGGAACGAGGGTTACATATGTAACCGAGACGTTCCCTTTTGTTCAGTCACTACGACGTACGTTAGTGACTAACGAATGGGGGTTCCAATACAACAACGCCACTCAGCTGTCATCCAGTGCCCTGCGTAAGTGTGAGTACCCTGTCGTAAGACTAGTACGGACGAAGGACTCCCACTTATCACAGGAATACCAAGGTACACTGGGAAGCATATCCCAGTGAGGGAATGCTAAGATGCCTACCCGTGGGGAGGACTTAGAGAAACACATATGACCCGCTAAGGGCTGCATATGGAAGAAATCTAGGGTACCAGCCGAAGGTGGATTTTTAACCCTAGGGGCGGCAGGGACTTGCCAAGGGAAAGACACCTGCTCGCTGAGGAGGCTTACGGTGGAAATACTCGTGTGGGGGTCGCCGGAGGGTAACCATGCACACGGAGCACCTGGCCAGACATGAGGGTCTGGGCTCGAAAGGGCAGACTGAACTGATGTCGGCGTCAGCAGTGCTGGAGGAGCTCAGGGCTCTCTGGGAGCTCACCTGAGGAAAATATTGCACGTATCCAGTCCGTGGAGTGGAATGGCGAGCAAGCGAAGACACCTGAGCCTGGCCCATTACCGGCCACCCGTAGGGGCGAGTACATAGTCGGACACTGGCTCCACTCGGAGATTGTAGAATCTGGCGAATGTGTTTGGTGTCGCCCAGCCTGCAGCTCTGCAGATGTCTGTTAGCGAGGCGCCATGCGCTAAAGCCCAAGAGGAGGCCACACTCCTGGTGGAGTGTGCCCTGACCCCAAGGGGACATGGTCGACCTTGCTGCTGGTAAGCCAAAACAATGGTGTCCACTATCCAGTGAGACAACCTCTGCTTTGAGAGAGCTCTTCCCTTCCGCTCTCCACCATAACAGACAAAGAGCTGGTCTGAGGTCCTGAAACATTGCGTGCTGTCTACATAGGCGCGGAGAGCGCGTACTGGACAGAGCAATGCCAAGGCTGGGTCTGCCTCCTCCAAAGGCAGCGCTTGCAGGTTCACCACCTGGTCTCGTCTGAACGGAGTGGTGGGAACCTTGGGCACATATCCGGGCCGGGGTCTCAGGATCACGTGAGAGTTAGCAGGTCCCCAACCCTCTTAAGAGAGGCCAATGCGGTCAGCAGAGCCGTCTTCATAGACAAGAATTTAATCTCAACCGACCGCAAAGGCTCAAAGGGAGGCCTCTGCAGAGCACTTAAGACTACTGAGAGGTCCCAAGAGGGAACGAGAGGAGAGCGAGGAGGATTCAGTCTCCTCGCCCCCCTCAGGAACCTGATGATCAGGTCGTGCTGACTTACCTTTTTGTCTCCCAGGAGATCGTGGTAGGCAGATATTGCGGCCACGTACACTTTAAGGGTGGAAGGAGACAGCCTTCGTTCCACCCCCTCCTGGAGAAACGATAGCACGGACCCGATCGGGCAATTCCAGGGGTCTTCTTGGCGGGAAGAACACCATGTGACGAAGAGGATCCACTTCAACGCATAGAGGTGTCGTGTAGACTCTGCCCTAGCGGTAGTGATGGTAGCGACCACCGCAGGTGGAGGGCTACTCAAACCAGCCGCGTCCCGTCCAGAAGCCACACGTGGAGCTTCCAGAACGCTGGACGCGGGTGCCAAAGGGTGCCCCGTCTCTGAGTGAGAAGGTCTTGACTCAGAGGAATAGGCCAGGGAGGGGCTGTCGCAAGGAGTAGCAGTTTTGAGAACCAGGTCTGGCCGTGCCATACGGGGCGACCAACATGGCCTGCTCCTTGTCCTCCCTGATCTTGCACAGTACCTGTGCGAGAAGGCTCACTGGGGGAAATGCATACTTGCGTAGGCCCTGCAGCCAGCTGTGCGCTAGTACATCCGTGCCGACCATCGGTCAGGGAAAATACAGGGAGCAATGGGGAGAGTCCTGGGAGGCAACAGGTCTACCTGTGCGTCGCCGAACCGTTCCCATATCAGCTGGACCGTCTGGGGAAGGCGGAGGAGGCCACCAAACGGTCACGGGAAGCACAGGGACTTCCAGGAATGCGTGATCTCCTCATGCACCTCGGGAGCGAAAGGCATTGGGGGCGGGGCCCAACAGCTGTCGGGTGCCGCCCACAAAAAACGATCGCCCAACCACGAGCACTCGCGACTGGGCGGAGTTCCACACCAGCGCGAGGCTCGCGGCTGCCCGAGATAACATGGCTATCAACTCTAGGTCAGATCAGGCAGTGCTGACACACCCGGAGGCGGAGCACAACCTAATCGTCATCCCCAAAGGATCTAGCCCACCTTGGGATGCGGCGATCGACATCTCGCCGCTATCTGGAGTGTGAACGAAACGAACGAGGCGTCAGAGACAGGCCGCTGTTTCAGTCCAGCACTCGCGGGAAGCGATGTGCGAGAGGGGGGCGTCGGGGTTCTTATACCACGCACCGCCCTCAGGTCACCCTGGCCACCAGCTAAAGTACCACCTCTCTCAGAGACGGTAGATTGGGGTGTGGCAGAGGGGACTCTCTCCTCGCGGAGATCACTGAGTCTCGACCGCGACATCGCGATGGTCACGTTCCCGCAGTGGGAACATGACACATCCACAATCACTGCCCGAACGTGCTGAAGCCCAAACACGTCGAGCAGTGAATGTGCCCATAGACAGCAACGGAGATCGATCGCACCCGGAAGTGCACGGGCGAACCGTCTTGAAAAAGACGTGCCACGCGCAAGCTTTTTTTGTGAGAGGGAAGCTCTGCAGAGTGCCGAAGCGCCCAGTAAAAACACACACAGCTGTTGCAGATCACTGCACAGATCAGCAGGCAGGCAATGCGAGATCGCTGGAATGCGCTGTCACACCAACACCCTGGAGAACCGCTCGTCTCGAAGACTGAAGAGAAGACTTCAGAATTCAGGCTTGTAGGAGTGAAGAGATGCTCTTGGCTCCAAAGCAGAAACATAATGCGATGTTGCCAGCGTACTTCCTTTTATACCCACAGGGTGGGGCGGAGTTACGCATGCAAATTCTGCATGCCCATGGCATTGGCACTGCCATTGGGCGCTGTTGAATTCTCGAAGGTAATTGGCTTCTAAGCGAAACCCCCCATTCGTTAGTCACTAACGTACGTCGTAGTGACTGAACGAAAGGGAACTATATTTACACTGTTGTCCCTTTCGTTTCACTTTAAACATAACCATACTACCAAACCTGTTCATAATCATTCCCTTATCCCACCTCAACAGCAGGAAGTGAACATTGTACCTAACAATTATGATGTTAGAACATGGTAGTAGGGATGCACCGAAAAGAAAATTCTTGGCCGAAGCCGAATAATAATAATAAAAAAACACTTGGCCGAAGCCGAATACAGAACACGTTTTTTCAATTTTTTTCCATTTATTTTGACAGTTTTTTTCACCATTGCATAAATTAAATAGTACAGATTTGCTTTTTATTATTTTGTCTTGCTTTTTTAAAAGAAAAATAAATTACAAAGCTACAATTTAAAAATATTTATTTAACACTGAACAATTTTTTTTACATTCCAGCAGCCATTATACAAACAAAGCACAATATAACTTAAAAAAAAAAAAAAACATTTATTTGGCCTTGGTAAAACACTTATTGGTCTTATGCCATCTTATCTTTGGCCTATTATGCCTACATGTATCATAATCAAATCATTGAGGGTGCTCTAGTTCAGATGTAGACTAAGCAACGGCTCCACCACATCAGTGAGTGTACAGTAAGACATTAAAGATTATTTAGAATTTCAAAAATATTTTGTAACTAATATTTTTCTATTAATCTATTAGTTTGCCGTTACACTGCTCTAATGCGTTACTATTTCACTGTCACTTCCGAAACTTTGCAGCAATTTTTCAATTGGCCATGAATCCTTTTTGCAACATGAAAAACAATAGTTTTATTCAATGGATTATATAGACTGTAGACTCGAAAGCGAGCCAAGACCGCTCCATTTACAATCACTAAACGCTGTTGCTATGTCAGTTCATCGCGATCTCACAAAGTACAAAGTTCAATGAAGCTGCTTACAATGCACAATAAATATCTTACTCATGCCGATTCGTGTCTACACTTTGTTTGTTTTTTCATGAGAGGTTTTGCGAGCCTGTCACCGCTGCAGAAACACGTTGTAAATGGATACATTTGACGTTCTACAGACAAATATGCCCTGGAGCATTTGCCAATATATTATTACAGTATCAACATCATTGTTCGGTTACATTTATTCAGTCTTTTCACTTATTCGGCCGAACACCGTAAGTGCAATTTTTTGCAGGATAATTTCGGTTGCCGAACAATCAGTGCATCCCTACATGGTAGTTAAAGACTCCTAATATGTAGTGTGACTAGGGCTGCACGATATATCGTTTTAGCAATTATATTGCAATGTGCGCAGCTGCGACATTCACATTGCAGGATGTAAGATGTCAAATATAGGGATCGTAGTTGGGATCCGTACAGACCAGGCATCACTATTCGAAACGCACGTGATTCTCATGTATTGCAATGTTTAACCGTAGTAGATCAAACGTTTTCATTTTCATCTGTGGTTTTTAGGTCCTGTCAGTTTAAACATTCAATTGATTTTAAACCAGTCGCTTATGGCTTACGTGAACATAAACAATTTAGAAATAAAACAGATGTGTATCATAATATGAGATCTGTGCATTCGGCCTTAAAGTGACAGCAGCTTAATATTCCTACTGCTGTCTGTGTCATTAATGTTAATCAAACAACAACATGCAAAGAGAAAATCACTTTCTTAGCTTTAACAAAGGTTAGTTACAGTGAGGAAAATAAGTATTTGAACACCCTGCTATTTTGCAAGTTCTCCCACTTGGAAATCATGGAGGGGTCTGAAATTGTCATCATAGGTGCATGTCCACTGTGAGAGACATAATCTAAAAAAAAAAATCCAGAAATCACAATATATGATTTTTTAACTATTTATTTGTATGATACAGCTGCAACTAAGTATTTGAACACCTGTCTATCAGCTAGAATTCTGACCCTCAAAGACCTGTTAGTCTGCCTTTAAAATGTCCACCTCCACTCCATTTATTATCCTAAATTAGATGCACCTGTTTGAGGTTGTTGGCTGCATAAAGATACCTGTCCACCCCATACAATCAGTAAGAATACAACTACTAACATGGCCAAGACCAAAGAGCTGTCCAAAGACACTAGAGACAAAATTGTACACCTCCACAAGGCTGGAAAGGGCTACGGGGAAATTGCCAAGCAGCTTGGTGAAAAAAGGTCCACTGTTGGAGCAATCATTAGAAAATGGAAGAAGCTGAACATGACTGTCAATCTCCCCCGGACTGGGGCTCCATGCAAGATCTCACCTCGTGGGGTCTCAATGATCCTAAGAAAGGTGAGAAATCAGCCCAGAACTACACGGGAGGAGCTGGTCAATGACCTGAAAAGAGTTGGGACCACCGTTTCCAAGGTTACTGTTGGTAATACACTAAGACGTCATGGTTTGAAATCATGCATGGCACGGAAGGTTCCCCTGCTTAAACCAGCACATGTCAAGGCCCGTCTTAAGTTTGCCAATGACCATTTGGATGATCCAGAGGAGTCATGGGAGAAAGTCATGTGGTCAGATGAGACCAAAATATAAGTTTTTGGTCATAATTCCACTAAACGTGTTTGGAGGAAGAAGAATGATGAGTACCATCCCAACACCATCCCTACTGTGAAGCATGGGGGTGGTAGCATCATGCTTTGGGGGTGTTTTTCTGCACATGGGACAGGGTGACTGCACTGTATTAAGGAGAGGATGACCGGGGCCATGTATTGCGAGATATTGCGGGAACAACCTCCTTCCCTCAGTTAGAGCATTGAAGATGGGTCGAGGCTGGGTCTTCCAACATGACAATGACCCGAAGCACACAGCCAGGATAACCAAGGAGTGGCTCTGTAAAAAGCATATCAAGGTTCTGGCGTGGCCTAGCCAGTCTCCAGACCTAAACCCAATAGAGAATCTTTGGAGGGAGCTCAAACTCCGTGTTTCTCAGCGACAGGCCAGAAACCTGACTGATCTAGAAGAAGATCTGTGTGGAGGAGTGGGCCAAAATCCCTCCTGCAGTGTGTGCAAACCTGGTGAAAAACTACAGGAAACATTTGACCTCTGTAATTGCAAACAAAGGCTACTGTACCAAATATTAACATTGATTTTCTCAGGTGTTCAAATACTTATTTGCAGCAGTATCATACAAATAAATAGTTAAAAAAAACATACATTGTGATTTCGGGATATTTTTATTTAGATTGTCTCTCACAGTGGACATGCACCTACGATGACAATTTCAGACCCCTCCATGATTTCTAAGTGGGAGAACTTGCAAAATAGCAGGGTGTTCAAATACTTATTTTCCTCACTGAATATTAATGCAGTGAAAACTATGCAGTGTTATTTTACATTTTTATTATTAAATTTCTGTACTTGAATACTGTTAGACTTGCTTGAAAAACACTAAAGCACATTTTTTTCATTTGTATCTTTGTTCTGTTGTATCTATCTAAGTTGTACAGATTAATTCCCCTAAAAAATCACCCCAATCTTTCTAGAATGATTAATTCTTTCCAAATAGAGCTATTCAAGTCTTCTGGTGAAATTGTTTTTATATCGCAGAAAAACTAAATATTGCAATGCCAGTTTTTTCCCCTAATATCGTGCAGCCCTACGTGTGACCCTTATTTTTTACCATCAGGTGAATAGTATTATTAAATTGATTTTCCCAGGAGTTGCCAAACATGGTCCTAACCTTCTGTCTTTTTGTGTTGCACCTTAAATGTTAAGCTCGTTTTAGTTTATTTTGTGGAATGTGGAGCATTGCTCATAATATTAGTTGGTGAGGACCATATTGTATAGCAAGGCTAATCAGTCATACAGCTCACTTCACTAAATCTACTTTATTATTTAAAAGATTTTTTTTTTTTTTCCACAGGCTGTGGAGAAATTAGGCTCATTTCAGAATAAAGAAACACAATGACTTTTCTCCTGCTCTTGACTGCACAGATATGCAAATGCTTATGTAAGCATGTATAAAATAAAAATGACTTAAGTTTATATCGTTATCATTACTTTCTCTGAAATAAATACCACTTTGTTTTGTTTTTCCTTATATAATGAAAGACCCATTTAAACAATCATTTTGGACCACTGTAGTTTATTAACCTCTTAAACTCTGTGCACCCTGTACAGGGTCCGGAATGAAATCATCAGGTATATACTTTAAATTTGTAATGTCTGTGGAGGAGATCTGACCGCTTATGTGGTACCTTATAGTCTCTACTTTCTGGAGACATGCATCACTTTGGCATTTGTTTTACACAAAGTAACTTATTTACACTAAATTACTCTGGTACCATTTCCGCCTGGATTTGGCCTACCCAAATTTGAAAAGCTTCCTATACCCACATACAGTGGTCTAAATATTTTGGTGTCATTTTACAGGAAACCTGTAAATAGAAAAGTATATGTTGTCTGAGCTGTAACCCCCCCACCCCGGCTTTTGGATTTTTTTGGTTATAAATTCAGTTTTGAAAGTGTGTAACTCAGGCCCTGTGTGCTCTAGCACCCTGCAGACAGTTTGGGCTGTTTCCACTAGATGGCAGCAAATGCTGGAAAAAAAGGATTTTGTCTGTATCATGTCGTATGCAAGATTTATTCAAATGGATCTGAAGGAGGACAGTGGTTTATGTAACTTCAAAGGGTTTCCTGTAAAATGATACCAAAATTGTGTATTTAGACCACTGTATGTGGGTATGGGAAGCGTTTCAATTTGGGTAGGCCAAATCCAGGCGGAAATCCCCCAAAATGGTCCCAGAACTAAAGCAGTTTTTTTTTTTAAATGTATTATTATTATTACATTTTTGTTAAATGTTTATTTATTCATTTCAATTTGATTTACTATTATATGATTTACTTCCATCCACCTTTGTTGAAGATGTCTGAATATTGACGACCAAAAACAATCATTATCATTACTGGAAAAAGTCAGGAAAAATAACAGCGTCCATCTGCAGGTTAACTTCAAAAATATGCACATAAGTAGTGCCATGTTTATGGCTGACTGCCAACTAAATCTTCACAAACGGGGATGGCAATTGTTTCACACATTTTGAATAGATGAATAAATGAACAGCCCAATTTAGATAAATGCATCATTATGTGCTGAAGTGTTTTGAAAAGTTTTATTAGTGTGAGTTTTATGTGTGCATTAGAAGCATTTGAGAACATTCTCTTGAAGAGGTCACATCATGTGTGTCCGTGCGTGTACTAGGCCTGAACTGGTATTTCTGTTGTGGAACTTGCACTAGGCCTATGTGAAGTAGATATTTTTTCGTTGAAAGATTTTGCAGAACAGCTCACAAAAAGGAGTGAAAACAGGATAAGCGTGACATCACTCTCTATGCCGAGTTGTGTTTATTTGGTTTGTTGCACTGTTTCTGTTTGTACACACTGAATCGTGATGTCCCTGCGACCTTTCACATAGATATCCTCTTCATTGCTGGTCACATTTACTACATCAGTGAAAGGGTTAACCACGTGCTATTATCTTATACACATTTATTGTGACAATATTCTTATCACCTGATGCTTTTTAGCTGCTTGAGTTGGCATGTCACTGTGACCTCTGACTCATTTCAGCACGGCTGCTCCTCCTCATGGGTTGTTCTATTGAGCTATAATGATTTTATGTTTATGTGTTTGTTGACCTTGTTCTTTTTTATTTTTGAAAAAAGCTTCCGATGGAGATATCGAAGCAGACATCTGTTTGTTTTCATTTGTACGGTCTCCTACAACCACTCCGATCCTCCGAGCGGTCCAGCCCTTCCTCAGTAGCACTGATAGCTAATTAATATTCCCCTCTATCTCGTACGCTCTTTATCAATGCGCATACATTAGTGATGCTTATATAAAGAACTCTGTTTTTCCCCATTCGGTTTGTTATACTGGTCTCATGGCTTTAATCAGAATGATATATTGTACTATTAAAAGATTGTTAATTATTCAACACTTGCTAAAGAATGTCAGTTATGATTTGTGGTTTTGTTATGTCACAGTGCTGAAGAAATAGGGAAGTTCCTTTTTTTTGTTTTTGTTTTTTTTTTCTGCTTCACATACACACTACCGGTCAAAAGTTTGGAATAATTAAGATTAAGTCTCTTCTAGCCACCAAGGCTACATTTATTTGATCAAAAATACAGTAAAAGCTGTAATATTGTGAAAACTTATGCGATGTGATCCTGTGATGGTAAAGCTGAATTTTCAGCAGCCATTACTCCAGTCTTTAGTGTCACACGATCCTTCATGCTGATCTGGTGCTCAGGTTTAATCAATTATTACTATTATTAATAATTATAATATAAAGGTTCTTTAAAAAGGTTTTTCATTGTCGCTTAGTATTTTTGTGGGCAATGTGATTTTTGTCTTTTCAGGATGAATAGGAAGCTCTAAAGAATGGCATTGATTTAATTTAGAAATATTGTGTAACATTATAAATGTCTTTACTGTCACGGTTGATCATTTTAAAATTCTTATTGAATAAAAGTATATTTTCTTTTTTTTTTTTTTTTTAAGTCTTACACCAAACTTTTAAATATTAGTGTATCAAGGTTTCCACAAAAATTATTTCTGAAGGATCATATGGCATAAAATATATTCAAATAGTTATTTTAAATTGTAATAATTTTCCACAATATAACTGTTTTTACTTATTACTTTGATCAAATAAATGTTGACTTGGTGAGCTGAAGAGACTTGAAAAAACCTTAATTACTCCAGATGTTTAACCAGTAGTGTACATTACACAGAGTTAGTGTTTTTCTTCCCATCATCCCCATAAATGACTGTCTCTCCTCCTCCTTCGTCTCCTACAGTGATGGAGTCAGCCGTTAGTACATCCACTCAAGTGGCAGATGAGTTTGATCGTAATGTTCCACGTATCTGTGGTGTGTGTGGAGACAAAGCCACTGGCTTTCACTTTAATGCGATGACCTGCGAGGGATGCAAAGGCTTCTTCAGGTACATGCGCATACACTTTCTCTCATCCAATTTGGTATTCGCACATTTACACTGATGTTCATTAAGAAACACATTAACACGTATTATCTGTAACCAATGTGATACTGCCAGATAATTTATAGTTTATGTGTGTGCGTTTTGCGTGTGCGTTCATTAGGCGCAGTATGAAGCGGAAAGCCAGTTTTACCTGTCCTTTTAATGGAAGCTGCGCCATCACTAAAGATAACCGTCGCCACTGCCAGTCCTGCAGACTCAAGCGTTGCCTGGATATTGGCATGATGAAAGAGTGTGAGTTACTAGCCAACATGACACATCTTGGAACACTGATCACGGGGAGCCAAGTCACTTTGTTACATCATGTTTTAATTATAGTTTCGATTTTATTTAAACTTGGTAAGAGTCTCAACGTGCCCTAACTGTCATTTTTGAAGGAAGGGAATGTTTTTTATAAGTTGTTTATGATGGACGGTTCCTTACACAAGGCCGTTAGCAAAGTGATCCTTAGTATAAGGAAGTAGCTTAGCCATTTGTGAGGACATGGTCCTGAGTGGCAGTACTTCATTTTAAAAGTGAAAGGTACTTTAGGGATTTTCCAATTGCTCAATTGCTCTTGTGTTTTGAAGAATAATCAGCAAAATGTGTAGCTTGTATGTTGCCACATTTTGTTTTGTTTATTTAAAACAAACACCACACACAGAAAGATAAGATAATTTGAACTAAACAAGTCATAAAGGGGCAATATATGATGGAAATGTTTATTGACCCCAATAATCATAATAGCTATAAACCTGAATATTGCTCATAGTCACAGTTTGAGCCAGAATAAACTGGCAGTAATTAGTGGACCAACTAATACTGGTAGTAACTACCTGCGGTGTCACAGTGGTTGGGGTGTGTGTGTCTGTGTGTGTGTGTATATATATATATATATATATATATATACAGTGAGGAAAATAAGTATTTGAACACCCTGCTATTTTGCAAGTTCTCTCACTTGGAAATCATGGAGGGGTCTGAAATTGTCATCGTAGGTGCATATCCACTGTGAGAGACATAATCTAAAAAAAAAATCCAGAAGTCACATTATATGGTTTTTTAACTATTTATTTGTATGATACAGCTGTTTTGAACACCTGTCTATCAGCTAGAATTCTGACCCTCAAAGACCTGTTAGTCTGCCTTTAAAATGTTCACCTCCACTCCATTTATTATCCTAAATTAGATGCACCTGTTTTACATTCAGTAAGAATACAACTACTAACATGGCCAAGACCAAAGAGCTGTCCAAAGACACTAGAAACAAAATTGTACACCTCCACAAGGCTGGAAAGGGCTACGGGGAAATTGCCAAGCAGCTTGGTGAAAAAAGGTCCACTGTTGGGGCAATCATTAGAAAATGGAAGAAGCTAAACATGACTGTCAATCTCCCTCGGACTGGGGCTCCATGCGAGATCTCACCTCGTGGGGTCTCAATGATCCTAAGAAAGGTGAGAAATCAGCCCAGAACTACACGGGAGGAGCTGGTCAATGACCTGAAAAGAGCTGGGACCACCGTTTCCAAGGTTACTGTTGGTAATACAGTAAGACTTCATGGTTTGAAATCATGCATGGCACGGAAGGTTCCCCTGCTTAAACCAGCACATGTCAAGGCCCATCTTAAGTTTGCCAATGACCATTTGGATGATCCAGAGGAGTCATGGGAGAAAGTCATGTGGTCAGGTGAGACCAAAATAGAACTTTTTGGTCATAATTCCACTAAACGTGTTTGGAGGAAGAAGAATGATGAGTACCATCCCAAGAACAGCATCATGGGGGTGGTAGCATCATGCTTTGGGGGTGTTTTTCTGCACATGGGACAGGGTGACTGCACTGTATTAAGGAGAGGATGACCGGGGCCATGTATTGCGAGATATTGCGGGAACAACCTCCTTCCCTCAGTTAGAGCATTGAAGATGGGTCGAGGCTGGGTCTTCCAACATGACAATGACCCGAAGCACACAGCCAGGATAACCAAGGAGTGGCTCTGTAAGAAGCATATCAAGGTTCTGGCGTGGCCTAGCCAGTCTCCAGACCTAAACCCAATAGAGAATCTTTGGAGGGAGCTCAAACTCCGTGTTTTTCAGCAACAGGCCAGAAACCTGACTGATCTAGAGAAGATCTGTGTGGAGGAGTGGGCCAAAATCCCTCCTACAGTGTGTGCAAACCTGGTGAAAAACTACAGGAAACGTTTGCCCTCTGTAATTGCAAACAAAGGCTACTGTGCCAAATATTAACATTGATTTTCTCAGGTGTTCAAATACTTATTTGCAGCTGTATCATACAAATAAATAGTTAAAAAATCATATATTGTGATTTCTGGATTTTTTTGTCTCTTACAGTGGACATGCACTTACGATGACAATTTCAGACCCCTCCATGATTTCTAAGTGGGAGAACTTGCAAAATAGCAGGGTGTTCAAATACTTATTTTCCTCACTGTGCATATATATATATATATATATATATATATATATATATATATATATATATATATATATACACAGTGGGGAGAACAAGTATTTGATACACTGCCGTTTTTGCAGGTTTTCCTACTTACAAAGCATGTAGAGGTCTGTCATTTTTTATCATAGGTACACTTCAACTGTGAGAGACGGAATCTAAAAGCGTCTACCAAAATGCATAAATGTAAAACAAAAATCCAGAAAATCACATTGTATGATTTTTAAATAATTAATTTGCATTTTATTGCATGTCAAAAGTATGTGTTCACCTACCAACCAGTAAGGATTCCGGCTCTCGCAGACCTGTTCGTTTTTCTTTAAGAAACCCTCCTGTTCTCCACTCATTACCTGTATTAACTGCACCTGTTTGAACTCGTTACCTGTAGAAAAGACACCTGTCCACACACTCAATCAAACAGACTCCAACCTCTCCACAATGGCCAAGACCAGAGAGCTGTGTAAGGACATCAGGGATAAAATTGTAAACCTGCACAAGGCTAGGATGGGCTACAGGACAATAGGCAAGCAGCTTGGTGAGAAGGCAAGAACTGTTGGTGCAATTATTAGAAAATGGAAGAAGTTCAAGATGACGGCCAATCTCCCTCGGTCTAGGGCACCATGCAAGATCTCACCTCGTGGGGCATCAATGATCATGAGGAAGGTGAGGGATCAGCCCAGAACTGCACTGCAGGACCTGGTCAATGACCTGAAGAGAGCTGGGACCACAGTCTCAAAGAAAACCATTAGTAACACACTACGCCATCATGGATTAAAATTCTGTAGCACACGCAAGGTCCCCCTGCTCAAGCCAGCGCAGGCCCGTCTGAAGTTTGCCAATGACCATCTGGATGATCCAGAGGAGGAATGGGAGAAGGTCATGTGGTCTGTTGAGACAAAAATAGAGCTTTTTGGTCTAAACTCCACTCGCCATGTTTGGAGGAAGAAGAAGGATGAGTACAACCCCAAGAACACCATCCCAACTGTGAAGCATGGAGGTGGAAACATCATTCTTTGGTGATGCTTTTCTGCAAAGGGGACAAGTCGACTGCACCGTATTGAGGGGAGGATGGATGGGGCCATGTATCGCAAGATCTTGGCCAACAACCTCCTTCCCTCTTGTCTGGCTATCACCAGACCAAGCTCAATTTAAGATTGAACATTGGTCTGGGGAGTCTGCTATGTATTTTCTACTGCACAAGAGGCGTGATAAACGAGCATAAATTAAATGACTGGGTCTTCCAGCATGATAACGACCCAAAACACACAGCCAGGGCAACTAAGGAGTGGCTCCGTAAGAAGCATCTCAAGGTCCTGTAGTGGCCTAGCCAGTCTCCAGACCTGAACCCAAAAGAAAATCTTTGGAGAGTACGTATTGCCCAGCAATAGCCCCGAACCCTGAAGGATCTGGAGATGGTCTGTATGGAGTAGGGCTGCAACGACGCGTCGACGTCGTCGATGACATTGACTACGAAAATACGTCGACGTGCGTGAAATGCGTCGATGCGTCGGCGGCACATTACTTACGTTCTAGAATGTTCTAGAAACTGTGCTTTGTTCGCTCTGTAACGCCGGTTTCACACTGCGCGCGGTGGCAGAGCAGAAGCTGTGCGCGTGGAGAGCGGGAGCTTTCACACTGCAGTCAGTGTTGCCAAGTCCGCTTTTTTCCGCGGAATTGGGCTACTTCCACACTGTTGCCGCGGGCTGTGTCTCATGTCCGCGGGTTGAAGCAAAAAAACACACATATTTAATCCCCCGAACGCAATGTTTACCAGAGAACCTCCCCGAAACGCGATTGGGCTTGTTTTGGGCTAGTTTTGAGTAACGAATGGGTGGGTTTTGTTGTGTAAACCTGGCAACCCTGCAGTGTTCTCTCGCGCAGCTGAACGCGCCACGCGTGTATTGCAACAGACGGTCACATTTTCCTGGGTTCTTCTCCGACCCCAGTACGTCTCGTGCTTTTATTTATTATGGGCTGCATATATCTCCTGTATATGCGACCTGGTTCCGCTCTGTCCCAAACACATATGCATAATAACCTGCTGTATATAGGTAGTTTACATGATTAAAGTAACATTACAGTTAAGATATGCCTCTAGCTTTAATCATTTAAATGTGTCTTTGAAGTATGGGCAAAAACTTCTGGCAGCTTTAGTCGTTGTTTATGCACATGTATCTTCAAAATAGACGACTAGTTATACATTAACACTATGCTGAAAGATCCTGTATGTGAACCTTTTGCAGATAAATACAAGTGCATTTTCGTTTACTACTGACACAAATCAATAAGTAAATCATACTCAACTACTATAGTAAACAACTTTGCCTAATTAGGCCTACTCTGTATACATTTTATGATGAATAGTATCATTATATATTATGTTTAAAAAGCTTCTTGTGTTCATATATTTCATTATAAAATGGCATACTATGTACACTACCCTTCCTGAAATACAATTAATATTGTCATCATTCATTGATTTCATGTTAAAATAATATACAAATTCACTACCCTCTTTGAAATACAATAATCAGTAAAAAAGAATAATAAGATTAATCTGAAAAAATAATCGTTAGATTAGTCGACTAATCGAAAAAATAATCGTTAGATTAGTCGACAGAAAAAATAATCGTTAGTTGCAGCTCTAGTATGGAGGAGTGGGCCGAAATCCCTGCTGCAGTGTGTGCAAACCTGGTCAAGAACTACAGGAAACGTATGATCTCTGTAATTGCAAACAAAGGTTTCTGTACCAAATATTAAGTTCTGCTTTTCTGATGTATCAAATACTTATGTCATGCAATAAAATGCTAATTAATTACTTAAAAATCATACAATGTGATTTTCTGGATTTTTGTTTTAGATTCTGTCACTCACAGTTGAAGTACCTATGATAAAAATTACAGACCTCTACATGCTTTGTAAGTGGGCAAACCTGCAAAAGCGGCAGTGTTTCAAATACTTGTTCTCCCCACTGTATATATCACTGATTCTTGAGATGAGGGACAAAATGTTAATAAATAAAAACTAACACTACATTATTAAAAATGGGTATTTTTGTAGACAAAGGTCTCAGATAAGGAACCGTGTAAGGGAATATTTATATAAATATATTTTTTTCCAAATATTTTTTCAAAATTTTTTTATTTATCCAGTCCATAACTTAAAGGGATAGTTCACCCAAAAATGAAAATGGTCTTCATTTACTCACCCTCAAGTTGTTCCAAACCTGTATGAGTTTATTTGTTCTGCTGAACACAAAAGAAGATAATTCGAAGAATGTTTGTATCAAAGCAGATAGAGCAACCATTGACTACCATAGTATTTTTTTCCCTACTATGGTAGTCAATGGTTGCTCTATTTACTTGGTTACAAACTTTCTTCAAAATATTTTCTTTTGTGTTCAGCAGAACAAAGAAACTCATACAGGTTTGGAACAACTTGAGGATGAGTAAGTGATGACAGAATTTTCATTTTTGGGTGAACTATCTCTTTAATTTGTGTCAACTCCGTCAGACACACTAAAATGCATGCTAATTTAATTTAATCCATCCAAAAACAATGTAAAATCTTCAGTTATGTAATACTGGTGTTCAGTAAAGGATCTAAATCATAAAATACATTCTCTGTTTATTTTTTGCTTGTTTTCACACTATTATGAACAACCCAGTTTCTAAATTCCTTAATTCTCCTCCCTCCTTTTAATATTAAACATATATCACCAATGTTTCTTAGGTAATTAAGAAATATCATCATGTAGTTCCATTGATGTTTTAAAACTTTTACACAATAAATTGAAAAAAGAATAAGACATTTCTTTCAAAATTAACAAAAACATTCACCTGACGGTGTAAAATACTGATGGAGTGGACAAATTCTGACGGTGTTGACAAAGGTTGAGCTGAGGCCAAATATATACAGTATATGTAAATAGAATCGTGAAAAGTGTTTTGGTGGACCACCGCCGGTGCTACTCAGTGCCGTTGTCAAGTTTACCGGCACAGCCCTTGTAGTAATGTAATTTCATATAGGACATCACTTCATGTTTTCAAATTCTTTGGTGCTCCAGAGTATATCAGGGAAGGCCCAGCGAATTATGTTAAATTCAGTTAAACTTAAAAATAAATAATAACAATTTTATTCAGAAAGATTGAAAAAGAATAATAATGATAATAATTATTCTCAGCTTGGTTTGGAAAATGAAGAGAAATATCCTTTATCATCAGCAAACAACTAAATTATGTTGAATTATGGTCATAATAGAACACTGGAGAACAACATACAATATATGATTTTAGTTTTTTATTTATTTTTTAGATATATTTCACCTGTAATAAAGTTATATTACATTGGTATAGTGATGATGATACTCATGTTTTCCTTCAGTTATACTGACGGATGAAGAGGTTCAGAGGAAAAAGGATCTGATCCAGAGGAGAAAGGATGAGGAGGCACAGAAGGAGGCACAGAAGCCCCGGCTCTCAGATGAGCAGCGCACCATCATTGACACGCTGGTGGATGCGCATCACAAAACCTATGACGATTCCTACTCTGACTTCTCACGTTTCAGAGTAAATACTCTTTTTTATTTTCTTTACCTCTTCTGCTTATCATTCTCTTGTTTTCAACCAAACCAGTTTTAATATCTTCTTTTACATTGGCCCCAATGTGCTTTTTGTACACTTGAGTGGCCAAAAAAAACCCAATAATAAATATCAAGCCAAGTGCCTTCTGCATTTCAGAACAAAGCAACTCGTGCTAAAGCTAAAGTCAAATGTTAGAATTTTCAGCAGCCATTACATTATCCTTCAGAAATAATTCTGTGCTGATTTTCTGCTCAAGAAATATATCTTATTATTATAAATGTTGAGAATACATAATTTTTTCTATACATTTTTGCTACATTTTTGCCAGGATTCTTTAATTAATACAATGTTCCAAAGAAGAGCATTAAAATATACATTTTTGTAACAATGTGAAAGTCTTTACTGTCACTTTTGATCAATTTAATGTGTCCTTGCTGAATAAAAGTATTGATTTCTTTCAAAATAATTTTTTCTTTTTGAACTGTAGTCTACATTTGATATGCATATCTCCATGCAGAGAAACCATAGTTTAGTACATTAATTATGAACATTTTCCACTAACATTTGACAACAGAAATTGTCCAGAGATCTTTTGTCTTAATTTTGAACAATATTTGTATTATTTTGTTTTGAAATCTAACAAACTTTTTTTCAATGACGAAATGTTGGATATATGTCAAATAAATGTCATCAGGTTTTTTTTATATTTTGTTATATAATGCAGAGACGTTCATACTTTAAGTGTTCAAATACTTTTATGTTTTTTGTTTATTAGGCATCCATTCATTGCTAACTTGTTCAGTGTGTTCATATGTTTATGTGTGTGTTTTGTGTTGCAGCCTCCAGTTAGAGAGGGTCCAGTAACACGTAGTGCCAGCCGAGCCGCGTCTCTTCATTCACTATCAGACGCCTCCTCAGACTCCTTCAGCCACTCTCCAGGTAACACACACACAAATGCGTACACATGCTAAACAAATGCACACACACAGTCGTTTGTGCGTAAATCACCTGTAAAGTTCATTCTGAGAAATGTTTTTCAACCCAGTGTGAGGCACAGGCAGGCGTGAGTGTTTTGTGTTAGAGGTTTGTGTGTCTTATATGCACAGCAGTCTCTCTGCAGGATCTCACCATGCCTGACGTCACAGGAGAGCCACTCTAATGACAAACAGACTATTCACATACGCTGATTGCCTTATGGGGACCAAAAAATGTCCCCACAAGGTCAAAAATGACTGGTATTACTATATTTGTGGGTACATTTGGTCCCCGTAGTAGGGTTTACCACACACACGCGCACACACATGTGGCTCGTCTTGGAAGCAGCAAATTAAATTAAATAAACATTAAATATGACATTTGTTATAAATTCTCTACTAGGGATAATTGGTATGACCATAATCTTACATCTCACAATATGAGTACTTTTTTTTTTATACACAGCTCTGGAAAAAATTAAGAGACCACTTAACAGTGAGAAATCAATGTTAAGTGGTCTCTTAATTTTTTCCAGAGCTGTATATATATATATATACACACACACACATTAGAACGATCTGTTTTTGATAGTTTGTTGTCGATGGCGGCATTACATTTATGTCTATTCGCGTTGTATCAAATGCTGTTTTTCAGATATGTTGTTGATATTGTTTGCTCTAAAGGGAAAATTTAAGTAAGAGATGTATTTGGCTGTGTTGACTGTTGACAGCTTTGTTTACTGTCATGAAGGCGTTTGCAAGAGTTTGGAACACAGTACGTTGACAGGCAGTGAGCTTGTGCTGAGCTGCAGGCTCAACCAGCCTCGTGTACCTGTGGAAACATGCAGGAAAGACGTTTTCACTGATTTTATCAGTGCAAGCTGTGCTTCATTTATTACAAATCTGAATAACAAAAAAAATCCAAATTAATAAACCGTTATAATATCAAGGGTAAAAACATACACAATTATGATTTTTCCCATAATCATGCAGTCATAATACATAATGCAATTTAATGACAGCAAATTACATATACACAAAGTTGCTGAATTGTACATTTAAAACACAATTCACTAAACATAATCAACAGAAGCTGTTTGTTATCCGCCTGTATTATATAAGGCTGAAGGCAGATTTTGGAACAGACACAAGGGGGAGATAACGCTTCTGTTATTCAGCTAAGAGTTATCTGCCAGTGTATTCAAATAATGTGCCTGTCCATTTTTTTCTTTGCCCATTGAGTCAGATTTTTACTTGCCCAACCAAATTTTTCACCACAAAACTAATTAATAAAAAAAAATCATGAATTTTATTTCATGCAAAGTAACCGTCAAAGAATGATCCAATTTCCTTTGATTTGTTTTCATCTGTTCGGAGTGTAAATCCCTTAGTCATTCATCAGAAAATGCTGTGGTTATGAAGACGCTTATGAATTGTTGAAGGTTGCTGAGATGAAGCAAAGCATTAATCCTTTTTTCTTCTTTCTCTTCCCCCCCCCCTCTCTCTCCACATATGTAGAATCAGGAGATCGTAAGATGAATCTGAGTAATCTGTTGATGATGTATCAGGAGCAGGGTTTGAGCTCCAGTCCGGACTCAAAGGAGGATGAGGGCTCTGGTCTTTCCATGCTTCCTCACCTGGCTGACCTGGTTTCCTACAGCATCCAAAAAGTCATTGGCTTTGCTAAGATGATTCCTGGATTCAGGTAAAGTTAATTTATGAATTCATTTGAATTGAAATGCAGGAGGAATTACTGAATTGCAATTTGAAGAAATTCAACAGTCATCTAAAGGAATTTATTAAATTATATATACTGTATACATACACTCACTGGCCACTTTATTATGTACACCTCTTCAACTGCTTGTTAAAGGGATAGTTCACCCATAATTTACTCACCCTCAAGTCATCCTAGGTGTATATGACATTCTTCTTTCAGGCGAATAAAATCTGAGTTATATTACAAAAGTCCAGGCTAATCGAAGCATTAGAATTGGATTAATAGTTGCTCTGTTTTGAAGTCCATAAAAAGTGCATCTGCCCATCAAATAACGTGCTCCACGCGGCTCCGGGGTGTTAATAAAGGCCTTCTGAAGCGAATCGATGCGTTTGTGTAAGAAAAATATCCATAAAACTTTATCAAGTAAACTTTCGGCCTTCCCTGTTCAATTTATGGAAAAATTGTTGAAAGTTCCCCTGTCAATCGAAAGACTAACGCGACCAGGTACGCTTGTCATGATGTCACATACGCATCTTGAGTTTCACTTTCAACATTCAACACTTTTCCACTGAAGGCGGTGGGCCTAAAGTTTACTTGATAAAGTCTTAAATATGAATATTTTTCTTACACAAACACATTGATTTGCTTCAGAAGGCCTTTATTAACACCCCAGAGCCGCGTGGAGCAGTTATACGTTGGACAGATGCACTTTTTATGGACTTCAAAAACAGAGCAACTATGAATCAAATTCTAATGCTTCGATTAGCCTGGACTTTTGTAATATAACTCAGATTTTATTCGTCTGAAAGAAGAATGTCATATACACCTCGGATGACTTGAGTGTGAGTAAATTATGGGCTAATTTTCATTTTTGGGTGAACTATCCCTTTAACGCAAATATCTAATTAAACCAGTCTTGCCATTCTCCTCTGATCTCTGGTGTCAACAGGATATTTTCACCCACACAACTGTCACTCACTGGATATTTTCATCAGTTTTTGGTGAAATAAAAACTACGTACGATGTACCCTGACGTGCACCTCTCCAAAAATGTAACACCGTGTCAATTCTGCGTGGACCGCAAGCGATGTGATTGGTCTGCCAGAACCCATCCCTCAGGGGTACACATGCTCCCTCTGCATGTGTAACTGCATGTCGACGTGGAAAAGGACGCAGAAGTATAAATGAAAATCAACGCGTAACCAACGGCGTAGAGGCTACGCCGCAGGTCCGACGCAGAAGTATAAATTCACTTAAATCACATTTCTCCCCCATACTGATGCCTAGTTTAAACTTCAGCAGATCATCTTGAACATGTCTGCATACTTAAATGTAATAAGTTGCTGCCATGTGATTGGCTGATTGATAGAAAGGCAACAGTAACTCAAATAACCACTTGTTACCACCAAGGTCTGCAGAAGAGCATCTCTGAATGCACAACACGTTGAAGCTTGAAGCAGATGGGCTACACACTGGTGCCACTCACCAAAATTCGACAATAGAAGATTGGAAAAAAACGTTGCTGGTCGGATGAGTCTTGATTCATGCTGCGATATTCAGATGGTAGGATGGTAGTGTAAACAACATGAAAGCATGGATCTATCCTGTCTTCCTTCTATCTGCTAATGGTGGGGGGATATATTCTTGGCACACTTTGGGACCCTTAGTACCAATTGAGCATCGCTTAAACACCACAGCCTACCTTAGTATTGTTGCTGATCATGTCCACACCTTTATGACCACAGTGTACCCATCTTCTGATGGTTACTTCCAGCAGGATAACGTGCTATGTCACAAAGCTCAAATCGTCTCAAACTGGTTTCTTGAACATGACAGTGAGTTCACATTACTCAAATGGCCGTCACAGTCACCTGATCTCAATCCAAAAGAGCACCTTTGGGATGCGTTGGAAGGGGAGATTCGCATCATGGATATGAAGCCGACAAATCTGCAGCAACTGCGGGATGCTATCATGCCAGTATGGATCAAATTCTCTGAGGAATGTTTCCGGCACCTTGTTGAATCTATGGCATGAAGAATTAAGGCAGTTCTGAATGCGAAACGGGGTCCAACGGTGTAGTGTGTTTGTATGTATATGTGTATATATCTGAGCAAGGGTGTTCTGTACATTAATTTAACCCATTTAGTGGGTCTCGTTTGTGGAAAGTTCCACCATTTTCCCAACAGGTTATTGTTGACATGACTGTCATCTATTTGATTTCCTCAGGAACATAAAAATAGGTTTGACCTTATAAAGTGTCACTGTCAGTACATGTTTCTTGCCTGCCTCTGTGCACTTCCATGTATTTCCAGGCTTCCTCAGAATATGCGTTAATGCATATGCATTACGGACCTCCGGTTGCTGTGGTAACCATAGGAGTGTCATGTTATCTGAACTGAATTCACCCACTCCTTACATCTGCCATTCACAGAATCCAGCATGAGCCAACATTTGATGTGTATGCGTTTGTGTCTGTTCTTGTGTGTCACAGAGAGCTGACAGCTGAAGATCAGATTGCTTTGCTGAAGTCCAGTGCCATAGAAGTCATCATGCTAAGGTCCAACCAGTCTTTCAGTCTAGAGGACATGAGTTGGAGCTGTGGAGGACCAGACTTTAAATACTGTGTCAATGATGTGACAAAAGGTACACAAAAACTCACATTGAGTTTTAGTTCAATGAAATAAATTAAGAAATTGGAAATGTTGCCTTGGCAACTAACTAAAATAAAATACATTTAAGTTGTACTAAAATTACTAAAACTGAAATAAAAATAAGATGAAGAAAAAACAACAACGACATAAAATTACTAAAATGAAACTGAAAATATATAAAAAATAATTACATGAATAAATACTACAATAGTATGTAATCATAATAAAAAAACACTGAAGAGTTGCATGTTATGTCAATGTTTTCCTTGATTTTGAAGAGGATGTTTTACTGCATTTCATTTCTCATCAGTAGTTAATCTTATGATTAATGAAATTTCATTGCAGGTTGAAATGTAAAAATACATTTTATCCCAGTTTTATGCATGAAGACAGTTACAGTGGTTCAAAAAACTATTTTGACACTTGCGCCACACTGTATGCAAAACTGTATGCAAATCTTTGTATTGATGATTAATACCAAAATAAGTAAATCTTTTTTTTTTTTTTTAAAGAAATATAGCACAAGCATTTCACAAAAAAAAAAAACATTTGGGTAACTTTTTACAATTCATTATCATTAGGTATCATGAACTAACAATTAACTATTTTTTACAGCATTTTAAAAAAAAATCTAGGTTTGATAATTTATAAACATACTATTGTGCATAAATTAATATTAGTTCATATTGTACAATTTAACATTAGAATTTAGCATAAATGTTACCAATATATGCTATGAGACTATGTACGTATTGTTTATTGTTGTTTTATGACATTTTTCATTTTCAAATGGTTGATATATATTATTAATAATTGTTATTATTCATTATAATAATGATTAAATTAGACCAATACATGCTATGGAAGTATTGTTTATTGTATTTTTATTATAATTCTATTTTTATAATTATATAATAATAATTAAATGTCAATTAGAAAACAATAACTATATTATTAAAAATTGAGATTATTTTTGGTCAATTATTTTTGGTTCAAGTTATCAAAATAATAATAAAAAATGTCCATAGTTTGTGATGAACAGGATCTGTGGTTATGCCTTATGAACCTTATGATCCTGATTTTGTGTATGTTTGGGGGTGCAGCTGGACATACTGTGGAGCTGTTGGAGCCTCTGGTGAAGTTTCAGGTGGGCTTGAAAAAGCTTAACCTACATGAGGAGGAACATGTGCTGCTGATGGGCATTTGTCTGCTGTCTCCAGGTCCGTGTGTATCCCAAATACACTAAACATTAGACAGACTGAGACTTAAAAAACATGCCCATGCTTGCAAACAGGAATCTCATTTGTCTGTGTGTGTGTGTGTGTGTGTGCTCGTAGACCGGCCCGGGGTGCAGGACCACGTGCGAGTGGAAGCGTTGCAGGACAGGTTATCTGAGGTTCTGCAGGCGTACATCCGCGCGCATCACCCTGGGGGCCGTCTGCTCTACGCTAAGATGATCCAGAAGCTGGCGGACCTCCGTAGCCTGAACGAAGAGCACTCCAAGCAGTACCGCTCCCTTTCTTTCCAGCCCGAACACAGCATGCAGCTGACACCTTTGGTGCTGGAAGTGTTCGGCGGGCAGGTGACCTAGTAACTTCACCCGAGTCGGATCAAGACGTTTGGGTTAAATGGTGTGACCCGGAGGGGTGTGGAGTGAATGTACGGACAATCACCTTAAAATGCATACAGAGTTTCCAGGACGAAGTTTGTGAGTGGTGTGTGTGTGTGTGTGTGTGTGTGTGTGTATTCCTCATTTTCAGATCGCCTAGGGAGTGCCATAGATGTTTCCTTTTGTTTGTTGTATGTAAGGAGGACATTCTTAAAAGAATGTAAAATGGTCATGGTGTTTTTCACTGTGGCAACTCAATACAGTAATATTTTACTGTATTGTCAATAGCCAACATTATAACACTGCATGTGTAGGATGAGTGTGTAAGTGTGCGGTCCTGATCTAAACCTCTGCATGGCCCCCAAAGCGCTGTCCACTACTGCTGATGTCCTGTCTCTTCACCTCCTGCCTTTAAATGCACAGGGTTAAAAGTACTAATGCAAGCACACAGCTCTAACTCACCCCTCGCCTAGCCACTTAACCAATTAATCGGCAGCTCCGCCCCCTTCTTTTTCCTCCCGAGCTCTGATAGGTTTGCTGAACAATGGCTGTCTTCTCTAATGTTTGCCTCTGCTGTGATTGGCCAATTATCTGATGCCTCTGCAAAGTGGTTAGTGCGGAATTATCGCTTGCCACACATCTAATCTGTAAATAAGACTCAGTATATATATTCGTACCTATTTCGATTAGTGTAGAGTTTAAAATAAGCGCTTCTTGTGGCTTATGGTAGAATCTAGCGAAGGGAGACCCTGCAGCCCTGGCTGGCTATAATCAATATGTAAAGACTACGATCTAACCGTTCGTTTGTGCAAAACACACAGGAATTGGAAAAATGCGAGCTTTACCTCTTTTCTTTACATCGTTTCGAAGTCGCATCTGTAAATCCCGCGTTACATATTTCTCAACTCTTGCATTCCATCAATTATTTTTTCTTTTGGACACTTTTAATTTTTTCCCCCCAGATTAATTCATCAAATTACGTTTTTCTCTAATAAAATTGTACCCTTCATTAATCATCACAATTGTTTTTTTTATCATGATTTTTAACTTTTTAATTTATAGTATGTTTCACAAAAGCAAGAGTTAGAAAGTTATAATTAAAAAAAAACTGTTTAGGTCATATTTCAACCCCCCCCCCATATATATACATACATAACATTTTAAATAATATTTATTTTCATTCGTATTCTAGTAATGATGACTTTTTTTCACAATATGGTAATGAAAAATTGGAAAAATTCATTGAAAATAATGCAACTCAAAAAAAAAATAATTATAATAACCGGTATTTTTTTTATATTTTGGGATGAAATATGACTGATTTCTTCTAGACAGGTTTTGGGAGATTCAACTTATTTTTGTTTTTGTGCATCACACACTAGTAGGAAGGACTTTACTGAGAAATACGACTCGGTTCTCACTTTTCTAGGATAACTCTAATAGCAGCATGCTATTTGCCATCAGTAACTACGGTTTTACATGCTACCTGGGTGTTTTTGGTATTTGTTTGCACAGGCAGATCCTTCAAAGCATTATCTAATTACAGCATAACACAACTCAGAGGATTCTTTTCTTATGCTGGGTTGTTATTATCGAAACAGTAATTACAGACACCTAATACCACATCGGTCGTGGTATAGGCTTTTTTTTTTTTTTTGCATGTCTTTGTTCACCGTATTAATATCACTCTAGCCACTGCCTGTATTGTGTCCTGTAAACCAAACACAGCTGCCTTAGCTTGGCCTCAGCCATTCACAGTTATTCATTGAATTGGTCTTTTTTATGCTTTTTAAGTATGTCCTTTTCTCCATGTGTATTATAGCTGTATGTGATATTTGCGAGACCGTCGACTCCCTGAGTCGCATTAGAGGGCTGATACTTACAGAGCACCGTCTCTGTTGCTTTATATATCTTGTGCTCTCCACGTTCTCCACAATCTCTTTTTTAATCACGTCTGATTTATACGAATCTTTTACTTCTCGGTCAGGGCTCAGGGTCGTTAGAAAAAACTTTTCTGTGGTATGAGAGTTAATCATAGTTAATGAAGATTGTCTGTAGGTGTGAGTTTGGTGTCGGAAATGGGTCGACGATTTAATGATCATGTAAGCTGAATTTAACTACCTGGAAACCTCGGCGTGCGCAGTGCGCGTGTGTGTCTGTGGAAGCATGTGTTTATGAAGCGAGGGCGATGTATAGCATTTACCTATACACCAAGTATATTCATATTTTGATTGGGTGTCATATTCGACCCAGCATAGATGGGTAATTTGTGTGTGAGTGAAAAGGTCATCGTTTCCTCAGTACATTACTAATAAATAACTTAGTCATGGCACTTACGATTTAATGATATGGAAGGTTTGCTTTATATATATATATATCTATGAGTATTACTTTGCAAATGTAAAAGATTAAAATATTTTCTTGTAGACTAGTTTTGATATTCTGGTATCTGTACAGGTGGAGGCAGAGGGCAGATGGTTGTTTGTGTATGTGTGGGTAGGTATACAAATATAGGAAAGTACGATTGAATGCTAACCTCCTGCCCAGTGCTTTGCTCTCTTTCGACTGTCTATTTTATCGTCTTCATGCCTTCTCTCTATACTAAGCTGCTCTTTACTTTGTGGGATGAGGGTGTACACTCAATTTGAAACTGGAAAACAATGAAATCTTCCAGTTTTGAGCATTTTTGTAATCTTTCACTTCTTTGTTTTGTTCTGATTTAACGATGAACGAGTGAGAATATCCCTGCAGCACTTACCATAAATTGATATCAGACAAACCAGGACAACGTCATGTTTAAACCGTTGCAAGATATACATTATGCATGATGATGATGATGGTGATGGCGATGCATGAGAAAGACAGAGATTAAATTGATGTTGGTCTCTTTTCCGAGTGCAAAATGTAACCATAACAAACTACCTCTCTGGGGAACAGACACATTTGATTTGTATTTTTTTATGATTCATTTGTATTTATTGCTGTGCAGTGGCTCACATGGACAACCCAGTACCTCATGTATGAATATCACTTAACAACAAAGACGCCTTAACAGCTGTTTTATCAGATTTTTTTTAAACTATTATCTGTGTGTACAGTATTTGTATCCTTAGCTTTCTCCAACGCGTTCAAACATTCACATACACGGACTGACAGACAACAAAACATACATGTTCACAAGAAAGCTGAGAGCTGTTAAGGCGTGGTCACTTCCATGATTGACAGTGTTCAGTTGCTGCTGGGATTGGTTGGCCATCCTCAGGCCCCTCCCCCTCTTTATTCTGACTGCTCAGTTGGATTTTGCTGCTCCACAAAAATAATTACACAAACCATGACAGAGCATGGCCTTCTCTCTTTTTAAACAGTGATCTGTCAAGTGGACATCATCTGCCCTGCAAATCACACATGCTCAAATGTTACCTCGTACAAAAACGCATAAATACGCTCTATGGTCAATACCTCATGCCAGGTCAATCCTAAAATGGAGTAGAAGATGGATTCGAATTGATGGCAGAGTCATCTGTGACAAAGAGTTGATGAAGAGAGACATGCTCTTTACCTCTCCTCTTCTGTCTGCGCACCGTAGGACAGGTGATCAATAGAAAGTTTGTGGCACTAAATGGCTCATAAGTGCTGAAGCACTTCTGTCTCTGAGTGAATGGGTACCATAAAGAAAAACTGTAATGCAAATGCTAGCTGTTTACAGGCGCTAACAGTAGTATGCCTGCTCACCAGGACAAAACCAGTTGAATATGACCATTCATGAAACATTTCGTTTTTCTTTTTCATCATAAAGTATTGTAAATTCATGTTCCTGATTTCATGTAATATTGGTCAAATGTTTTACAAATCAATAAAAGAATATAATAATAAACACTGGTTACTTGTTTGACTTTCTGTCATATAGGGCAGGGGTTTTCAAACTTTATGATGCCAAGGACCCCCAAATATGATGAACCTTTATGGGGGACCCCTACCTAAAAAAAAAATTTTATGTATGAAAAAAAAAAACATTGTAAAGTGTTAGATAAATAGTATGACATTATAAATACACATTGTTTCCAAACTTAAATTGGCCATACTTAATGTTGGATGTATAAACCTGAAGAAGAACATTTTCAATAAAAAAATATCTGTATAAGCAACTTCCACAATAAATGTATGCAAGCGTTAAGAATACTGCCTTACAACCCCGGTGAGCGTGATAAAGGGGACTATAGTGAGAAAAACACATTATAAACATATACAATTCTGGAAAGTATGTATACGGCAAGAAAGGAGAGATACAGTTAGAATGTTCGGTAGAAATTATCCATTTTTGTTTTATCTTTTTATTCTCTGCAATTTTCTGGGGACCCCTTAGAACCTCCTGGAGGACAGTTTGAAAACCCCTGATATAGGGGAGAGTGGGATAGGCTGTCAGTCTGTTTTAGCTAAATTAACTATTAAACTATTTATGTGACAGAAAGGGCCCATCAAATATTCTCAAACCTGTTTGTCAAAGCAAATTTTACCCATGTAATATATATATATATATATATATATATATATATATATATATATATATATATATATATATATATATATATATATATATATATATATATATATATATATATATATATATATATATATATTACTTAATATATAACGTTTCTCAGGTATAGGCACTGTCTATTATATTTAGCTCACTTGCATTTCATTTGTATGGTCACTAGATGGAGACTTTGTGTGCACACACTGAGGCAATCGGCCTGTGGAACAGATTGTGCTGTGTGCTAACTTTACGTAAATTACTTTTACTTGTCAAAGTTTCAAAACATTAAAAAGATAAAATCGACAGCACGATAGGCTACCAACTCTGGCCCTGGTCGCCAACGTGAACAGCGCTGCCACCCCGGAGCGGAGTGAATGGCAATCGACAGGAGGCCTCAGTTTGCCATATTGATCATTAATAAGCCAAAATAATAATTTGATTGGCAGTGTGATAGTTTTCAAAATGTTTGTCATGGCATATTTATTTTTTGTAGAACTTTATTTGAGTTTTGCTACAGGAAAGTTTTGTATTTATTGTTTAAGTATAGGGTTAATTTACGGAGCATGAAAGAAGGGGACGTCAGTAGGGCCTACGCCGAAGGTTAGTGAGCAACTTCATCCCTTCACAAAGTTATACTTTAATGTTGGCATCTCACTTAGGCCTACAAGCGATTCGAATATTGAACAATGTACGATGGTTCTAATTTAGAAACAATATGATTTGAATATTTTGTTACCTTCTCTAATCCGTTGAGAAGGTATTAGTTAGTCACTAGCATTATTTTTAATTTTGAGTTATCTGGAATGCAAAATGTAGGCTATGACAAACCAAATCTTGTGAAAATCGTTTGGAAGAGCCTAAGTTATCAATTTACTTCTCTGGCTCGTGACCTTTCCAGTATGGCAGCTAGCAAGGAATCAAGGTAATCAAGGTCACATGCAGGGTTTGAAATGTATTTTTTCACTCACCGGCCAATTTGGCTACTACATTTTTAAGTCACCGGCCATTCAGAACTTCTACTAGCCCAAAAAAATAAACTGGATTGACTACATCACATTCACAGCTTTTTAATTTTTTTTTACAATATTTTAATATTGTAATAATTTCACGTTACTATGTAGAAACAATTTAAATGCATTATATTTTAAATATTTGTTGTAATGGCATCTTTTTATGAATGAAGGCCAGTATCACTGATACTAATAGCCTACTGATGTCTCTGATTCTTTTTAACATTAATGATTAGACATTCATCATTACACTATAATTGAAAGCTATATCAATTTCAACATTTATTACGCTTAAAAAATAACTTTTAATTTAAGTCAACTTAAAACAATCCTCACATAAACCCATTATAATAAATGTCATATTTACCTGTGGCATTCCTGTCTAACAGGTATATAGAAAAAACAAGTAATAAATTAAATCTAGATTAATCCTTAATACAGCTAGAATTTTCTTTTACCTTTGTTCTTTGATAAACATCAATGACAGACATCACAGCAACTGGCTTACTGATGCGCATCTCATTCTCAGTTCATTTAAGACGTTATTTCGCAAAGTTAAGACTGCTCTTTTGTCTGGCTATCACCAAACCAAGCTCAATTTAAGATTGAACATTGGTCTGGGGAGTCTGCTATGTATTTTCTACTGCACAAGAGGCGTGATAAACGAGCATAAATTACATTATTCTGTACGCAACTGGATAGTCCATTATTCAGTCAATCAGACCACAAGAGGCATGATCAACCGGCATCGATCCATCGCTTCTCTATCCATCATCTTGTTAAACCCGCCAATAGCACACCAGGTGGATAAGCCAGTCTGTGATTGGTTTGCGCAAAGTGTAACAGAAGCAGTAGAAATGAAAGTACAGGTTTCCAGTCTTAGTTGCAGGGCGAAATCAAATCGCCGGCAGATCAGGCTGGGTTTACCCAGTCTAACTGCTCTTATGAGGATACTCGCCAAAACGGGCACTTTTGCATAAGTCTGTGTGTTATTGTTTGTTCAAAAAGAGAACTCGATTCTGGTGCGCTGTCTGTGCGTCACGGACAGGACATTCACAGCGCGTATGAGTGCGCTCATATTTAAAAAGTGAGTAAACATAATAAGTGACCCGCCAAATTGGCTAGTGAATTGACAGCGTTACCCGCTAGAGTTGATTTTTACCAGCTTTTGGCGGGTGATAATTTCAAACCCTTGTCACATGACAATGAAAACATTGTACATTCATACTGCACACATGCTATATAGAGCATACTCTTTTATCAGTCACAAAGTAATTACTTATCCAAAATAATTACCTACTCAGAGAGTATGCGATTTTGGATGCAGCCTGTGACCCTGAAGATCTTGATTAACTTGTTCAGGGCCTCCTTTTATAAGAATTTCCATGACTAATATCTCATCTATTTAAGCACAATCGCTTTGTCGGAATTATACCTAATTTCTCCCGTGGTGTCATGGGATAGTAGCGTCCTTTGAATGTGCAATCCACAAACTTGACGGAAATAGTATGTAATCCGGGTAGTTTTCACCTACCTCGAATATGAATATGAATTCAGACATGCTACTCTTCTGGCATACTGTTTTTTTGCATACTATATTTATTTGTTTATTGTACCAGATTTGAGCATATACGCATATATTAGTTGTCTGGCTATCACCAGACCAAACTCAATTTAAGATTGAACATTGGTCTGGGGAGTCTGCTATGTATTTTCTACTGCACAAGAGGCGTGATAAACGAGCATAAATTAAATGACTCTGTACGCAATTGGATAGTCCTTCAATCAATCAGACCACAAGAGGCGTGATCAACCGACATCGATCCATCGCTTCTCTACCCGTCATCGTGTTAAACCCGTCAATAGTGCGCCAGGTGGATAAGCCAGTCTGTGATTGGTTCCCGCAAAAGTGTAAGCAAAAGTGTAACAGAAGCAGTAGAAATGAATGTACAGGTTTCCAGACTGAGTTGCAGGGCGAGATCAGGCTGGGTTTACTCAGTCTAATATATTAATGTACTTGAGGTAATTTCTGAAACAAGATAAACAAAATAAAGAGTACAGACTGTCTGCATACTGTTATAATTAAAATTACAGTAATTACAATAATAAATAATTTTACATAATGCATTGGTGCATGAAATATGACCAAGAAATATATCAGTACGAGTCTGCAATAATAAATCTGCATAGTGCAATTAAGATTACACAAAATTATACCGTATCATTAATACAGGCAGCAATAATGACGACCAGTAAAGATATTGTCACACGGAGAAATGTTACACTTAGAGGTAATAGCTTTGTAAACATTAACAATATGGATGCTAACAGGGCCGATCCGCTTGTTAAAGGTCCCGTTCTTCGTGATCCCACTGTTCAAACTTTAGTTAGTGTGTAATATTGCTGTTAGAGCATAAATAATACCTGTAAAATGATAAAGCTCAAAGTTCAATGCCAAGCGAGATATTTTATTTAACAGAAGTTCCCTTTCAAAGCCTACAGCGAACGGCTGGCTTGGATTACATCCTGGTACTTCCTTCATAAATGACGTCAGTAGAACAGACTAACCTCCGCCCACAAGAATACGCGCAAAAAGGGGGCGTGGTCTTGTTGCTGTCCCACGTGGAGAAGAGGACGTGTCGCGTGGAGAAAAGCGTGTTGCGTTTGAGTGCGTTTGTCGCCATGTCGTCTAGACGCTGTTATTTTCATCCCGGAGTCAAATCACCTTTGTTTGGCTTTCCCAGGGATGCTGTAGAGATCATTGAGTGCATACATCACCCCGTTAAGAGGCGTGACCTTTCCACGTGCGCTAAGCTGCTGTCGAATCACAACACAGGAACCGTGACACGTTCGCTAAGGTGCGGTCAAATCCCAACACGGGAACCGCTGGCACAATCAGAACTCGTTACGTATTTCTGAAGGAGGGACTTCATAGAACAAGGAACTCATCAACCTGTTTTTAGGACAGTGAAAACAGCGGTGTACAGATAAGTAAATTGTGTTAAAAATACTGTTTTTTTACACACAAAACATGAACACATGTTATATTGCACACTGTAAACACAATCAAAGCTTCAAAAAACACGAAGAACGGGACCTTTAAACAGGATAAAATTACACTCAGAAAAATCACTAAACATCAACAACATCATACACTTTGTCAAGGTTGAACATGTTTTGATACAGTGTAACAATCTGTGTTATTAACAATATACCATAAAAGTAAAACTTACTTCATCACAAACTTTCTCTGGCACATAAACGCTGCAGAAGAGTGTGAGCAAGTGATCGCTCCGCTGAAGTAACTGAGTTTGTATGTGCTTGAAACACTGCACTACGTTACCAAGTCAAGTCATAACCTAAAATATCATATGAACTTTACATTTAAAGGAGAGGATTTTAAGATCTATGAGAGCAGCTACTCAACCAATATTGGCTGGATGGGTCTGGGATGGCTGGGATTGAAATGTGAGTGTTTGTTTGTCGCTGCGAGTGGTAGATCTCATCTTTTGAGCACCCTCAAATATCTCATACAAAGCAGACATGTTTTTTCCCAGCTGCCTGAGTACCTTCATCTCATTGTGGTGAGTGTGGGTGTGAGGGAGAGTAAGGAGAGAATAGAGTTTATCAGGGCACACAGTCACAAGACGATCGTTAGCAGAGCGTAGGTTGATTTTCGTTGCCATGCAGGGAACAGGAGATAAGAGCTGCCTTGTGCCACAGAGTAGATGGTCGGTCGTTACCCCGAACCCAGGAGGAGAAGGGAGGGGAGACTGAACCAAAGTCAGTGAAGCTATGTGATGAGTGGTGGATTTCACTCAAAGACAGGCCTTTTCTATATCTCTCCAAGCTTTTCTTGGGGCAAAACAATCAATAAAAGTAGCCAGCTGACTTTAACCTCTTTCTTACACATTGAGAAGAAACCAGACAAAATAATCAACATAATCTTACCTCCCTGACTAACCACAAAACAGGAGAAAAAGGGGGGGGGGGGGAATAAACATGCACCCTCCTCCCTACATGGGTCTCCGTACAGTAAGCAGGAAGACTTGCGGCCTTGTACACAAAACAACATAGTCAATGTTTACTTGAAATGGACACACTGAGCATGAGTTGGCAACACTAAAGCCTTGTTTATACTTTCGTATGGCTCCGCAGCACAGTGGAGGACAACCTCCACTGACTGTCTGTTTAGGGAGGTGTTTATTCTCGATTCGCTCGCCGTGGTACTATTCTTTGAAACGACAGAGGGCGACTTGGAGTAATTGTTCTATAAACCATCAGGAAATAGCGGTGTGAAGAAGTACACGCATGACAGTGTTTACTTTATTAAACTTTACCAAAACCACACTATGAAAGAATTGTATAAAACCCAGTAAACCTAGTATTACTTGTGACATTAGAACAGAATATATGGATGGGAGAACATGTATATAACTAAATGAACAATCTCTTAAACATTATCTAAGTTCTCTAAACATTTTCAATTAGTTTCGTGATCATTTTTTATTAAACATGGATCTTTATTTTCATTAAAAGGGCTTATTTCTGGGAAGGTGGCACTGCATTTGAAAAAAAAAATGCTGTGCTTCAAAAAGCTGGCCAATGCCCATATTTATGCAAATTAACGCGGCTATCCAATAGAAGTAGAGCAAATGGAGACTGGGGGAAGTCTCTCGCGGGCAACTTCACTCCGGATAGGGTGAACCCAGTGTCGACGACGTGGCTTCTTCCTCCGGAGGCCGAGCAGAGCAGCTACAATGATCCTTCTCTGTTTTCGATCCATGACTGCTCAACGAAATCCATATTTATACACATCACTTCTCCCTCCAAATTTCAAAATTCGAGAGGGAAGAAGTTAGGTTGGTTTCGAGCAAATGTTTTAAAAACACAACATTCCCCGCTGGCTCAAAACCACGCCCATCAACATACAAATGAGGGGAAGCGTCGCAAGACACCACGCTTCAGTCGTGTCGCAAAAGTGGATCTGTACCGTCAAGGCTACGTTCAGACTGTCACCCAAATCCGATTTTTGTGCATATCCGATTGAACACCGATCAGATTTAGCAAGTGTGAACGGCCAAAAAGCACACGATTACAAAACTATTAGATTACACTATTAGAAAAGACAGATGGGAGAAGAAAGCATGGAAAACAAAACAAAAACAGATGCACAACACAGCACTAAGCAGCATCACATACATAAATGTAAACATTTTTTTTTGCTTGATATAAAGCTGGAATGATGGGTTGAAGATTGAGGCCCCTTTCATAGCCTTTAAAATACTTTTCCCGACTGCTAACATAGTTTGTTGACACGGTGACTCCTAGTGCTTTCATAAACCCTCTTCAATGACCTATGTATTTGACCTTTTAAGCCACTTCAGATCCTTTACATATATAATATGCTTAATAACTCATAATGCATTTATTATGCTTAACCGTATTAGTAAAAATGTATTCTGGTTCAATTTTTTATTTTTATAGATATATTTTCTCAACAACATTTTTTAAAAGTTTTTTTTAAATAAAAGTTTGGGAGGTGCATGGTCAGATAATCTACCCAATCAGCGCGAGAGGAGGCCATATTATATATAGAGCCGACTTACCACTGTTCCACAACAATGTTCCAGCATCCCTCCTCTGCCCCATCTCCTTAGTCTCAATTATTCCAATCCTAGCCAGGGATAGGTGAAGGATTACTTTGGGCTCGGAGCCCTCTCTTCTCCTCAGACAGCACACCAAATACGCATGATCAAATGTCTGATTATGTAAGTGTGAACTCGCAAACACTATTGAAAAAGTTATATTGATAAAAGTTAATTTACTACATGTTGACTTTTAGTGACAACATGCCCCTATAACAGGAACCTGTTGTTTACTGCATTTAAGAAGAATACTCAAGGATATTGTTTTGAAAAATTAAATACTAAGTAAAGTTGAAAAAAACTTTTATGGGCTGAGTTTTCAATAAAAATCTTATAGCGTAAACTGAATTAATTTACAGCGAAAATCAAAGGTACACAGTGGGGCAAAAAAGTATTAGTCAGCCATCAATTGTGCAAGTTCTCCCACTTAAAAAGATGAGAGAGGCCTAATTTCCATAGGTACACTTCAACAATGAGAGACAGAATGAGAAACAAATCCAGAAAATCACACTGTCTGATTTTTAAAGAATTTATTTGTAAATTATGGTGTAAAATAAGTATTTGGTCACCTACAAAAAAAAGCAAGATTTCTGGCTCTCACAGACCTGTAACTTCTTCTTTAAGAGGCTCCTCTGTCCTCCACTCATTACCTGTATTAATGGCACATGTTTGAACTCGTTATCAGTATAAAAGACACCTGTCCACAACCTCAAACAGACAGATTCCAAACTCCACTATGGCCAAGACCAAAGAGCTGTCAAAGGGCACCAGAAACAAAATTGTAGACCTGCACCAGGCTGGGAAGACTGAATCTGCAATAGGCAAGCAGCTTGGTGTGAAGAAATCAACTGTGGGAGCAATTATTAGAAAATGGAAGACATACAAGACCACTGATAATCTCCCTCGATCTGGGGCTCCATGCAAGATCTCACCCCGTGGGGTCAAAATAATCACAAGAACGGTGAGCAAAAATTTGGCTGATTTGCATTTGGATGATCCAGAAGAGGATTGGGAGAATGTCATATGGTCAGATGAAACCAAAATATAACTTTTTGGTAAAAACTCAACTTGTAGTGTTTGGAGGAGAAAGAATGCTGAGTTGCATCCAAAGAACACCATACCTACTGTGAAGCATGGGGGTGGAAACATCATGCTTTGGGGCTGTTTTTCTGCAAAGGGACCAGGACGACTGATCCGTGTAAAGGAAAGAATGAATGGGGTTATGTATCGTGAGATTGAGTAAAAACCTCCTTCCATCAGCAAGGGCATTGAAGATGAAACGTGGCTGGGTCTTTCAGCATGACAATGATCCCAAACACACCGCCCAGGCAACGAAGGAGTGGCTTTGTAAAGAAGCATTTCAAGGTCCTGGAGTGGCCTAGCCAGTCTCCAGATCTCAACCCCATAGAAAATCTTTGGAGGGAGTTGAAAATCTGTGTTGCCCAGCAACAGCCCCAAAACATCACTGCTCTAGAGGAGATCTGCATGGAGGAATGGGCCAAACCACCAGCAACAGTGTGTAAAAACCTTGTGGAGACTTACGGAAAACGTTTGACCTCTGTCATTGCCAACAAAGGGTATATAACAAAGTATTGAGATTAACTTTTGTTATTGACCAAATACTTATTTTCCACCATAATTTGCTAATAAATTCTTTAAAAATCAGACAATGTGCTTTTCTGGATTTTTTTTCTTCTCATTCTGTCTCTCATAGTTGAAGTGTACCTATGATCAAAATTACCGGCCTCTCTCATCTTTTTAAGTGGGAGAACTTGCACAATTGGTGGCTGACTAAATACTTTTTTGCCCCACTGTATATAACATGCAAAAATATCAAACTATATTTTTGGTCAGCAAAAATTGTATTTAAAAAAGTATATACAATGACAACATGTAAACGCCAATCTTTCGTCATATCAATGTACAGACTTACTAATGAAAATATGTTTGCCATGATTCAGTGCAATGTTTTTTTTTTTTTTTAAATCTTCCTTAACTTAGTATAATCTAAGCTTTATATTTTTTGTGTTTTTTGGTTTACATTTATATTTGTGTAAGTTACTCTAAAAAAGTAATTAATTACTAACTACTAATTACGTATTCAACAGTGTGCTTAGATTACCGTACTAATTATACTCTCTAAAAAGTATTGCATTACTTATTACTTTCTTGAAATGAAACTGCTCTTTTAATTCTTTCAAATGAATAATATTAAATTACATGAATTATTCTTGAACAGACAGCTTGACAGTATTTCAAGGGAGAAGGTTACATTACATTAAAAACGTAAATTTTAACATTAGACAAACTTTTGATGTTAAATCCACTATTGTTTTTTATATAGAATTCTTCAATAATCTATACACTATTTAATGTAATTACATCAGAAGTAACGGTCATTCAATTACATGAATTAAGATAAATTAAGAGTAATCCCTTACTTTACTTTTTTAAGGGAAAAGTAATTACAGTAATGCATTTTAATAATGCATTACACCCAACACTGTGTATTTTGAAAATATAATAATAGTGTGTACTAAAATTCACAGAATAGAATGCGTTTTTGGGCATGCTGACTTAAAAGAGTAGTTGGGTGTGTGTGTGACTGTGTGTGTCGGTTTTAGTGTGTAAACATCGGACTAAATCAGGGCGGGGTGCTGCACGTCTTTTAGATAAAGTTGTGTAAAAGCTGAAAAATAAATGGCTGTCTTATCAACTCCTGTCCTCTTTCTATTTCTGTCTCGATATTAATACTGTGCGTGTTGCCTTGGAGTCGTGCCCTAGCTGATATGAGTTTTCTGGTGAAGATCAACTGCCTACTGAGAATTTGGTTAGCTTTACTGTAAGTGTTCCAAACCAGGTGTTTGCCTAAAACACGCAGTCTACATTTTATTCGCTTTTAATCATTCAATTTGGGACAAACCAACTAAAAAAGCATAGGCATCAACTATTTAATAAAATAATTTTATGTAAATTTGTATAGAATTTGTTTAAGTGAAATACTTTATGTGAATTCAAAAGATATATGTAGTTAGTTCTAGTCTAGATCTGAAATATAATTCTTTATGTTTTAAGTGTAGGTCTGGTCATACTATAAAAAAAACGTTCTGTCTTTATTTAATCAGCATAAATGAAAGCAGTACAACAAATACAAACACTCCCATAAGGCATAAATACTTTTTAAATATTTTTTAAAAAATCACACACATGCATTATGGTAATGAGACTGAGTGAAATGTGTGTAATTGTCTTTGACAATGATCTTAAAGTTGGAGCCGATAGCCACGTGGGCCTCATTCTGACATAGCGCAGTTGTTCCTCTATGGAAGACCCAAGTTCGAGCCTCTGTTCGTGGTCCTGAAAGGTGGATTCTGAAATCCACTGCCACTTCAATATAATTGTATATGGGTCAATGACATGTATTTTTTGTGTCCGAATTCATTATTTTCCTAAAAAAATAATTAATAAATACATGTCACATATCAAATTGATCTACAATATTTCCTTTATAAGATACTCTTTTAATTTTTTTGAAATTCAGTTGACTTTTTGAGTTGTGGTGTTTCAAAGACCTAAAATGTCAGGTGGTGCAACCAGCAAATTTACATTTAAAAGTATCAATTCCCACTGCAATTGCAAAATGAAGTAAGAAATATAAATGTAAACCATTATATAATGTATACAAAAAAAACATAAAAACTCCTTATGGAAAATTGTGTTTTGAACACATAGAAAAGTGTCCGTTTATATGAATTGGACTAAAAGGGCAATACATTGAAAAGGGAAAGGGAATTTACCATGTGATATGCATTTTTCAACTAAATATCCAAATAAAACTAATTAGTAAACTAAATTAACCATATAAACTAAATTACTGATCTAATTACTAATCTAATGCTCACATTGTCACTGTATGATCATTGAAATGAGCTAGATGACATCAGCGTTTTCTCCAGAGCGGCTGTACGGCTCTCGAATAAAATTCTGTTGCATTATTTTCCTGTTTAACACTGTGAAGCTGCTTTGAAACAATCTGTATTGTAAAAAGCTCTATATAAATAAAGTTGACTTCACTTGACATTTTACAATGATTCATATGCATTGTTTATGTATATTATTTTAAATTAATATATGGTCGCACCACCTGACATTTTCTGGGTGGTAAAATCTGAAATCTTGTTTAATAATGAATTAATGCTGTCTTAAAAGCTGTAAAACCAATATGAATCAACACCATACATTTTTTTGGACATAAAAATGCATTTTAAAACTCTTTTGCTTAAAATTATAAAAAAAAAATTATTTTTTTTTACTTGTCATTGACCCATATATCCTAATTAAATTCATAATTAAAGCCTTAATATTTATCCTCCTATATTATTATAATGATTTTTAATTATTCTTTCCAGTTATGATATTGCTTAATTAATAGAACCCTTCCTTTATATTTTCTAAAGTTTGTGACTGAGGGTCTGTCCTAGGGATGTGTGATGTGTCACTAAACACTTGATTTCAGTCATGTGTTTGGATTTTGGAGGTACACCCCTAACCTGACAGGAGTGCAGTAACAGTACTAGCTCACTTAGCCCGGCTTCCAGAGATGAAATAGGGATCGGTCTTTCATTTTTATATTATATTTTATTCATTTTATATTTCCTCTTACTGAAACCCTAAAGAATGGTATGAATATTGCCTGTACTATTGTCTGTGCCTCTCACTGAGAGAAAGCATATGTTATCAGTATGTTTTGGGAAACTTTTTCTGGTTAGGACCAGAGCTCAACCAACTTCAACCTTGGAGAGACTGTGTATCTGTGTGTGTGCGTAGTGTTCTGTGTTACAAATCAGTATTGGAGGTGGATTACGGACATCCTAAGAGATGGGGGGACTTGTTGTTCTGGGCAAGCTGACGCCTGCTCCAGAGCTGGAAGGTCACCATGTACCTAATTCTGGGGTGAACGTGTCAATAAGTGATCTATGGACAGATGAATCTGATTAACTGACAATGTGTGGAAATTTACCATGACTGTCCAGTTTCTCTGAGCCAATCAAAATATCCTCCACCTTGCAGTAATGACGTGGCTAGACCTTAAAAAAGAGAGTATAACTGTTGAGAAATTGTATGTACGATAGGCGGGTAGAGAGGGAGCGCGGCCTACGAACTCCTTGTGAGACTTGAAGCTGGCTTCTGCTCATGAAACTGCAAACTATTCTTCAGTAAAATTTTCTTTAATTAATTGCACCCTTGACTTTTGGTCTTAATTTTTCACTACTGGTCCTGGGTCCTTGACTGTTACCCCTAACAGTTCCTGTCCCCTCTTTCTTTGCTTTCGGTCTGTTCTCTATACTGTCCTGCCCTTTAAACAACTCCTAAAAAGTAAAGGTGCTTTACAAATTTTACAAATAAAAAATAAATTGTTTTTGACACTGTTCTTACAAACTGTCTCACACAAACCACATAACATCCAACCATGGCAGAAAGATCAAACATATGTGCTTAAATCAAATAGGCTAAACTTTATTAATTAGTTATATTACAGCTATATTATGAAATATAATGATTGTAGTGATATCTAAACAACCATGTATTAATGTTATATAGCCATGAGAAGGCCATTGTAATTAATTGTCACATTATAGGCTTGTATGTTAAATGAATAAATGCAGGATGTTAGAACTCAATATATAGTTGTTAAACTTGATCGTTCCACGCATCACGTGGAAAACCCCCCTTGCATCGTGTCTCCTCCGTTTAGCTCATTCTCAAAATGTCAATGTGTCAGTGAAATGTCATTCACACACAAACACAGACCCATACACACATCTGGGCAAATGGAAAGGAATGCGGTGAGGTCAGCACAGTTATTCACTGGAACGGCATACAAAATATTTACATGCTTTTTACTTTCAGAACATGAAGGACACCCATGGGCTGGACTCGTTTTGAAAGTGAGTTTGGGGATGCATTTGCAGGTGGTTGTGCAAGTGTCCTGAGGTGGTGGTTCTTCTATGGGGCAGCCTGCTCGCATGTGTTTCTGAGTAAAACCACATTGTCCTCGCTGTTGTCTCAGCAAAGAGCCCAGGTATCTGCAGAGACAAACCTGGATAGAGAACACCAACAGAGAATGAGAACGTCTCAGTGAAGGGGGTGTGAGGTCAAAGTTTCCTGTAAAGCGGTAGAGCAGGTGCAAAACCAAACACAGACACATACATTCACACAAGAACACTATATGCATGTTGAGCTCCTGTACAACATGGAGGGCCATTAAATATCATCATGCAGAGTTGATAACAAATAGTTTGATTATATAAAGCAAATCATTAATTTGATGCCAGTGCAAATGCAGCTGTGATAACTGATCAAAAACCACAGAACCACCAACTTCTAAATTACTTGTAAATTGTCTCATATATCAACCTATTAACCAGCTCTGAAAGAAAATAAAAGAGAATAAGTCTGTGAGAAAAATCAAGGATGAAATAAATGTAGACTATTTCACTATTTTAATTTAAACAACTTCATGTACAACCAAACTATAGGTTGGGTGTATTAAAACCAGAGGAGAAGATAAGCAGATAAACATATTTTTAAAATATTAACATATTTGTATTTTCCTACTATTTGATTGCAAGATGCCCTCTCTTTTAGTAGGATATAGCCTACATATCTCAGTATCTCTATGAAGCACAATTTTTTGCAATATGTTTGATTGTAGGGGAGACCGGGACTGTGTTTCTCAAAAGCATCATGAGCTAAGTTGATTGTAAAGGTCATTGAATCCAATGTTTCTACGATCACCGGTCTCAAGCTTTTATTATGCTTATGCTGCAGTCGGCCGCTTCCTCTCTTTTTGTTGTGTACGTGGTGTAACACAGTTTGAGTGTTTATCAACACATTTGAGTGTGTTGAAAGTTGTTATAACGTTACTCTGTTCGTTCACTAGGGTGGCCATTTCCATAACACCAAAAAGGAGGACACTTTGCGGCATTTAGCGAGGAAAGAATAATTGCATAGGACTCTGGTGTACTCGCAACTACAATACAATTTTGTCCATCATATCGATGGTATCGTGATACAGTGACTCTGATATGGCCTACTATATTCATTGCCAGACAAATTTGATCTACGATATATACTCTTGATGTAGACCGTGTGTAACAGAATAGGCAAATAAGTGTTTGTTCGCAGTATTTGTAGCTACTTATTCAAAACATTGTGATGTCTGTTTCGAAAACTGACCACTGAGATGAACCTGTCTTGCAAAGTGCACAGTGCCTGAAAACATAACATTTCTGGACTTCTAAATAACAGAAATACATAAATAAACAAATAATGAATACGAAAAATAAATAAATACACATTTCAGTTCTTAAAGAAGTTCACCCTCTGCAGCTCAGGCAGCTCTTTGCTATCTGAAATGTGTATTTATTTATTTATCACATTTATTAGTTGTTTATTTATGTATTAAGTCCAGAAATTTAATGTTTTCTGGCACTGTGCCAGATTATTTGGTTATGTATTTCTGTATGACTGGTGATGCTTGACTGTATGATTATGATAGACTTTACAAACGTCTGCAGCGGAGATTGTCATCCTGAGGTGATGTTGCTTCTTGAAAAAATTCCCTAAGGGAAGACTTTAGCCTACCTGCGGCTCGTCGGTTACTTTTATGTTTTTCTGTGCTGTCATGTCGCGTCTGACATTGAGGTATGATGTGACATAGCCAGCACATCGTGGAGGCTTGTTTACGTTTTCAACCAATGATAAATCAGATATTTATTTGACACTGCTTTCAGCCAATCATTTGTTTATCCAGAGATCTTACGGCATTAGATGCTATGCTGCTGCATCCCAATAAAGATACTAGAGCTGGGTTTTATAGGCCGATTCAGCGCCACTACAAAAAGGAGGACAAATGAGTGTCCGGCTTGAGGCTGCGCCGGACAGGGAGCTTAAAATCCGGACGTATGGCCACCCTATCGTTCACTCTGTGGCTGGTATGAGAGACTAACGAATGGGGGTTTTGCTTAGAAGCCTATCATCTTCGAGCATATAGAAAACTCCCAATGGCGTGCCAATGCCATGGGGCATGCGAAATTTGCATACGTAACTCCGCCTCACCGCGTGAGTATATAAGGAAGTACGTGGCAATACAGCATTATGTTTCTGCTTTCGGAGCCAAGAGTACCTCTCTTCACTCCTACAGCCTTCTGAGATTCGTCAGCTTCTTCGAGACGAGCAGCTTTCCGGTTGGTGTTGGTGTTACGGCGCGTTCCAGTGATCACATACTTCCTGCCCGCTGATCTCCGCAGTAGTTCGTCTGACAGCTGGTGTGTGTTTCCCTGGGCGCTTCGGCATCAGCCGCGAGGCTTCCTCTCATAAAAGAGCTTGCACGTGACGCATCCTTTTCAGGATGTCTCGTCCGTGCACTTCTGGGTGCGGTGGATTTCTCTCGTCTTCTGATGGGCACGAGCGCTGCCTGAGCGTGCTGAAAGCCCATACACGTCACACAGCGCTCGTGCCCATCAGAAGACGAGGGAACATGACCATCTCGGTGTTACGATCAAGACTCCGTGAGCTTCGTGCTGATGCCGGAGCGAGAGTCCCCTCTGCCAGGTGGCCAGGGTGATCTGAGGGTGATGGTGTGGAATGATGCCCCGACGCTCATGCCTCGGCCCACACCCCCCTCTCAAGCACCTGACCCGCTCCGTGTTCAGGCGTCCACATCGGGGCCAGCTCCTGCTGTCCCGACTGTGGCGTTTGGCGCGGCGGAGGACGAGGAAATGTCCATCGCCGCATCACAAGGTGGGCTGGAGTCATCCGAGGATGATGATTCGGCTGTGCTGCCGCCTTCGGGCGTTCCAGCATTGCCCGAGTCGGACCCGGAATTGACAGCCATGCTCTCTCGGGCCGCCGCTGCGCTTGGGTTGGAGTGGAACCCTCCGCCCCGACCTGAGCGTTCGCGGTTGGATGATTGGTTTTTGGGGGAGCGTCCGGACACCCGTCCGGCCGCTCCTCCAATTCCTTTCTTTCCTGAGGTGCATGAAGAGATTGCGCGGTCCTGGGAGAACCCATTATCTTCCCGTGACCGTTTGGCGAGCTCTTCCGCCTTCTCCACCCTTGATGGAGCAGTGGCTAAAGGGTACACTGGGGTCCCCCCGGTCGAACGCTCTGTTGCGATGCAACTGTGTCCGCAGAGTGCTTCGACCTGGCGCGGTGATCCTAAGCACCCCACCAAGGCCTGTAGGTTTTCGTCGTCTCTGGTGGTGAAGACCTATAGAGCTGCGGAGCAGGCTGCTGCTTCGCTGGTTGCCATGGCAACTCTTCAGGCCTACCAGGCCAAGTTGCTGTGCGACATGCACGAGGGTGGAGCTGATCCAGGACTCAGCAATGAGTTGCGTGCCAATGAGGAGCGACACCTATGGCTCACCCTGGCCGATATGCGGGACGCCGAGCGAACACGTTTCCTCGACGCCCCCATGTCCCAGGGTGGGCTATTCGGCGGGGCGGTCGAGAACTTCGCCCAACAGTTCTCGGGCCCGCTCAGAAGCAGACTGAGGCCATCAAACATATACTGCCCCGGCGGTCCGCTGCTGCCTCCACCCAGCCGCCCGCGCAGTTGCCTTAGCCTGCTTGCCGCCGAGGACGCCCTCCTGCGGTTCCCTCAACCTCTGCGCCACCCAAGCAGCAGCCTCCACCCGGGCCACGCAGAGGTAGCCGTAGGAAGGCGTCCCCGCAAAGAAACGCCAGGCTAAGCGGCGCTCCTGATACGGACAGCTCAGGGATGGGCAGTTCTTTCCAGGAGACGGCAGCAGGGCCGCTCCTTCCCCCGGTGGAGGGCCGGGGGAGAATCTTTTGTTCAGCTGCTGGCCCCCGGGTCAGCAGCACCCTATTGTGGTTAAAGAAAGAACTGACAATCCCATCCCTGAGCACCCAGAGATCGGTGATGACGGTGCGCGCCACCCTTGGGTCCCGCCACTCGCATCCCTCTCTGTCGCCAGCCTCCCCTCAGAGCAGACCCCAGTGGAGCGTGCGTCCTTCTCTGGTCTCCTCTGTCGGGACGCAGCAGTTAACCGTGCCCCCACACCGGGACGCCCAACAGCCTCCCTTGTCCGGGCCGGTAACGCTGCCTCGCTGCCCCACCCTGGGTACGTCTGTGCTCCGCATGACCCCGTTGGTGCAGTCTCTGGAAGCATGGCTACAGCTTCCGGGGCTGTCCCGCTGGGTCGCGCGGACCATCAGGCTCGGCTACGCGATTCAGTTCGCGCAGGCTCCTCCCCGTTTCAGGGGTGTCCGCTATACCGAGATCGGGGCCAACGCCCCCGTCATGCGTGCGGAGATTGCCACCCTGCTGGCGAAGGGTGCGATCGAGCCTGTCCCTCCAGCCGCAATGAGGTCGGGGTTCTACAGCCCCTACTTCATTGTACCCAAGAAAACCGGTGGGTTACGGCCAATCCTGGACCTTCACATCTTGAACCGAACCCTACACAGGCTTCCGTTCAAGATGTTGACTGCGAAACGCCTTTTCGAATGCGTTCGTCCAGACGATTGGTTTGCAGCGATCGACCTGAAGGACGCCTACTTCCATGTCTCCATCCTTCCTCGACACAGACCGTTCCTACGGTTTGCTTTCGAGGGGCGGGCATATCAGTACGCGGTCCTCCCATTCGGGCTGTCTCTGTCCCCTCGCGTCTTTACGAAGATTGCCGAGGATTCCCTTGCGCCCCTTCGGCAGCACGGGGTCCGCATCCTGAATTACCTCAACGACTGGCTTATACTGGGCCACTCTTGGGAGCAGGTTTGCGGACACAGAGATCGGGTGCTCCATCACCTAGCCCGTCTGGGTCAACTGGGAGAAGAGCAAACTCTGCCCAGTGCAGAGGATCTCTTTTGTCGGTATGGACATCGACTCGGTCGCCATGTGCGCGCAGCTTTCGAGCGAGCGCGCGCAGTCACTGCTGACTTGCCTCTGTCAAATCGAGAGAAAGAGTGTGGTTCAACTGAAACTATTTCAGAGGTTCCTGGGGCATATGGCATCTGCAGCTGCGGTGACGCCGCTCGGATTGCTACATATGAGACCGCTTCAGCACTGGCTTCGCGATCGAGTCCCGAGGTGGGCATGGCAGTCTGGCACGCTCCGGGTACAAGTGACTCGGGCCTGCCTACAGACACTCACCCCGTGGTCGAACCTCAGTTTTCTACGGGCCGGTGTGCCCTTAGAACGAGTTTCCAGGCATGTTGTCGTTTCGACGGATGCCTCTGCCACGGGTTGGGGTGCCATGTGCAATGGGCAAGCAGCCGCGGGCTCCTGGACAGGACCCCAGCGCCTTCTGCATGTCAATTGCCTCGAGTTACTGGCAGTATGGTTCGCCCTGCACCGCTTCTGGGCGTTGCTGAGGGGTCAACATGTGCTTGTCAGGACAGACAACACGGCCGTAGTAGCGTACATCAACCACCAGGGCGGTCTACGCTCCCGCCGTATGTCTCAACTCGCCCGCCACCTCGTTTTATGGAGTCAGAAGCGCCTGAGGTCCCTTCGTGGAACCTATGTAGGCAGCACGCAGTGTTTCAGGACCTCAGACCAGCTCTTTGTCTGTTATGGTGGAGAGCGGAAGGGAAGAGCTCTCTCAAAGCAAAGGCTGTCTCACTGGATAGTGGACACCATTGTTTTGGCTTACCAGCAGCAAGGTCGACCATGTCCCCTTGGGGTTAGGGCACACTCCACTCGGAGTGTGGCCTCCTCTTGGGCTTTAGCGCATGGCGCCTCGCTAACAGACATCTGCAGAGCTGCAGGCTGGGCGACACCTAACACATTCGCCAGATTCTACAATCTCCGAGTGGAGCCTGTGTCCAGCTATGTACTCGCCCCCCCGAGGGGCCGGTAATGGGCCAGGCTCAGGTATCATCGCTTGCTCGCCATTCCACTCCACGGACTGGATACGTGCGATATTTCCTCAGGTGAGTTTCCCCGAGAGCCCTGAGTTCCTCCAGCACCGCTTACGCCGATACCTGTGTGTCTGCCCTCTCTCGAGCCCAGACCCTCGTGTCCGGCCAGGTGTCCCGTGTGCATGGTTCCCCTCCGGCGACCCCCACACGAGTATTTCCACCGTTAGCCTCCCTTGCGAGCAGGTGTCTTTCCCTTGGCAAGTCCCTGCCACCCCTAGGGTTAAAAATTCCACCTGCGGCTGGTACCCTAGAGTTTTTCCATATGCAGCCCTTAGCGGGTCATATGTGTACTCTTAAGTCCTCCCTACGGGCAGGCATCTTGGCATTCCTTCACTGGGATATGCTTCCCAGTGTACCTTGGTATTCCTGTGTTAAGCGTGGGTCCTTCGTCCGTATTAGTCTTACGACAGGAAACTCACACTTACGCAGGGCACTGGAAGACGGCTGAAGTGGCGGGATTTTATTGAACCCCCATTCGTTAGTCACTAACGTACGTCGTAGTGACTGAACGAAAGGGAACGTCTCGGTTACGGATGTAACCCTCGTTCCCTGAGGAACGTTCCTTTTGCCACTTCAGCTGTGCTACCTGGAACGCAGGAGTTCAGTCTTGGCTCCTCAAGCAGGTAACATAATGCTTTATTGCCACGTACTTCCTTATATACTCACGCGGTGAGGCGGAGTTACGTATGCAAATTTCGCATGCCCCATGGCATTGGCACGCCATTGGGCGTTTTCTATATGCTCGAAGATGATAGGCTTCTAAGCGAAACCCCCATTCGTTAGTCACTAACGTACGTCTCCGTTCCCTCCTCAGGGAACGAGGGTTACATCCGTAACGAGACGTTATCTCTGAAGCATGGTAAACGTTACTCGTGGTGAATCAAGAAAACAAGCGATTCAAACAATAAGACTAACTCTGTTGCACTGTATAAAAATGATTAGTTTTCTGTTAATAACTGTATATTCAAACAGTTGCTCGTCTGTCTAATAAAATACATACTATATTAAAGCGTCTTTGGTGTTTCCATGGTTTCTACGGAATCAGGGTAATGTGGATATGACATCATTGACAGGCGACACAAGGACACGGTCCGTAACACTGGTTAAAATAGCTGATTTCTCTGGATTTAAAATTTTTTGGAAACGTTTGGGATAATGCGTAAGGACACAGGTCAACAAAATATATAACATTGTTCTAGTGGTTTTTGGATTTTTTAATAAAAAAATCTTGCATATTGTCCCTTTAATGAATAATTAATAGGCTATTTTCTGCCCTGGTTTTGAGGCTCTCTCAAGAAACACTGGGTTTTGATGGGCGTGCCACACTGAAGACTTGGAAGGAAACGCCCACGGCTAGGATTGGATAAGATTTGCATATTTAATGAGCTTCTGCTCCCCTGTCAGTGAGTGGGGAAACCTCAAACTGAATGAATCTCTGACAGGGCTCGCAAAACTGTCTTTATTAAACAAACACAATGATTTATCTCTCATTCACCCGCGATTGATTGGAATGTTATTTTTTTATTACTTAGACGTGAACGTCAAACCCCGGTCGTTGGATATAAGCGTGAACCGTACACGCGAACTCTAAAGCGCGTTGTGAAATCCAGAAGCGCGTGCATTCAACGAAAAACACAAATGTCTCTGTGATTTAAGCTAGTTTAATGCCAGATGTAACAGTGCTGACAAACAGGAGAAACACAATGTGCAATGATACAGTCAGAAGGCTTTTCCATCTTATCCATAATTTACCATGAATTTACTGATGTAACACTAACTGCACCGCATAGTAGGCTACTGTGGCAGAAATGTGGGATATTCATATAGAATTATATTAAATTATTAATGTAGACATGTATTAAAGGAGTAATGGAATATTATTATGTTTTTAAATGTTTGTAAATGTTTTTAGGCTAGGTATACTGTTTTTCATACAAATACCATAGAAACGATACATTTGACCAAGGCAGTGAAGAGCTAAATGCATGTTTTTAACTGTGGTTATCATGATAGCCTACTATGAAAGACCAATGCTTCATTTTAATAAAAATCAGTCATAATATATTTTACCTTATAAAAATGAGGTTGTTACAATTATTACAGATGTCCGTGTTTTTGTTAATGCACATAAATACATCATAAATGCAGATACATCTGAATCCTCCTAACTCAAGCAACTACTACTGTCAACTCATTGTCAAATGTGCATATTACAAAACATGTAATATTATTAATACTGCAGCTGAAGATATATGCCTATTAGAACATGCTGAAACTAAAACATTCATTTTTTCTATTAAGAAATGTATTTTGTTAAGGAAAAATGACTGGAAAAGTGCAAGTAATTAAAAAATGTGAAGTGTTTGTCATATTCTGACAATAAAGAGTAGTTTAAAACCACAATTAACAGTCTGGTTTGTACAACCTTCACTTAGGAGCAAAAATCTGCAAAAATTTGAAAGAAAGAAACAAAATCATGATAATTATCGATATCGACTGATATGAAAAGATTTTATCTAAATAAATTTTTGGCCATATCGCCCAGCCCTACTACTCACATAAGTGTGGTTGATCTCATCCTGTCTGCAAATCTAGTCTCTTGTACTCTTGTCTCAAACGACTCTGTGGTTAAATGAAGGAACAGACACGCAATGTCTTCCCCACGTGAGCTGGATATTCATTAAAAATAAAGTTCATCCATGCGTTCATAATATTGGAATCCGAATTAAGCGTATACGGTATCCGGTATGTTTAGAAATTCGTTGCGGTTTAGCTCTATTTAGGCCTGTGTTATGTTAGTGGCACGAGTCGGTGGGCGGGGCAACAAAATCAGGCGTTGTTATTCTTCTGTTGAGGCGATGCTTCACTACACTGACATCATAGCCGGGCACATTCTGAGATCAAGCGTTTGCTGGGCCTGGTGTCTATAAAAGCTTTTCTTTGACTAACAAGGACGTTTTCAGCTCTGAAACTTGCAGGATATTCTTATATTACCATGACCTTTTATATATCAAAAGCTCAAGGGAAAGTTGATTTCTCAATTCATCACCCCTTTAACATGTAAACATGACCTGAAATGCGAAATATCTAATATCTAGACATTTATTCATGTTACATTATTAAAGTCTTTTGACTTTCCATCCCAGAAGAACCGTTTACTGTACATTAGATGCTAAGGGTGGCACTAGATAATAGTGTGTGCCCTGCCTTCCTTATCTTTCAAATACACACTCTTCCTTTACGTGACTCTGGCAGCAAACCATTTTGCAAGCTATTTTGTGGCTATTGCAAACATTATGATATCCATCATTTGCATGCACAACTTATGGATTCCAAATGAAATCATTGATAGAGTTGCTCGTAGAGAGAATCAAACAACTGTTGATGTAGTGAGAAGAGAGGAAGCTCAACAGGAGGGGCTTGGCAGATGTAGCTAGATGTCACTCACTGAAATCACACCTTTGGAGCTTGCTGTAGTGTAGGGCCAGTGTCGTCTGCAGGTGGTTCGAATTCAGATTTCTGCTGTTCTGCTTTTCATTCTGTGAAGTGGCCAGCCAGAGAGTGCAAATGCATGTTATGTGTCATTTTTAGTGCCTGGAAACATATGAGAGGTGGAAAAGCTATGCAGATGTGACAGGTAAGAGATCTGCATGTTTAAATTGTATTTGCTTTAAGTTACCATAAAAATTACAGAAATTTTGCATAGAGCACTATGAGCTGTCACATGATAGGCTTCCTGTAATGTTATATTACAGTTTAATAGGTAAAATATAAAGACATGTATTCATATGATCAAAAATAGAAGTGTAATGTAGCATTTCTTTTTGGATTGAACTGTGGGTCAGTTTACAAATAGAGTCTTTTTGAGCATGATTATTTGGTTTTCTTTAGTTTATTATTAGCGGTCATTGTGACGGGAAAACATAGCCTGCTATTTGTGTGTATTGCATGATGACTTCACAGATGCTTGAAAACGTCTCAGGTTACAAATGTAACCATTGTTCCCTGAGAACAGGGAACGCAGCGCGAGTTCCCTTTCGAAAGGGAACCCTGTTGCACTTTTTAGTCTTTCAGTTGGTTTTATTCATTCTTAAATCTTAATGGATGGATAAATAAAAGCTTTAAGTTGCAAAAATTACCCAGAACTTTCGGAAGTTAGACTTCGAGCTTGTTCTGCTTTGGGATGATTTTGTCATCTTGACTGAAATGTTTCCCAAGAGCCATTTAAGTCAAATATAGGTCAGGCAAATTGTAGGATGAGAATGGCATACCATACTTACATAAATCACCCCTAAATCAGACAAACAATTCTAATTTTAGCTTCAGGAAGTGGATGGGTTTCTTCAATGTGCGTTTTAATAGAGCACTTCCTCGTCAGCTGGATGGTTACCATAGTGATCCAGCCCAGATTGAGTGCAGCACGGTTTCTGCGGTTGCATACAGCGAAATGGCGATGATGTTTCGGTATGTGTTGAGTTCATAAAAATAAAAAAACTACAGAGAAGGACACTACAGAAACTGAAAAGCCATTTAATGCCTTCTGGCTTTAGGGGAACTGTTGTGAACTATTTGTGTGTGTGTGTGTGTGTGTGTGTGTGTGTGTGTGTGTGTGTGTGTGTGTGTGTGTGTGTGTGTGTGTGTGTGTGTGTGTGTGTGTGTGTGTGTGTGTGTGTGTGTGTGTGTGTGTGTGTGTGTGTGTGTGTGTGTGTGTGTGTTTTTTTGGATGTAAAGTAAGTCCTGCATTGTTATGATTGGTTATGATTGTTTTTGGTTTAAAACTATAACTCAGTAACTTTTTTGCACTCTTATCTGCTACAAATTAAATCTGGTACAAAATATGTATTTCAAAATAGCAAACACGATAATTAAAAAGTATTGAATAAATAAATAAAAGAGGCTAATCATTAAACAAACATAACAGACTGTGTGTGATTGTATCAGTTACACTAACAGTTATTAAAGGAACTGTATGTAAGAAATGTATTTCAATTAATCATAAAATTGCCCTAATATGTCAATAGACATTAAAAAATCATGTTAATTTCAAATACTTATATCACTGACAACAGTTGTCCGGCCAAGATATTGTCATTTTAAAATTGTAGTTGCAGCCCTCAACTGATGTTGATGTTGACATGTTGTGTCATGCCTGAAGCGCCGCCCTCCACCTATCTACCAATCACGAAGTCAGTAGTGTTTCTGCATTCGGGTTGCCAGCTCTGCTAGTTACCACAGCTGCAGCTACAAACTTTCTGGATAAACAATGTCTAACTTTACGAAACCTAAACGACCTCGATATGAATCAGAAAAACGTCGTGACAGTGTCCGAAATAAAACAAGGATTTGTATAGGAGATGCCTTTGAAAGATGGAGACGGCTGAAAACGGATTTGAAGACTGACGCAATTGCTAATTATCTCCTGGACAGGTAAGGTTCATCTATGTTTGGCTAACTTGTACTTAATGTAAATGGACATTTCAAATATTCACGACAGTCGAACAAAGTTGTGCATGTTCATGCAAAGTAACGTTAGGTTAGCGCAGATGGAGGAGGTGGGTCATTGAATTGAAAAGGTAACGTTAAGGAATTGTTTGGTAAATAAAAATGGCGAGTCGTCATTGCTAACATTAGTAATGCATTATCAGAGCCCGTTTCTCTGTCATTATGCTGAGACGCTGATGAAAACAACATTAGCACGCCTATTATGGCAATGTGAAAACGTATTTGAGACAGTAGCCTAACGTTACCTCTGTAAAAATTATTCCTCATTCTTTCTTCGTATATATAGTGGATAAAACATGCTGCAAGTTGACCTGTATGACCATTGCAAATGTTATTTAGTCACTCTCAATCGTTTCTGATGGGACTGAAATCAACCATGTGATAGCCATTGTTGATATTGAACGCTGACATGGCGTAATTTGTCCCGCGTTATACTTGCTGTGGCAATGTTTGTTATTTGTTAGCCTACTTATGACAAAAACGCTTGTCTTACTGTGTACGACTCGTCACTTGCCATTGAAAGCTCCGTGTAGCAGCCTACGTTCCCGCTGGATCCTGCAGCCTATCTGGCAACCTCGAGTTGGGGTACTTGCAGTAATTTGAAAGTGATTGCAGTACCAGTTTTGGCCACAGTCCTACATACAGCTCCTTTAAATGTCGGCTTATACACTGGCAAAAAAAAAATGAAACAGTTCTTAGGCACTCTCCCATTTTGGCCCCTCTTTTATAAAATTTAATTAAATGTAATATCTGAGTAAATGTCATATCTGAGGATTGTGCTGACACCAGTTCTGTCATTTGACACCAGTTCTGTCATTTAACATGCTTTAATATGATCGCACTTCCAAACAATACCGAAATCATTACTTCTTATATTAAATCATAATTAGTGTCATTTTGTTGGAAAGATGTCATTTCTGACGGAGTCAAATGCATTTGGCATGCATGACATCAAGATAGAGGCACTGAAACATACAATAATAATCCACTTGCAACATCTAAATCTCAGATTTATCAAACTTTACAATTGTGATATAGATATCATAGACCCTCATGTCAAAAAACCCTGGTTAGCAATTTTGGAACACTCTATCAGCCTGTTCTGGAACCATTGATATACAATATTCCAGTTTCAGAAGTGATTTTCTGTCTCATCCTCATTATCCAGATGTCTCAACATCCGCACAGGAAGCTGGAGAGAGGGAGGGAGAGCGCACAAGTGGGAAAACAGCCATTTAATCAGCCTTTGAATAAAAACAAGAGTGAACAAAGTATACTCGTGTTTATTTATTTTTTTACAAATATGTTTTGTACTGTATACCAGTGTCAGAAATTTACTTGTTTTTTTTTAATTAAAGGTTGATATTTGGCCCCTTGGGTTGATTTTTCAGGGGCATTTTTTATACTTTTTATATAACAGAGGGGCTTTTCCATTTATGTCCAAAACTAATTAAATTGCAACTAGACTACTACTGTGTCTGAACCCATACAGGCCTAGAATAGAATATTAAGAAATATTTAAAATGTCAGACAGACACAGGAGTTCACCAAGGAGCATTTTTTATTGCTATGACATTTTTCATCAAGCCTTGGTTCATTTCTGACCCTGTTGTATACTGTTATTCCATATGGTGTTTCTAAAAACATAATTTGTCTGGTCTAATTTGATGATTGTTGTGATTGGCAGGTGCCGTTGCCAGTGACTGGGTGAAACGCAAGCTATATCAACATATTCGCAATAAGCTGCACAGGTTACAAACAAAAAACCCTGCCATTACTGTCTCCTTACTGAGGTCAGAAATATTGGTCCCCTTGGTAAATATGAGCAAGGCAGGCTGTGAAAATAAATCTGCATTAATTAATTTTGTCCTTATATTCAAAAAAATATTTCATTGAAATAAAACAATTGAAAATGGGGGGAAAATCTCATTAATAGGGCTGTGTGATATTGAAGAAAAATGCGATATGCAATATCTTGTTAAATAATGTGATATTCGATATGCGATACGATATTGCTTTAAGTGTGTAAAATCTATTTAAATTATATTAAAAATGTATTTAAAAACTGAGAATGATACCATTTATGTGTTTGGGAAAAGAAAGCATTGCTACAACTTCTGAAAGAGTCAAATAGAGTCTTTTTGAGCATGATTATTTGGTTTTCTTTAGTTTATTATTAGCGGTCATTGTGACGGGAAAAAAATATACATATTTTTAGCCTGCTATTTGTGTGTATTGCATGATGACTTCACAGATGCTTGAAAACCCTGTTGCACTTTTTAGTCTTTCAGTTGGTTTTATTCATTCTTAAATCTTAATGGATGGATAAATAAAAGCTTTAATGTAATGCCAATATTTAAATACCAAAAACTCTTTGACTTGGTAATATATAGTTATATCAACCTAAAACTTAACACCAAGAACATCCATGTAAACAAAGACACCTGAACTAGGGGTGGACGATTATTTTTGTTATTTTAATTTACTTTATTAAAAATAAGAACTAAAAACGGTAGTCTTCACATTAAAGGATTAGTTCACTTTTAAAGAAACTTTTGCTGATAATTTACTCACCCCCATGTCATCCAAGATATCAATGTCTTTCTTTCTGCAGTCAAAAAGAAATTAAGGTTTTTGATGAAAATATTACAGGATATTGGACTTCAATGGGCTCCAAACGGATCAAGGTCCAAATGACAGTTTCAGTACAGCTTCAAAGGGCTTTAAACGATACCAGAGGATGAATAAGGGTCTTATCTAGCGAAACGATCAGTTTCTGCGAGAAACCGAGCAGTATTTATGTTATTATTTTACCTTTTATCAGATGAACGTGATCATCTCTGAGCTCCGCCATAACTTCTGCGAAGTGAGGTCTGAGTGATTTTCTCTTTTTCTTTTGTTGTTTGACAGACAGCGTAAGGTTTACTGTATTAGCAGGCTGTCACTTTAAGACCTAATGCACGGATCCTATTGAGACGCATTCGGTTTCTTTCCCCAACTGATATCGTTTACTTAAAACATAACCGACTGTGTTCACATGAATACTCATCAAGACCATTTTGACACAACTGTGTGTGTATTTGACAGTGTGTAACAAGGCACAAAACAGAACTGAAGGGATCACACACTTTCAGAGAGACGACTTGTGCGTACATTTCGGTGTGTGTGTCAGACAGCAGACAGCGTGAGACTGCAGAGTTGTTTTTCGCAAGTTATTGCGTTTAATAACTTTTTTTAACGTCAAGCAAGTCACATAAGTCGTGTGCCCAGTCTATTCTCTGCTATATGCGTCAACCTAAAATGTACACTTTTCACAATGTTGAGCATATTAAAATCATTCAGATATTGCATGCCATTGCGATATGTACATTTGCGATATTTTGATAATTTCGATATATTGTGCAGCCCTACTCATTATGAAATAAATGTTTTCTCCAATACACGTTGGCCACAATTATTGCCCCCATTTTATTCAATACTCCATTTGCCAAGACAACAACAGAGTCTTATAATGCCTGATGAGGTTGAAGATCACTTTAGTTCACCCCACTAATTTTCTATAGGGTTCAGGTCAGGAGACTGGGATGGCCATGGCAGAAGCTTTATTTTGTGCTCAGTAACCCATTTTTGTGATCATTTTAAAGTTTGTTTTGTATCATTGTCCTGATGTAAGATCCAGCCACGGCACATCATACGATTTCTAGCAGAGGCAATCAGGTTTTGATTTTTTATCTGTTGGTATTTTATCAAATCCATGATGCCATTTATCTGAACAAGATGCAGAAAAATAATTAAGCAGAACATTTAACTGTGGACATGGGGTACTTTTTTAGCCCATTGTGCACCAAACACATCTTGTGTGTTTACTGCCAAAAACTCTTTATTTAGTTTCATCTGACCATAGAAACCAGTCCCGTTTTAAGTTTTAATAGTGTCTGGCACCTTTAGTTTGATTTTTTTTCTTTCTTGAAACCCTACCAAACAACTTCTGTTGATGTAGGTGCTGTTTGATATATTTGTTTTGAAGCTATCTGACCCTAAGACTCAACAAATTTCTGCAATTCTTCTGTGATCTTTGGAAAGTCTTTGGCCACTCAAACCATCCTCCTCGCCATGCATTCAGACAATTCAGACACGTCCTCTTCCAGGCAGATTCGTAACGATTGTAAATAATTGCCCTGATGTAGGAAATGGGAATTTTTAATGCTATTTTCTTACAGCCAATTTTGTATTTTATTTTGTGAAGCTCAACAATCTTTTTCTGCACATCAGAAATACAAATTTCTGTAATGAAACTCTAGGTGGTGCAGGCTGATAGGCCCTAACCTTAATCTGCCCAGCAGGCACACAACATCATAAGAGATATTTGGTTACGTTTTGGTTGCGACGTCAGATGACCAAAATTCAACGTCAGCTCAACATCTAATGTCAACATTAATTTGACGTCCAATACCAACATCAGCTGACATTGATATTTAGTTGTTTTTAGGTTGTGTTGTAAAGTAACCGAAATCCAAGGTCGAACCAACGTCACATTGATGTCATATACTGACATTTAGTCATAAGGTATGACGACCAAAACCCAACGTCTCCTTGACGTCATAATGGTAACATCCAAACAACGTCAAATTCAAACATCATTAGACGTTGATCTTTTGTTGGTTTTGGGTTGTGGTATTAACTAACTAAAATCCAACGTTGAGCCAACGTCCGATTGACGTCAACATCCAAAGTTGGACGGACGTTGTATTTTGGTTGAAAATGAAAATCGTGTTGACGTCAGAACCCAACGTCAGATTGACTTCAACATCCAACATTGGACGGACATTGCATTTTGGTTGAAAATGAAAATCGGGTAGACGTCAGAACCCAATTTTCAACCAAAATGCAATGTCTGTCCGACGTTGGGGTCCAACGTCAATCTGACGTCATATTGACGCCCGGTGCCTGCTGGGTGCTTGCAATCACATCATTCTCTATAAGACTCAGCTGATTGGTTCCTGCTGTATCAGTAGCCAATGAGCTCTCTGCTCAACCTTCAAATACTTGATCAGCTTTTTTGTAGCAGTTGCAGCACGCTTCAGAAACACTCCACCTTCAACATTCTCATATCCTTTAATATGCCAAACACCTTGAGAGTTGTCATGACATAACTATCTTTTGTTTTTGTACCCATTGTGATAGATTGTGATGTGCTAAAAAAAAATTATATGAATGGGAATATACTTCAGAGATATTTTACTCATAAGAATTTCTAGGGGTTCTAATTGTGGCCAACGTGTATTGGGAAGAACATTTATTTCATAATGTAGTTACCCCCACTTTCAATTGTTTACTTCAATGAAAGGTAAAGTTTTTTTGTGAATTTTTTGACTGAAAGACCCAAAGAATATATACAATGCAAATTTATTTTCACAACTGTCTTTGGCCATATTTACCAAGGTGGCCAATAAGACCTCGACCGTGTGTGTATATGCAGTATACACTGTGTGCAGAATTATTAGGCACGTTGATTTTCTGATCATATTTTTTTTCCAGGCACATTTGACCAATTCCAAACCGCATTAAACTGAATAAATCCTATTAATTTTGTATTCATTCATTTATAAGTGATATATAATTGTTCTCGAAGGCTGAACCCAACGAGCATTTCACTGTCCAATGGTCATGCCTTAACTGCAATGTCTAGTATTGCATTAGTATTGTATCCTCATGGGCATTTAATAATTTTTGACTTTTTAGTTTGAGTTAAATCTCTTTTTTTGCTCAATTTATCTGTAAAAGAAAACATGCCTAATAATTCTGCACACCTGAATATAAGGTGTTTTTCATTTCCAACCTTCATGAACAATTATATATCACTAATACATTATTAAATACTAAATTAATACTTTTGTATTACTGTGGTTTGGAATTGGTCAAATGTGCCTGGAAAAAAAATATGATCAGAAAATCAACATGCCTAATAATTCTGCACACAGTGTATATATGTTGCATTTTAATTGTGGAATTGTGGATGTTTTTTTCTGTTGTTCAGGAAATCTGGAAGTCAGGATCCACACCAGCTGCTTGCACCTGACATACCTGACTCTTATTTTGAGGAGGAAAATCCATTAAGAAGAACAGGTGACACATGTACACATTCACACAAACATGTGGCCTTGAAATGAACTTTTTCTATCTCCCTGACAATTATTTAATGAATGGTAGGCTTCACATGTTTATACTGTAAACATATATTTACATGCATGCATGTTTGTGAGAAGCCTCAGAGCCAATTCTGAAGCTACGACCAAAGAGAAGTGTAAACTCGAGACAGAACCCACTGCTGCGTAAAACCAGCGCGCCCCCTGCTGTCAGAGCATCTGACTATATGGGTGTGTATTGACTTGAGTGCTGTTCAAAAGTGTCATATTTTTCATTTCTGTCATAAACAAAAAAAGCTAAGGTATAATACAATGATTTGCTGTAAATACTGCTGCTCCATGATCCTGTAGTTACCTGCTGTTTGCATTTTGTAGAGGGAAGTTCATCACCAGATAACAGGATGAGCCATCAAGAGCCACAGACGTATAGCGCATCATCACACAAGGTCCGCTATAAATAATTAAATAAATAAAATCTAAAATAATTCATCTTTTATTGTTGTAAAGCTGCATAACCTTCTTAACCTTTACATTTTTTAATAAAGAAATTAATATTACTTTTGAATATATAAAATATATACTTGAAGGAAGTCTCTTATGCTCACCAAAGCTGCAAATACAGTAATAATGTGAAATTATTATTACAAATTAAAATAATTTTCCTGTTTTAAAGGGGTCATGAATTGAGTAATCAACTTTTCATTCAGCCTTTGATATATAAAAGTTAATCGGGATAAAAGAATATCCTGTAAGTTTCAGAGCTGAAAACATCCTTGTTAGTAAAAAAAAAAGCTTTTATTGACACCAAGCCCAGCAAACGAGAGATCTCATAATGTGCCAGGCTGTGATGTCAGAGTGTGGTGAAACACTGTGATTCTGTAGCCCCGCCCACTGACTCGTGGAGCTAAACGGATCGCGCTACCGAGCAATAAACCTGCTGAAGATAGCAAGATAGTTTAATAGGGTTTAATTGGTTGTGGAAGAACACAGTCGCTGCATAAGCTTCATTCGGATTCTAATATTGAAAATGTGTGGGTTAACTTTATTTTTAATGAATATCCAGCTCACATGGGGAAGACATTGGGCCTCATTCATGAAACACGAGCAGAACGAATTTGTGTGTAAATCATTCGTAAAGCCAATCTGACGAAAATTTTCGTATTTTCTAAATGTTAGTTGGTACGAAAGAAATTTGCACCTGCTCACTACCCCCGTGTAAATGGTGCGTAAAACATTTGAACGTTCTGTGTTCTAATTTAGGCAAACTGATGACATTGCATTTCGATGCACTATGTACCATAATAATATTTCAAGAGTTGATTGGGTAATAGGCAGCGCTCGTCACTGTCACTTTTTACCCGGCCGTCCAATCACAGTGGAGGAGGTGGGACAAAAACTACACCAACCAATCATCCCACTTGTACACCGACTGAACAACAATAATGGAGGAGTTAATACTGCTTTTTACAGCATTTTTTATATTCAGTAATATTCTTCAAAATGAGATACTAGTAACACATTACTGCCATGGATATCCTGTATCATATTCATAGCAATCAAAGTATCTCAGATGGAAAAACGCTGCCCTTGCAAAGCACTCTCAAGCACCACCAGCTGGCCGTTTTCAAAAGAGCACCAGGCGTTTTTTAGCTGGCTAAAATGCTTTGATGGACACATGATAATTTTATATTTATTGCTAGGCATATGGCCAATTAGTCTCTTTAGCATTTATGCAATATACTGGAGCCAAACCTGAGAAGGAAGTCCATAAGATTCCACAGCGTTCATGCACACGTCCTTTGCAGTTGTAACTCACGGGTGGGGATTATGCTAATTATGAATTAGCATGTACGCGCGTCCTGTTTACGAATGTTTGTAATTTATTAATATACACCCATTTAACTACCGAATCCGTGGTATATGAAGCGTTTGTGAATCTGCTGGAGAGTTTTCGTAAAGGTCCATTTTACGTGCAAATTACTCCGAATTTGCGCATATATTTACGAACGTTTCATGAATGAGGCCCATTGCACGTATGTTCATTTCACCATGGATTCGTTTGTAAACAAGAGACTGGATTTGCGGACAGGATGAGATTACATGATTGAATGAAGCAAAACACTAATGTGAGTAAAACATGTTTTTATATGTGATACTATTGTATGATTACAGATCGTTTGATATCTATAGATTATGTGTACGTGTCTAACTAAACATAATTTACCAGTGTCACAGGGCTCGCAAAGCCTGACGTTGCGGGGCTATGTGTTTTCCATACGGGCTACCAATACGTATCATCTTAAATAGTGAAATAACATTCCTTTCTTGATGTGCATTGTTCACTCTCTTGACTTGATATTTGAAGGAAAAATACAATCGCGGATGTTTTGATCATGCTGTCTGCAACGTTCTTGCGCTGCAAATGTAGCTGCGTGTGTGTGTGTGTGTGTGTGTGTGTCATGCACGGTTTACGGTTATATCCATCGATCGGTTGGGCCAAGTAATATAAAATAACATTCATATTAATCGCGGGTGGATAAGAGATAAATCATTGTGTTTGTTTGATAAAGACATTTTGTGAGCCCTGAGGGACGAATAATTCCGTTTGCGGTTTCCCCACACGCTTTCAAAACAATGCCTCCGCTCATTAAATATGCAAAGCTTATCCAATTATAGCAGTGGGCGTTTCCTTCCAAGTCTTCAGTACCGCACACCCATAAAAACAAGCGTTTCTTGAGAGAGCCTCAAAACCAGGGCAGAAAATAGCCTATTACTTATTCATTATGATGTTTTTTTTATGTAAAAACCATGCAAATGTCACAAGTAGACCTCAGACAACAGTATAAAAAATAAAAAAGCCAGTTCATGACACCTTTAATATATTTTAAAATGTAATTTATTCCTGTGATGGCAAAGCTGAATTTTCAGCAGCATCACTCCAGTCTTCAGTGTCACATGATCCTTCAGAAATCATTCTTATGCGCTTAATTGGTGATCATGAAACATTTCTTATTATTATCTATGTTGATTTTTATCAGCATATATATTTATCTTTTGTAACATTATAAATGTGTTTACCATCACTTGTAATCAATTTAATGGAAAAATATATATACTGACCCAACTTTTGAACAGTAACTTTAGTAGGTAATGCAACGATAAGCCTGCACCTTGCTTATTGCTGATTGCAGCTACATTTCCTCAGGATGAATCTCCTCTACACATTAGCGTTCAGAGCCCCATCCTCTGGCCTGGATGTGCTACCGCTCATTTACAGCCACTGCACACACAGGTCTTTACCTTGCATCCACATTTTCTTACAGGTAACACACACATTCACTGATCTTGAGAGCAAAAAAATCGGCATAAAAAAAAAGTTAGTGTAATTGGCACTTTCTCTCTCACAGCTCCTGAGCATTGTGCGGTGATGTCTCATAGGCCTTTGAGCAAATCCCAGTCGGCACCTTCTTTTATTCAGCATTATACGCACATACACACTCTTATGGTTCCACAACCCATGTACCATCAGCAGTGGCCACAGGACATATTCCAGCAACACGCTCCAAAAAAGGTGAGACAAATGCACATTTTTTGTACCCAAACACACAGAGTTCTTTTTCTCAAGCCCTATCTCTTTATAAGGTACCTGTTCGCTCTTTGTGGCCTGTGTCTCCTGGAGAGCTGGGAAGGGACAGAGAGAGAGCAAGCGAGGCAGTACATATTCCATTTCAATCCCCACTTGATAAGTGTTACAGTGGTCAACTAGGAGAACTGCACAGTGAAGAACATCAGAATTGGCAACACAAAAAATACCATCGGAGCCTTGCACGTGTGCGTTCCTCTCCAGGCACCTTTGCCAGAAATCTGCCTTCACTTTTAACCTCACCTCTGCCTCAGGATGTTAGGAGCAAACCAATATACCCCACAGGTAGGTGGAAAAAGGGCATCACAACAAAACATCCGCTTAATGCTAGAAAATAGTTTAGGGTGTTTAAAACTAAGGAATATTTACATGTTTTTGCATAACTTATAAGTCACTAATCAAGTAAGTAAATGTGTGTCATTGAGCATGTGAATTCCTTTGTACAGATGGTCAGATGTTCTAGCTGCAATTGAAGCACAAGATCATCAGGATTTAGACAAACTCTAGATCATGCAGCTCAAGCCCTATGACAAATACCAAACAGTATATTCCAAGTATTAGGAAGTTAAGTAAAGTATAACTTCACCAATTTTCAACTCGCTTTGTATTTATAGTGTCGGTAGTATATGATATTAAGTTTATTCTTAATTCATGTTACCTGGACTGATAAGTTACTGTTTATTTGACAGCTCTAGGTCTTTCGTGTAAACTACAAATTGTATTCCGCATTTTTGTATCCCTGCCCACGTGGACAGTCAGATCGAAAGAGGGTTAACAAAACAGTCATTGTAAGAGTAGCTTTGTCATTGAAAATTGTATTGGTCTTTGTCTACTCTTGTACTAGCCTGACGTTGTCATACTCAATTCTAGTCAGAATTTGAGTCTGATACTGTTCCGTTGGGCTGTGATTATTGGGCGTGTTTCAACCGAATCAGGAAAGACCTCAATTGGATAGACCTACAACCAATCAGAGCAACGGAACGACGCATAACGTTAGTTGTCAAATGTCAACAGAACTCAACTGCACATAGTGTTGGGCTGAAGCAACCCCAATTATGTGATATTTAGTTGCGATTTTTAGGCAACCCTGCCAAAAAAACACATAGTTTACCCCCCAAACGCCATTTTTTCCGTAGAACCCGCCCTGACAATTTGATTGGTCCGAACAGCTCCTGTTCGGGCATAGTTGCTCCACAACGGATCAGTTCCAGACCGAACTGCCTGACCTCAAATGTTGTGGGCGGGGCTAATTTCGGCTGGCATCCAGCCTACTCTTGTACAGCATTATGGTAAAAATTGAACATTATGGCAATAGCTTTCTTACCTGTACGTGACGGTGTTTTGCTTTGTGGGGTTGGGCAAAAGGCCCTCCTTGTTCCTTTTCTTCTGAATTAACTGACAGAAGGGGCTCACTGGCTCAAGACACTGTGTTTAGTAGCACTTGAAATGTTGACTCAATACATGGAGGTTAATCAAATTTTCCATTGCAGTATTCTCTCCATATTTACGATTCTTTGCAGTCTTTAGCCACTACCTACAACAGTCTGGATCCTCTACTTGAAACCGTAAATAGCTCACTCCCACTAAACATTTACTCTTTGAATTCTTGCAACCGGGAACAATACCTGTCGACACCATTGTGACTAAAAGTTTGCTAAGCAGTATTTCCTACTCAAGCAAGGGAGTATTTGACTCTGGTCAAGCCTATTTGACTCTCTCAAACCTAATCACAGGGTTACCAAAATAGCCAATCAAAAACAGGCCAAAAGTAGCCCAGTGACCATATCCCAAATATCAAAATAAAATCAAAATATGCCATTCCCATACCTAAAATACTTATCACTCTGTTATGCAAATTGAAAACGACTATATCATAAAGATTATAAACATAGCTCCCTACCAGTGTCCCTCCTTCACAAAACTTAACTTCCTGCACAGTTTTATTATTGAGAGAATATAAAATGTTTCAGTAACACTTTACAATAAGGTTCATTAGTTAACATGAACTAATAATGAACTGCACTTATAAAGCATTTATTTATCTTTAATGTTAATTTCAATATTTACTAACGCATTATTAAAATCTTGCTAACATTAGTTAATGCACTGTGAACTAACATGAACAAACCGGATGTATATCAACTAACTGAACTAATGCTGAACAGAGGTGTTGTTCAATGGTTAGTTCATGTTAACTAATGCATTAACTAATGTTGACTAATACAACCATATTGTAGAGTTTTACCAATGTTTCAATACAAATATTTCAGTCAAATAGAATGTATGCAATATGTCAAACCTTTAAACCGCAAGGGGAAAAAAATCAACCCATGGCAACAGTTTAAAAGTCGCCCTATCCAGTAGGAGCAAACAAAGAGTGGCCTTGGACGGAAACATGCCCAGTGGATTATGGGTGTTGAAGTTTTCCTACCTATTTTTGGAGAGACAACGGTCCCTTTTCTCTGTATTCGCTACAAGTAGCAGGTAGATTTTAAAGAGAAAAGAGAAGGAAAACAGTGTAATTTACAAAGAAATGTAAAAAAGATTGCATTAAAATTATACAATGAATTTACAAGTAAAAGTTAATAAAAGTATTTATACCACTAAATGACTGTGGTATGAAACGCGCAAACACAGGAAGATTGTGAAGTCCCAGTGTTGTTACTGAATATCATGTAAAGTATGGATGTATTTGTGTAGGTTTGGTGTATGACTCTCAGATGCTGAATCATGAGTGTGACTGTGGAGATATCAGCTTTCACCATGAACATGACGACAGAATTATGAGTATCTGGTCAAGATTGCAGCAGTGTGGCCTCAGGGATCAGTGTGAGGTAAACAATTCTGAACAAATCATAACTATTATTGCAGTAGTGAGAAGTTACATTCATGTGTGTGTGCTTGTGTTTTAGTTGGTTAAAGGCAGGCTGGCCACTTTTGAGGAACTCCTGTCAGTTCATTCAGGGCAACATATGTTTCTTAATACTGGGCTCTCAAAAATCAAATTAAATAATACCTGCAGTACAGCAGCCCTGAAGATGGCAGTTGGCAGTGTGATTGAGCTGGCTCTGCATGTGGCTAGAGGAGAGCTGAGGGTGAGATTCCTATTATCCAGAATTCGTTCTCCTATAACCACAAAGATTCTCACTTCTTTTTCTGACTCATCCTTAGAATGGATTTGCTGTGGTCACACCTCCAGGACACCATGCATCAAGTTCTCAAACATAGTGAGTTGCACTTTAATATGACTGCAGGCACATACATTTTTAAAGTCAACATAAAATGTGTTTATTCAACAAGGACACATTAAAATGATCAAAATTAAAAGTTAGTGACTTTGACGTTACAAAAAAAAAACAAGTTATCTTTTCTGTTTTGTATATATTCTACATATTAGACTGAACAACTCTTTTCAACATTGTCAACAATAATAATAATAAATGTTCCTCACCAAATCAGCACCATATTAGAATGATTTAGAGTGGAGTAGGCCTAATGATGCTGAAAATTCAGCTTTGATCACAGGAATAAATTACATTCTAAATCAGTGATATTTCACAATATTACTGTTTTACTGTATTTTTTATTAAATAAATGCAGATGCAAATGCAAATGCAAAAGGGACTTCTTTCAAAAACATAAAGACATCCTACCCGATCCCAAACTTTCGAATGGTAGCTTATGTAGGTAAATATTGCTGTATATTTGTCAAGGGTGTGTGCAGCCAGGAAGATGAAGACAGGTAAATACAGTTCCCAAGCTTAGTTTAATTGTAAGTACTTCAAAAAGACAAGCAATCGCACAACACATCTAACATAACAGAGATCAGACAGACACTGAAGGAATGGGAGGAACTTATATAGTGAACACAATGAGGATAATGATGACGCACAGCTGACACAGATAACTAATAATGATGGTAAACGGGGAGACAGACAAGTGGCGGGAAACAGAACAAACAAACTGAAAGTGACTAAAAAACTAAACGTGACTGTGACAATTTTACTATGTATAGTTTTTGTTTATTTTAATTATGTGCATCAATGAAACTATCACAATAAGTCCAGGGGGGGGGTTTTCCATACTGACTAAGTAGCACTATAAATAACTGATCTCTCTCGTTGTGTCTGTTACAGTGGCTCCAGTATGTTTAATTCTGTGGCTATTGCTGCTAAACAGCTTCAGGACCGATTGAAGGTTAACAAGATCCTTATAGTAGATTGGGTAAGACACACAAAAACCCAGTATTTGCCTTTGTAGATTTATTTCAACACATATTTGACCATGAGATTTTAGATTTAGGTTAGAATATATATAATTGTACAGTAGATCATGTTTTTGTAGGTAGTCCGGATTTCTTAAGTTTTAAGTTTCACTGATTTCTGATCTCCTTCTTGCCTTCAACAATCATAATTTTTGCTATTTTATTTGCCGATGCTAGAGGCACAAATCTTACACTTTTCAGCTTCAACTCTTGTTTTGTTTTTTGTTAGTGTATGATTCAATGATGTTTCCAAAGGGATTTTGTTTTAATTTATCTTTGCTCTCTAATTTTGTCAGGATGTTCATCATGGTAATGGAACTGAGAAGATATTCTACACCGATCCTAGTGTCCTCTATATATCCCTGCATCGCTATGACAACGGTTCTTTCTTCTGTGGTACTGGAGGACCCTCCATGGTTAGTTTTGTGTATGTCCTTCTATGAAACTATAGAGTGTGTAAACTGTGCATTCTTTAACTCTCATACTGCTATGTCTGCATGTGAATTTAAGCTAAATGAATGTATTACAGGTAGGATCTGATACAGGGGAAGGCTTTAATGTAAATGTGGCGTGGTCAGGGGGGCTGAGCCCTCCAATGGGAGATGCAGAATACCTAGCTGCATTCAGGTACTATTCTGCAGTCATTTTAGTGTGTTTAGTGTCATTTTATTCTCACGTTAAAGGGATCATTTGGACAAAAATGAAAACTCTGTCATCATTTACTCACCCTTATGTTATTCCAAACCTGTATGATTTAAAACCAAACCTGTTCGCATTTCCACCTGGTGCCACTATTAAGTCTAAGTCATGAACTAATTAATCAAATATTGTGTCTCTCTTTATAGAACCGTAGTTATGCCTATTGCTCGTGAGTTTTCCCCAAATGTGGTGCTGGTTTCAGCTGGTTTTGATGCCGCAAAGGGTCACTCAGATTCTCTGGGTGGATACATGGTCTCAGCAAAATGTACGTATTAAAAATACAAACTGTGTTGAGTTTGAGCCTGCAATTTCCAAATAATAGGGTGTAATTATTTTGTTTTGTTTTTTGCAAATTTTAATTCCAATTTATTCTGCTGAAAACATGTTATTACTTAGTACCTTAATAAGCATGATTTAAGATGTTTTTAAATTACCTTAAAGGAACACGCCGACTTTTTGCAACTTTATCTTATTCACCATATCCCCCAGAGTTAGATAAGTCCATACATACCATTCTCATGGTAGGTATTTTATGTTTTTATTATGTTTTTTTTATTTATTTTATTAATGTTATTATTTTATAATGTTTCCTGAGGTGTACTTATATTGTTAGTATGATTTTTACATCAAAAAATGTCATAATTTAGAATTGAAAGGCATTTTTTCTATACTGATGTTTGCCCTCTGGTTGAATGTCCTGTTTCAAGGGGCGTGTCTGCTGTGAGACTTCAGTGAAAACGCCCACTGCTGTGATTGGCTAACATCTTTGCATTTGAAATGAGTGTTAGATTATGTTGCGGAGGGGGTGTGGTTTAGCGAGGCACTGCACGCATGCACTGCATGCATGAGAGAGAGAGAGAGAGAGAGAGAGAGAGAGAGAGAGAGAGAGAGAGAGAGAGAGACGGGGCACTCCACGGAGAGCTGGAGGAAGTTTTATTGTACCGAGTTGTTGAGAGCGCTGTGCTGTTAGCGCGAGCTTATTTGTAGCTGAGAGTTCTGAATAAACAGTCCCAGTCACGTTGACTCTGTCTTCTTCCACCTTATTCTACGAACTTTGTAACACATGTAATGTTTCATTACAGCCGTCAAGATGAACGAATCGTCAAAGTGTGGATTATAGCATTATTTTATGATCTATTCCTATCACATGAAAGGCTGCAGTGATGAGCATTGAGTAGACAGACATTCTGTTGATCGCGTGAATGCAGTGATCTCGTCATTGCAACACGTTTTCTCTCACAAAATGCTTTGACCACAACTAACAGCAAACACGACATCGATAGGAATACAGTAAAGGCCCGGGTATACTTCACTTACCGCGCCCGGACGCGTCACGCGCGCAGCCCTGTCCGCGCGTCTTTCAAAGTATACTACACAACGGATGCGCGCGGATGATCGCGTTCGACGCATGCGCAGTACATTTTTTCCCTATGCTCTACCAGACATTTGGGGGCAGCACTGAGTCCTGTTATAAACGGGACATTCGCTGGGCATGATCGGAGAAGAACTGTAGTGCATCCACCATTGCAAGAAGTTTGGAAGAAATACTGAAGAATCATAAACGATGGAGAAGTTTTTCTCTCTTTTTTAAAGCGTGTTGTTTTTAAACCGGTCTTTGCACACTCTTCTTCGACGGCTGAACACTGTGCTCAATACTGTGCGTATTGCCACCTAGTGGACTCTTCTGTACTGCTGGCGCATGCGCTGTTGCACGCGGACCATCCGCGCGGTCTCGAAATTTGGGCTGCGCGCGGACGGGGTGTGTGGAAGTATACCCGGGCCTTAAGAGCTTCACTGTGCTGCATAACAGCGTCATTCATTATAATGGTAGTTTGGGCAAGTGTGCAGATACACTCGCGACGTGTGATTGACAGATCCAGACATTATAAAGAGTGTTCTTTGATCGCTCTCTGTAGTTTAATCACTTAAAAAACGGATTTGTTTCATGCTACTAACAGAAATGATCATTTTAGTCACTGGCTTGATTCACTGATGCATTATGCTTAGGGCATCAAGACGGCGATCATTAAACGATCTAGAAAGAAAGTCTGAGTGAACTTGAATGATTAGCTACACATCAGAAATCACTGATCACAGATCAGGCATTAATGAACACTGTTACTCACTGTTTGTCGCGGTGCTATCGAATCCATATTGGAAAGTCTGTTTGTAAAGCCTGTGCTGACATAAACTGAATCCATTTTTTCTGAGTGCTCTGGGCGGGCAAAGTAGAGGAAGGGGAGGTAACCTTTCCTGGTATGATCTCATAACAGGAAAATTCAAGATCAGCTCGCCTGAGCTGTCATTTTCTCAAAGGCAGAGAAAGACAGCCAGAACTCGGTTTACACCTATCAAAATCTCTAGCCACTTGGGGACAATATTCAGGCTAGGGGAACTCATATTAATGTTGAAAAACCTCATAAAATGAAATTTTCATGCCATGGGACCTTTAACAGTGTAAAAAGCTCAGCATGCATGAAACAGCATTTCACCCCCCCTTTAATACAAAGACTGGCGGTAAACGGCTCCATCTAGCCTACTGCTCAATAAGTGACAAAATAACGGCAACATTTTCCTATTTACATGTTGTGATGTGTATAGTTACATCGTGTACTAAGGCCGACGGAAAATGAAAAGTTGCAATTTTCTAGACCGATATGGCTCGGAACGTTTCTCTCATTCCTGCGTAGAAATCATGGAACTTTGCTGCCGTACCATGGGTGCAGCGGCACATTGATATTACGCAGTGCCTGAAAATAGGCTAACTTCCGTCAACATAACCAACGGGACAACCTGCTTGCAAAGAGAGCATGATGGGGACTATTTTCAGGCGCTATGTAATATCATCTAGAAAATTGCAACTTTTCATCTTCCGCCGGTCTTAGTGCACGATGTAACTATACACATCACAACATATAAATAGGAAAATGTTGGTTTTATTTTATTTTGGCGCATGTATGGACTTATATAACTCTGGGGGATACGGTGAATAAGCTAAGTCCCAAAAAGTCGGCATGTTTCTTTAATGTATTTTTCAAAATATTTAATCATTTAAAAAGTTTTTATTGTCAATTTTCTGTACTGAAAATTGTATTTATTTATAATCAACATTTCTTGTGGCTCATTAGCTCCCTAGGTTTTGCAAGAGCATTTAATTATATTATCTGAGTTTGAAAGTGTTTGCGCTTTGTCTGCATTTTCTTGCTCTGTAGGATTTCCCCTAAGAATAAAAAGGAGAGTCTTTAAAATGCTTCAGATGGAAAGCAGAAGAGCTTCTAATGACTTTGCATTTTTGTTTAAACTCAAACGTTATGGGCATATTATAGTCATGATCTAGACAATGTCAGCTATAATGAATGTGTCAAGTCATCAAGGCTCTCATATGACATATTAAACTGTTATATAAGGAGTCGCTCTAATCACTCTAGAACTGCAAAGATGTTTTTGTGACTGATGACTAATGTGACTGATACCTTTATGGTGTGACATTTGTGTCTGTATGATGTGTGCCACTGACCGAATATGCAAATGATCATTTGAAGGTTTTGGTTTTATGCGATATGCCTCTCAGGTTTCGGATTCTTGACCCGGAAATTAATGGAGCTGGCTGAAGGTCGAGTGGTGTTGGTGTTAGAGGGAGGTTATGACCTCACATCCCTCCGCGATGCATCAGAAGCCTGTATCAGTGCTCTTGTGGGAAACAAGGTGTGTGTGTGTTTAAAGATGCCCACACATGTTTAACACCTTGCGTATTGCATGAATTGAGTATTGCTTGTTCCTGCAGCCTGAGCCTTTAGCTGAGGAAGAATTACAGAGGATTCCCTGTGCCAACGCGATCGATTCTCTGAAGACGGTACTGCATGCTCAAAGTGAGAATCGCTCAGTTTGTGTTGTTTGTTTATTTTCTGTAGTCTTGATCTTGTCTTTTCATACTTCTCTCTGTCTCCTTTTCAGGCAGGTACTGGTGTTCAGCGAGCTCTATGCTGAAGACTGTGTCTCTGTCTTACGCAAAAGCAGAGAGGAGATACTCGGCGGGCACTGAAGCTGTCCTGCGTGGCCTTACTGTTCCAAGCAGAAGCCAGTAAGACAACAGTATAGCATGCAATAGTCAGGTTCCCGATGTAAAAGATCCACTCATTTTCTCCATAAGGAAATACATTTTTAATAATAACTTTTGTAGACAGGTAGACAGACCTGCTGTGAACTTTGAGGTTGTTAAACAAGGATATATACTTTTGTCGAGGCCATCTCTTTGCATTACTATTATTTAACTCTTTCCCCGCCAAACACAGAATTTTCCGTTATTTGTGGAAAACGTTTCCCTGCCAAACATAGAATTTTATGGGTTTCTGTGTTTTCACTGTTAGACACTAGGATTACACATCTTCTGAATGAGTACAGAATCTCCTGATCAAAACACAGACGAAGAAGATGCAAAAAACAAAACAAGCGATAGTATGTAAGCAGATGCTTATGTAAAATTACGTGATCATCAACATTAAACATCATATGAATCAAAACTATCTAATGTTACTGAATGAAATGTGGACCCAGGGCGAGCTCTAGGACTGTGCAAGCATTAGGGGTGTTGATGGACTTGATCGACTCTATCTGTGTTTGATCATCGTTCGGAATCCGATCTGGATGTAATATTTGACTAAATTTGACAAAAAAACGTGATTTTCTCAGCTTTTTGTTCAAAATGTCAACATTTTTTGTGCTTTTTTTATGGAACTTACCCATATTTAAGTGGTGATAAAAAAAATAATGCATGAAGGTAGAATAAAACATTTTTATTTATTTTTTTGGTTTAAAAGCAGATTGTCTTTTCTTTTAATTTGATATGTTGCATGTTCAGATATTCATACAACAAAATATTCTATATAACATTACATTTTTGTGAAAATGATCAAAAACCCTGGTGGTCGCTAGCAACTTTTTTTTTTAAATGCTGGCGGGAAAAGAGTTAATAGTGAATTCCTGGTGTAAAACTACATTACCCATGATTCTTCAAAAATGTCCACCAATCAGTGTCACGATGAGCAAAAGAGCTCTGCAGGAAACACCCTCTCCCGTGAAGCACCACATGGATGTAATTTGAGTTTCCCTACACTCTCAAAATACTTAAATATTTGTATATATATATATGTATACATATATTGCACTGAACTTAAAATATATTATTTCTGTATATAATACACAACGGCAAATGAATACATTTACAGTGAGGAAAACAAGTATTTGAACACCCTGCTATTTTGCAAATTCTCCCACTTGGAAATCATGGAGGGGTCTGAAATTGTCATCATAGGTGCATATCCACTGTGAGAGACATAATCTAAAAAAGAAAAATCCAGAAATCACAATATATGATTTTTTAACTATTTATTTGTATGATACAGCTGCAAATAAGTATTTGATCACCTATCTATCAGCTAGAATTCTGACCCTCAAAGACCTGTTAGTCTGCCTTTAAAATGTTCACCTCCACTCCATTTATTATCCTAAATTGGATGCACCTGTTTGAGGTCGTTAGCTGCATAAAGACACCTGTCCACCCCATACAATCAGTAAGAATCCAACTACTAACATGGCCAAGACCAAAGAGCTGTCCAAAGACACTAGAGACAAAATTGTACACCTCCACAAGGCTGGAAAGGGCTACGGGGAAATTGCCAAGCAGCTTGGTGAAAAAAGGTCCACTGTTGGGGCAATCATTAGAAAATGGAAGAAGCTAAACATGACTGTCAATCTCCCTCGGACTGGGGCTCCATGCAAGATCTCACCTCGTGGGGTCTCAATGATCCTAAGAAAGGTGAGAAATTAGCCCAGAACTACACGGGAGGAGCTGGTCAATGTCCTGAAAAGAGCTGGGACCACCGTTTCCAAGGATACTGTTGATAATACACTAAGACGTCATGGTTTGAAATCATGCATGGCACGGAAGGTTCCCCTGCTTAAACCAGCACATGTCAAGGCCCGTCTTAAGTTTGCCAATGACCATTTGGATGATCCAGAGGAGTCATGGGAGAAAGTCGTGTGGTCAGATAAGACCAAAATAGAACTTTTTGGTCATAATTCCACTAAACGTGTTTGGAGGAAGAAGAATGATGGGTACCATCCCAAGAACACCATCCCTACTGTGAAGCATGGGGGTGGTAGCATCATGCTTTGGGGGTGTTTTTCTGCACATGGGACAGAGCGACTGCACTGTATTAAGGAGAGGATGACCGGGGCCATGTATTGCGAGATTTTGGGGAACAACCTCCTTCCCTCAGTTAGAGCATTGAAGATGGGTCGAGGCTGGGTCTTCCAACATGACAATGACCCGAAGCACACAGCCAGGATAACCAAGGAGTGGCTCTGTAAGAAGCATATCAAGGTTCTGGCGTAGCCTAGCCAGTCTCCAGACCTAAACCCAATAGAGAATCTTTGGAGGGAGCTCAAATTCCGTTTTTCTCAGCGACAGGCCAGAAACCTGACTGATCTAGAGAAGATCTGTGTGGAGGAGTGGGCCAAAATCCCTCCTGCAGTGTGTGCAAACCTGGTGAAAAACTACAGGAAACGTTTGACCACTGTAATTGCAAACAAAGGCTACTGTATCAAATATTAACATTGATTTTCTCAGGTGTTCAAATACTTATTTGCAGCTGTATCATACAAATAAATAGTTAAAAAAATCATACATTGTGATTTCTGGATTATTTTTTCTTAGATTATGTCTCTCACAGTGGACATGCACCTACGATGACAATTTCAGACCCCTCCATGATTTCTAAGTGGGAGAACTTGCAAAATAGCAGGGTGTTCAAAAACTTTTTTTCCTCACTGTATATTGCTCTATTGTTTCTAATTTGATTGTCATTCGCAATGCTTCATTTTTGTTTTATTTTTCAAATACTTTTTGGCTTCAAAATGTGAAATGTTGGTTTTGTACATGGCTTATAACACTTTAACAATGACTTTTTTTTAAAATCCCTATGTGAAAATTTAATAGAAAAAAATACTTTCGGAACCAATCCCGCTGAAAAAGTGGTTATGCACTGTTGCACTCAATGAGCTTTCAGTATTAGCATATTGGACTAACGTGGCTAGAGATGGACTGAAACTAACCAAGCTATTTAATATATTGAGTATGCTATTGCTTTGTATCTGCTTTGTAGTTTCCCAAATGAGCCAATGGAGAATGATGAAGAGGATTCAATGTAAAGACCAGTCTTACTCCTTTTCTGGGAGACTTCATTCCTCTCCAAGCAGATACTGGACATCCTGTGCCTTAACAGACTGACGCTACTGAAATATTACTCGTGGGGACTGCAGTGTGTGAGACAGGAGACAATCCTTAGGAACTAAGATGAACAAAAGAACGTCACTGTCTTAATCACATCTTGTGAGTGATTTATACAAATGCTGACTCATTTTTTGATTTTGCAATTATAGCTTGCACATGAAGCCTCTGCGAAATGTCAATCAAGGATATCATACAAGCAGGAAGTGAACATTTATGAGAAACTAAGTGAAACATGTTTTCACAGGTCTTAACCAGAATGTTTTTTTTTTAGTTATTGAGTTTGATCATGTATGTACATACACACTACTGTTCAAATGTTTAGGGTCAGATTAGGTCTTTTTTTTAATACTTTAATTCAAGGCTGCTTTATGCTTTGTTTTTATCAAAGAATCCTGGAAAGAAATTAGCACGGTTTCCACAATATATATACACCGATCAGGTCATAACATTACGACCACCTTCCTAATATTGTGTTGGTCCCCCTTTTGCTGCCAAAACAGCCCTGACCCATCGAGGCATGGACTCCACTAGACCCCTGAAGGTGTGCTGTGGTACCTGGCACCAAGTTGTTAGCAGCAGATCCTTTAAGTCATGTAAGTTGCGAGATGGGGCCTCCATGGATCGGACTTGTTTGTTCAGCACATCCCACAGATGCTCGATTGGATTGAGATCTGGGGAATTTGGAGGCCAAGTCAACAACTCGTTGTGCTCCTCAAACCATTCCTGAACCATTTTTGCTTTGTGGCAGGGCACATTATCCTGCTGAAAGAGGCCACAGCCACCAGGGAATACCGTTTCCATGAAAGGGTGTACATGGTTGCAACAATGCTTAGGTAGGTGGTACGTGTTAAAGTAACATCCACATGGATGGCAGGACCCAAGGTTTCCCAGCAGAACATTGCCCAAAGCATCACACTGCCTCCGCCGGCTTGCCTTCTTCCCATAGTGCATCCTGGTGCCACTGCCATGTGTTCCCCAGGGAAGCCACGCACACGGCCATCCACGTGATGTAAAAGAAAACGTGATTCATCAGACCGGGTCCATGGTCCAGTTCTGATGCTCACCTGCCCACTGTTGACACTTTCAGTGGTGGACAGGGGTCAGCATGAACACCCTGACTGGTCTGCGGCTATGCAGCCCCATACGCAACAAACTGCGATGCACTGTGTATTCTGACACCTTTCTATCAGAACCAGCATTAACTTCTTGAGCAATTTGAGCTACAGTAGCTCGTCTGTTTGATCAGACCACACAGGCCAGCCTTCGCTCCCCACGTTTGCCTATTTTTTTTTCTGCTTCTAACACATCAACATTGAGGACAAAATGTTCACTTGCTGCCTAATATATCCCACCCACTTACAGGTGCCGTGATGAAGAGATAATCAGTGTTATTCACTTCTTCACCTATCAGGAATAAATGACATTTTAATAAATTAATAATTTAAATTGTAATATTTCACAGTATTACTGTGTTACTGTATTTTTGATCAAATAAATCCAGCCTTGATGAATATAAGGCTTCTTTTAAAACCATTCAAAAATCTTGCCGACCCCAAACTTTTGAACAGTAGTGTAAATGTTTACTGTTTAAATGTGGAATGTTAAATGACTACAATTTTAGTAATAACTAAGTTTTATATTCAAGTCTTTGAAATGACAGTAGTGCTCTGGCCTTGGTGCATTTAAAAGGGTATTGACAATTTATTTCTAAACGCTTTTGTTAATTGCACTTTATATTCATCCAATTACAAATGTAAAAAAAAATCCTGAGACATTTTACATGGAGTTTTTTATTATTAATAATATTGATAATGTTTCCCTTCAATGAACATGTAAGGCAGCTATCCTTGAATATTAACTACGTCTATAGCAAGCATAAAGATAAGGGTACAAAGTGCTTTGTGCTTTGCTATTTCAGTTTGCAAGACCAGTTGGGCTGAAATTAATTTCTGAGGACATTCATTTTCTTTCATTTTTTTATTTGTTGCTCTACAATTACGTTCAAAGCTTTTTATGTGAAATGCCATCACGTCATTTGCCTGGAGTTTTACATTTTGTAGGTTTTGCTGTTTGTTCTCAGAATTAAATAAAGATATATATTTTTAAAACAGTTTTGAAATCAAGAAGCATGTGTCTGGTTGCCATAACAGGTATTTTATTAATGGCCCACTCATACATACATAAAGTTATTGATTTCATAACGATACAATATAATGGACATGTTCATAAAAGTGTCTGAAATGCAAACACACACACGTCACATTCTAACAGTATAGCACAATGTTTTTGTGTAAATATATAAAGAAATCTCAACATAATAGAAAACAAATGCATGCAGTATTATCTGAGTGAATGAATTTACCGGTATACTAACACTCAGCCCTATAACATGACAGATGTGTGATAAATCTTGAAAATCGCTAACCCTGTATGGCTACAAAAAAATGCTACGAAAATCATTAATTGAACTCAAATGTGTGCTGGATGTTCCTCCCTAATGCTTTGGGGTCATAATAGTATAAACAAGAAATGGAGCCCAATAACAAAACCTTTGTATCCCTCGTCAATAAAGCCTCAAGATACCCTCACAAGGTTTGCGATTGGTTAAACCACATTGTCTAGACAATAAAGTGCTTATTTAACAACCAATAGACAGCTACCTAAATGCTATGCAGCAGCAGTCTTTTAGTGACAGACCAGCGTAATAAAATCCTGTCATATCCCATAGTGAAACAGCAGAAAAACATTCGGGACAACAAGAAAAGAGCAGCAAGGAGAAAGACAAAAGACTCCTCTTAATACCTATAAACGATACATACTCAAAGTGAAAAGGCTCAGAAATATTGATATTGATTAGAGCTATTAAAAAGTCCAACATTTAAAATAACATCCTTCAACATAACATAATCTTCAATAGACTGCCTGGACAGACAACAGTAGAGAGAGAGACACGTGATGTACTAAAAACACGAAAGCTTTCGGACTCTCCTTGTTGAGTGTTCCTGCACCATTTCAAATGGTAACAGCCAAGCGTGTTGTAAGGTTGTATGCTTGTTTCTCTGTGGGCACGAGTGTGTTATTGTGAGTATACTTAAAAGTCACTGAGGATGGAGATGTCGGCAAATTCTTTGCGATATCGATGAGAATAGAGGGCGAGCAGGAACGCCCACTTCAAACTCATGAAGCTCCACACACACGACAGATACAGACTGGCAGGATCTGTGAGGGCTGTAGACACACACACACACACAAACACAAGTTCAAACAACTGACCTTCTGTGAGTTTAACCCTCTGGTGCTCTCCGTTTAGGGGTTGCACTGGTTGTCTTCCCGGTCATAAGTGACCGACACCTAAAAATGTAACTTTCTCCACCCCAGTAAAACCAATGCATTTTTTTTTTTTTTTTTTTTTTTGATGATGATTTAATAGTATTTTTTTTTATATTTATGCAATAATTATGGTCTATTTTTGCCATTGAAAATTATACAAAAACAATTGTAATTTTTTTATTATTATTATTATTGCAGTATTTCAGGTTAAAATAGAGACTAGGCCTTCAAAATATTTTTTTTTGAAGGCAGATTAGCGCCCTCTTTTGGAATTATTTAAGAAATGCAACCATGGGTGTAATCACTAGGGCCGTTTCTCAATATGCGTTCTTGTCTGTACTTGTGTTCTCGTGGACTTGTGAAACGTCATCAGTCGCTGCCCAAGTCCTGTTCCAATTCAAAGTTCACATCTTGCCATAGACAAGTACAGTTCAAATCCCCGGATGTGTCCTTGCTCCGCCCCTTTTATCGAGGATGCATCGAGAGGAGACTTCAGACAGACCGGTATCCCAGAATGCATCTCAGACCAACGGACGCAACGATCAGTAATGCCATGCCCCCAACACCCGCGCTGAACTTGGTTGTGTGCGCGAGCCTCTACTACTAACGTAACCGAGAGCAGAGCGGCATCATCATCACGGGGTGCGGCATTGTTTTGTCACTTGCAACACATCCAGAATACACATCATTTCTGCTTAAAATAAGCCTAAAATGCAAAACAAGACCAATTTAGGATAGTAAGATTTATTTTTAAGCACAAACCAAATAAAACATTTGAAGTAAAAAAATTTTTTTAAATGTATTACTTATAGCCTATATTAGTATAAACTTGTGAAAATTTAAATATTAAATACAATTATAAAATGTTAAAATATTTGTTAAATAGTTTTATTTATCATATATATGTTTTATTTTTGTAATGTGTTTTTATTAAGTCATGTTATAATATTGTTTTGAACTGCTTGTTATTTACAATGGCAACTATTAACTGTTTTTATTTTTTTGCGGGTGCGTTGAATTGTATTAAAACCACATAAAAATCCTAATAATCAAACTAAATCAGAATAATTATTAATGTTAATAATAATATAGAGAGCCCACAACAACAAATAAACAAACAAAAACATTTAAAAATATATTGTCCCGATTTTTAATTAAAAGATAATAAATGAGATTTTAGTGATATTTTGACCACTCAAATAGGAAATGTCCCCGGTTTCCATTTCAGAAATCTGCTCACCCTAAACCACATATTAGGCTAATGTTTAATATAGGTCTACTGTTTGTTTTTTTTAATCTAAACGAAAAGAGGCAGGGTTGTGTTTTATACTTCGTTTTGTTATAAATATATAAGATAATCAATGTAGCTGCCTGAACGACATTTGTGTGGCTAATATGTTTAAGATTTTTTTGTTAAAAATAATGAAAAGAGGCAGTGGTGTTTTATGAAATATTTCATTTTATTGTAGCCAAAATATACGTTTCTCTATACCAAGTAGGCCTTCGCGAACTTCTGACTTCGCGTCCGTGGAGTTAATTCAGGCTCGCCAAGTTCAACTCCGGAGAACGAACTCCCGAGGACGGGAGGACAATAGTCCGGTGCTCTGCTAATGGAACAGCAGCGTTCTTGATAGTGTTATTCAGTGTATATATGTATATTTTAGGCTACAATAAAACGAAATATATGATAAAACACCACTCTGCCTCTTTTCATTTTCATTAAAAAAATATTAAACAAATGTAGTGCAGGCAATGTTAGGTTATTGCATGTATATTTTTAACAAAACGAAATATTAAAAACCCTGCCTGTTTTCGTTTAAATTATAATTAAAAAAACATGAATATGTGGTTCAGACAAGTGTGATTATCACTGTAATAAAATTAATTATGACATAAAACACAATCCAGTCTATTTTTGTTAAATGTCAGTTAATGTATTTAATAGCCTAAAATTATAAAGTTATGAAACTTCACTTTGCCCTCAGTCAAAACGATTTGCCAGGGAACCAAAGATCGCCCGTTAGAAGACGAATTATATCTGAAGACATCAGAGCTAGCGGCCGGCGTCAGAAGGACTAGCCGTGTTAAGTCTGCTCTGGGCGGGGAGAGCACTCGCTGAGCGCCGCTGATCGACTGGAGCTCACAACTCCGAAAACGCCAGATCAAATTTTCAAAAAGGCGCTGTCTTTATAAATAAACCACAGATTTGAGCTTTAAACAAGTACATTCTCGCCTGAAAAAGTCTTAAAACTACATTTTGTGAAACATTAACAGTATTTTTAAATTACGAGGGGTTTCTCATCGGCTATGGACGTTTGCTTGTTGGTGCGAGATGCATTCTGGGATACCGGTCTGTCTGAAGTCCACAAGTCTCCTCTCGATGCATCCTCGATAAAAGGGGCGGATCAAGGACACATCCGGGGATTTGAACTGTACTCGTCTACTTGTGAACTTTGAATTGGAACAGGACTTGGCAGCAACTGATGACGCTTCACAATTGATGACTGATGGCGATTCCCCCCGTCCTCTGGAGTTCGTTCTCCCGAGTCGAACTTGCAAGTCTGAACTACCAAGGACGCAAGTCAGAAGTTCGCGTACTTGGTATTGAGAAACGGCCTAGAGGTCTCTATGGAGAGGCTTGAGAATTCCCTAGTTCTCTTTTTTTTGATGGATTTGAATATATATATATAAAAATCTCAGACTATTTTTTGTGTGTGTGTGTTAGAAATATAGATTTTTTTCTGTGAATTTGTGTTTTTGCAGATTTCCCATTAATTTCCTATGGTGTCATTTTTGCACAAGTGGGAGTATTTTTTTTACGACCACTTAGCATGCTCGAATCATGCCCTCAATTTTTGTGTGTTTACATACCTAATGCTAGAAAAGTCACCAAGTTTCATATCATTCCGATGAAGCAGTGATTTTTAAAAATTAAAAAAAGAAATATTTCTGGTCAGAAATGACCGAAGAGCACCAGAGGGTTAATGTCCTGAAGGCCAATTTCTCTTTGAAGCATTTCATCCGAGACTGAAATGAATGAACATTTAGCTCACACCTTATACTTTCATTGGTTTCTACTCACATTGTTTGTGGGAGATGGCAACACTGAGGAAGGAGATGAACGCTACGATGGATACCATGGAGAAAATGACGCCTATGATCAAGAAGAACTTCAGTCCCTTTAACCATGTTCTCCAGTAGTCCTGAAGGTACATTATGTGTGTGACCAGAGCCCATAATGCCAAAACACCTGGAGAAATACATACATAAACACACAATGAGCAATATGAAGTTCAAAGCACATGCTAGTTTAGCATGTGACTGAATCTATGACTCGACATTCATTATGGCTTTGTCATATTCTCACATGCTGCGTTCCTGTTTGATAGTTGACGGCACTCATTTGCTCTCAGTTCTGCATGTGCTGTTAGTTTTGCATATGAGCATTTTGTGATATTACACAACAAAGCAGAATCTCCCTTATCAACACAACATTTGCATTTTTTAACAGCGGTGTATGTGGTTAGGATGTTTACTAATCAAGTGTGAAATGTCAAGAAGTGACAGCAGTGCCCTGCAGTGTGACATGCTTTATAATTCTTGAATAATTATTATACATGCCGTTTTTGTGACCTCACACATAGAAGAATATTTGTACTGGTAAAAAAGGACCATTGAACCCTTGTGCTTCAATTTAAAAAAGGTACTCTGAGGTCCTTAGAGGACAAAAATATCCATGTCAAAAAACTCATAGAAATGTTAAGCTTTGGAGCAGAGACTTATAGTGATGGGCGCTTTCAAAACACTGCTTCATGAAGCTTTGAAACCTTTACGAATCTTTTATTTCGAACCAATGGTTCGGAGCATTTGTCAAGCTGCCAGTGTCACGTGATTTCAGGTCATAACTGTTTCAAAATGTTTAGAAATTTCAATGGTTCACCACTGGGGGGCGATGATCTCTGTGAACCCATTAATCATGCTGATTCACTGAGAACCATTGAACAAGTGTATATGGGTTTTACCTGATCTCTGACCAGTTTTATACATTTGTACACATTTTAGTAAGACATTGGTATAATAAAAGGAACTAAATAAAAAAGTTTGTCGAGACAAACTTAAAGTTGGCTAGAAAAAGTATAGCCAGAAAGTTTGAAATAGTTTGAAATAGTTCATTAGTTGATAGTTAAATAGGTAGTTGCTAGAGTGGTTGCTATGCGGTTGCTAGGGTACTCGGGGTGGTTGCTAGGGTACTCAGGTAGTTGCTAGAGTGGTTGCTATGCGGTTGTTAGGGTACTCGGGGTGGTTGCTAAGGTACTTGGGGTGGTTGTTAGGGTGGTTGCTATGCGGTTGCTAGGGTACTCTGTTTGGTTGCTAGGGTTTTGCTATGTGGTTGCTAGGGTACCCCAGGGTGGTTGCTAAGGTCTTGCTACGTGGTTGCTAGGGTACTCAGGTGGTTGCTATGGTACTCGGTGGTTGCTAGGGTACGCAGGTGCTTATGTGGTTGCTAGGGCACTTGGGGTGTTTTCTAGGGTGTTGCTATGCAGTTACTAAGGTACTTGGCGTGGTTGCAAGGGTACACAGGTGGTGGCTTGGGTGGTTGCTAAGGTACTTGAGGTGGTTATGCAGTTTCTAGGGTACTCTGTGGTTCCTAGGGTCTTGCTATGTGGTTGCTAGGGTACTCAGGTGGTTGCTAGAGTACTCAGTGGTTGCTAAGGTCTTGCTACATGGTTGCTAGGGTACTCTGGGTGGTTGCTAGGGTGTCGCTATGTGGTTGCTAGGGCACTTGGGTGGTAGCTATGGTGTTCTGGGTGGTTGCTACGCAGTTGCTAGGATGTTCTGCGGTTGCTAGGGTATTCTGGGTGGTTGCTATGGTGTTCTGGGTGGTTGTCATGTGATGGATAGATAGATAGTAGTTTATAGTCTCTTTTTGACCTGTTTAGCTGAGCCATCCATGGAACAAACAAAACAAGCCCTGAAACTTGATGAACACATGTTATACAGACACTTGATATTTAATCTTATTAGATGATTAGTTGATTGCATTTGATAGATTTGACTTTCAATAAAACATTTGCAATGGGTTTGTAAAAGGTGTTTTTATGTATGTTTGGCCTGAGTTTTTGTTGCATTTCCACTGTTCTGACCAGCAGGGATCACCAGCGTGTGGCGTTTCGAACGCTTCGAAATAGTGAATCATTTTGCAAAGCAAGTGGATCAATTGATTCGAAGCTTTGAAAAGCTGTTTCTCTCCCATCATTACAGACTTAGGTAGAGTTCGGGTCATTTTGACCCGGAGAAGATTTTTCTTTTTCCTGAAAATGCTAGTTAAAAGCATAGCATTAGACTAAAACTTACTGACTTTACTCACCCAGAGTATAACTACTTCCCCAAAAAATTGAGAATTTTTGTAAGTGTTCTATTTTTGTAACACTCGTGGTGTTCCTGGTCAAAAATGACTGACCTACAAAAAATAGCTTATTAATCTTCTAGTGTAAAATAGATTTATGAAAGAAAATTACGGTGTAATATTACAATTCCAATAAAAATACACACTTTAGTGACTCTAGAGATATTTTACACACAGGTTAAAACAGTTAAAAGCTGATTTAAAGCAATGACCAGATATGACATCTGAAATATGCTCTGCTTTATTTTTAATCTAAAATTTGTTGAAATAGTTAAAAGGACATGTGATTAGTCCAATAACTGAACAGAGCAAAATTCTAGAAACTAGACTGACTAAAGTATAAGACTCTTACTCAAAGTACAAATGCACAGACTATACCAAACTATGTGACTTTCTTGCATAACACAAACTCAAAGTCCCCGAGTTTGAAGTGCACATTGACGGATCAAAGTGCACTGAGGAACAAAGGTTTAGAGAAAACTCAAAACTTTTGCTTGCGTTTGTTAAGGTAAAGTTGATTTGTTAAAGTCATACCCTTCACATCCCAAACCCTAAAATATTGGACTAATTTGATATATATAGGGGAAAAAATGATGATGTCAGGCCAAAATCTACATGTTCGACACAACTCCCTGAACATGTCATCTGTGAACGGATTTGTGTGAAATTTTCAAAGGTTTTTTTTTGTCTCTTATGCTCACCAAGGCTGTATTCTGTGTATTTATAACACAGTAAACACTGTAAAATTGTGAAATGTTATTACAATTTAATTGATCAGTTTTCTATTGTAATATATTTTAAAATATAATTTATTCCTGTGATGGCAAAGCTGAATTTTCAGTAAAAATTTGTGCTCAAGAACTTTGAAAAGGTTGTAAGTTTTGGTGAGTTTTATACTCTAGTGTCCATATCACACAATGTTTCTTAGTATAACTACTTGAGGACTAGCAACAACAATGTGTAAGATACTCCAGGAAAATTACATATTAAACGCATCTTGTTCATTAATAGTACTCACTTACTCATGGCATGGTACTAAAAAGGCAGAAGGTTAAATATTAAGTGTATTAAACCTGCATTAATTTATTAACCTTTTTTCAAACAATCATATTCCTATTTTACATACAGTAGACACATCTAATTGACCTCAATTAAAATAGCGTACCATTTTTATACATTGAAATACAAAATGTCTTGTGGAGTACACTTGACAATTAAATACTCACATAATTATTGCATTTATATATGTATTTTGAAGCAATTAACATTTAAAAATAAGTTTTTTGTAAAGTTCACCATCATTTCAGAACTGAAAAAGATACAGACACGTTACTTTGTATTATTCTCTTGAACAAAAGGCACAAATAGCAGCAATATTTGCTTAAAATCCACTTCAAAACATCACAAAATCCATGTGAACACTGCTCCGAGTGATTTGCCAACCTAGGCATCATTTCTGGCACAATAGGCGCGTTCAGCGTCTTCTACGATGGCTGAAAATGCTGTCTAGGTAGGCGGCTCACCTGCATTTGAGACGCAGCCAAAGAATTTACCTGATAATCCACCCATCGCGGCTGTCCACGGCTGTTTGTATGCGATGTTCCACACTAGAAACGCCGAAAATCCCACCACCATCCCAACACACGAGTAGCCCACGCTTACATAAGTCTTATTGATCGCCATTCCTGTCGTCAAAAGTACATGAATAAGCAACAATATTATTGAAAATCCCAAAACGACAAAGAACTATCCGGTTACTAAAAATAGTTGTTCAGGAGCATCCGCTCTTCTGACCTGGAGACAGCGCTGATCCAGCTGCAGTAACAGGTACTAGCGAAGAACTGACATTGACTGGTGTTTATGAACTATAGCAAAAGACCGCCTCAAACGGTCAATCCACGTTTACTGTCATTTACTGCTCCATAACCCGCGCTGAGTGTTATTGTTGCTCTTCGCCGATGTACAGCAGAAGAGCAAAAGTGAAATTATGCGTCCGTTTAACCGAAAACAGCGACTCCTGGGGGTACGGATGAAAACGACACGTTTTTTAGAAGCGGACTTGATGGAGAGGCTTGATATGAATTCGAACAATATGATAACTACTTATATGTTAAACGATGCCAAAGTTGATTTAAACTTTTTATGAATATAATGACGGAAAATGTAGGAAACATTCATTTATTGTATGATGTTTTTATTATACAGTACTGTGCAAAAGTCTTAGGCACGTTAGTATTTTAGTTAGGGCAGTATTCTATTCTATATCCTCACGTTAGGGCAGTCATGGCCTAGTGGTTGGGGAGTTAAACTGGTAACCCAAAGGTTGCTGGTTCGATTCCAGAACCGGTGGGAAATGACTGAGGTGCCCTTGAGCAAGGCACCTAACCCCTAATCGCTCCCCGGGCGCCACACAAGGCTGCCCGCTGCTCTGGGATTTTGTATACACGTTTGCAGTGTGTGTGTGTTAACTACTCACTACTCTGCTCCTAATGTGTGTGCATTAACTGGATGGGTTAAATGCAGAGGTCAAATTCCAAGTATGGGTCACCATACTTGGCCGTCACGTGTCACTTTAGTCACTTTATTTTCACCCCCAAAAATGGTTAAGCCAGTTATTTATACATTTTGTAATAGTGTGTCAGTAGGTAATATCAGTTTACATTTTCAAACATTCATTTAGCCATTATTTGTAATAATCCATTCCATTGAGATTTTTGTATGCAGAAGGAGTCTGACAACAGAGCTATGATCCACACAGAGATCTGATCTCACCATCATCCAGTCCGTCTGGGATTACATGAAGAAACAGAAAAAACTGAGACTAAATCCAGAAGAACTGTGGCAGCGTCTCCAAGACGCTTGAAGAAACCTTCCTGCAAAGCTACAGTACTTAGACACTTGGGTAAAAATGCTGTAAAGTCAAGTCTACTTATGACATTCAAAAATAATGTCATAAGTAGACTGTTAATTTTTTTGATCAATTAACTTCTATTAACTAAATCAAATCAGTGTTTGTGTGACCACCCTTTGCGTTGAAAACACCTTTTGTTTTGGGACACTTGCTCATAGTTTTTTAGGGAGCTTTGCAGGAAGGTTTCTTCAAGCGTCTTGGAGACGCTGCCACAGTTCTTCTGGATTTAGTCTCAGTTTTTTCTGTTTCTTCATGTAATCCCAGACGGACTGGATGATGGTGAGATCAGATCTCTGTGTGGATCATAGCTCTGTTGTCAGACTCCTTCTGCATACAAAAATCTCACTGGAATGGATCATTACAATTAATGGCAAAATTAATGTTTGAAAATGTAAACTGATATAACCTACTGACACACTATTACAAAAGTTATAAATAACTGGCTTAAAACCATTTTTGGGGGTGAAAATACTAACGTGCCTAAGACTTTTGCACAGTAGCCTACTGTACATAATAAAACATACATAATACAGTTTTTTTTATTCGCTTTGGTACTATTTTCACAAGTAAGGTGTACATTTTCAAAACTCGTAGTACAAAAATCCAAACTGATCACACTTGTAGCACAGCTAGTCATTGTTTCAAAACCTGCTGTAATGCTTTCATTCAGTTGCACATATTTTCAGTCCACATAATCATTGTTTCAAACGCAAGATTATTGTAATATGTAATGAGAACATTTGGTTTAATCACCGAAACACAACAGTGTGGTCTTCGTTCAGTTTAGTACTTTTAACAATCAGTTCATCCAACAGCAAACAATGCAAGATACATGTTTCAAATCCCCCTCGTTGCTGAATTATCTACAGTAACACAGGCTTCATATGCCTCATTAGAAAATACACTTACATTACCTAACTTATGTCATTGAATCTATAACGTTTGTAATAGTATCTATTCAGTGTGTTATCAAAAGTTGTGATGAAGTTACGACAGCCATGAGGTTCTGGGCTAGAGTTTGCTGCCAATACAGTAAATGTTCTCACTGTACCATATGACTGAATCTACTGTAGTTGAGTTTTATAAGGGTGAGGTACAGTAATGTGTCTCTACCATGGTAATCTGTTTACAGTATCACACGGCATATACTGTAATGTAAAATGCTGTATTTGATGCATTGCCATCTGTCTCCCTTCATCTGATGCATTTCTGATCAGTCTGATGTTACACCGTCATTGACTATTTCCTTTTCCTTATACTCTATTCTGCTCTATGTTCACTCACATACACACTCACACCCACATGTCTGGTTCACTATCTTTCTGCATTTTTACATTTTCCAAAAAAAAAAAAAAAAAAAAAAAACACACATTCTGTATTTATAAGCTTGTTTCCTCATGGCCATGGGGACCAAACAATGTCCCCACAAGGACAAGGATTTAGGATATTGCCATCTTTATGGGGACATTTTGTCCCCATAATGTAGAGTTTCCCCAGGCCACAAACACATACACACATTTTTGAACATAGTAGTTATAATAAATCGCTTAATGTACAAATAATTCATTACAGATGGTTATCCATATTGGAAATTGCAAACAAAGTAGAAACTATGTATATAGAATCAATATCTCTAGAAATCTACAGGTGTACCGAATGATTGATTGATTAACCATTAAGATCAGTGGATTAAATAATAGACAAATGTATTAAACTGAATGAGAAGAGATGCAAATCAAACGTTTTATAGTAAGAGCTTTATGAAAGGCAATTACTTTGAATGAAACATTTATATAGATGAAACACTTATTTTTTGTGGTGAAAAGGACATTTTATGGTTTTGTGTATTGTACTAACACAATTGAAAATATGCTGAAATGTTTGAAAAAAGTGCACTTTTGATGATATGTTGTGATATTAGTACCATGAGTTTTGAAAATGCACACCTTTCTTGTGAAAATAGTACCAAAGCGAATTAAAAAATTTTTTTAAAACATTATAAAACACTCAAAGCGCTTTACATATAGCTCCTATATGTAAAGCGCTTTGAGTGCCTAGAAATGCGCTATATAAATGTAACAAATTTTACACTTAGTTGCACTTTTAGGAAACATTCCATATAAACTTTCCAGGCCATCTGTTCTGATCAAATGGATGACCTATAAGGTAATTTACAACAGAGTAAGATTTTTACTGAGTAAAATTTTAGCAAAAAATAAATGTAAAATATTTTGTTTTCTCTACTACACTTATGGTAAAAAGTAGCCTATTTATTAACATTACAATATAAACTGCATGGGTACATTTTATGATGCATGAAAAGGCACAATTTTAGTCGTGTCATCGTTTTTCTGTGGTGTGAAAGCCTGACAGAGCACAGATGCGTGGGAGTCGCAAACCCTGTATCAAACGTTTACGCGCACTATTTCCACTAATGTCCACTAGATGTCACTAAAACTTAAAACAAACGACAGATGTGTTATTCTTGTTACCCCAACAAAAGTTTGGTAACCGTACTATCCGTGAAAATACTGGAAACAATGGAATTTTGGCACTGCCACACACTGTTTATCATACTAATGTATTATAGTGGTAAAGTAGTAGGAGTACTACAGTTTTTTTTAATTGCTTACACACTAAAAGTAGTACTTGAGGCCAACTCAGTGAAACCATTCTCTCATAATCTTCAGATCAAGTCTGCAAAACTGCAAGCACATTATATGCTTCACTCAGTTTGCAACTGTAAAACAAACTTTTTGCAAGTTACTAAGCACAGTTCTCTACATAAGAGACATCACTCAAAACGAACAGCTCTTGTGTTTCATTTGGGAAACTTATACACACATTATTTGTTCACAAAACTCACAGAAATAGGATAATATACTTTTACCCCCTTGCATTTCTGTTTATAATGTAAATATAGCCAATCAGTGTCATTATTCAGCTCAAGTCAAATCAGTGTTGATTCAGTTCAGTTCAATAACTGTAAAATTCATCAATTGTGCATGCATACTATACTATACACCGATCAGGCATAACACTATGACGTTTGAAGTGAATAACACTGATTATCTCTTCATCACGGCACCTGTAAGTGGGTGGGATATATTAGGCAGGAAGTGAACATTTTGTCCTCAAAGTTGATGTGTAAGAAGCAGGACAAATGTACAAGCGTGAGGATTTGGGCGAGTTTGACAAGGGCCAAATTGTGATGGCTAGACGACTGGGCCAGAGCATCTCCAAAACTGCAGCTCTTGAGTGGTGTTCCCGGTCTGCAGTGGTCAGTATCTATCAAAAGTGGTCCAAGGAAGGAACAGTGGTGAACCAGCGACAGGGTCATGGCAGGCCTAGGCTCATTGATCCACATGGGGAGCGAAGGCTAGCCTGTGTGGTCTGATCAAACAGACGAGCTACTGTAGCTCAAATTGCTCAAGAAGTTAATGCTGGTTCTGATAGAAAGGTGTCAGAATACACAGTGCATCGCAGTTTGTTGCGTATGGGGCTGCATAGCGGCAGACCAGTCAGGGTGCCCATGCTGACCCCTGTGACAAACTCCTATGTTTCACTGCACACTGAACAAGCAAAAACACAAGAAAACAGTGTTTTACATGCTTCACATCTGTTTGTAGTTTGGCATGTGTGCGGCTAAACATTTAATGGTTTATGTAGTTACTATACAAAAAACTTTTGTATAGATGTGTAACGTTTTGCATGTTGTGTGATTTTGTGTGTAGAGTTTCAAAAATTTCAAAAGCCAAAGTTTCAAAAATTGTAAGTAATACAGCCAGTAAACTGGTACCTGTGTCACCTAGTATATTTTATTTACTACAGAAAGTCAAAATCAGTATTTAATGATTGCTGCTATTGAGTGATGCAAAATAAATTATGCAAATAATAGATTTTTTTCCACTTCGAGCACTGGACATAGAGTAACAAATAGAGTAACAACTTTTTTTTTTCAGCTGGAAACTTTATTATAGTAAAACAATAGATATAATAGACAATAGAATAAATTTTCTCTGTTAATTTAAGAAAATGTAATACTCACATGAAAACATTTTTTAGTACTGTAAACACTGGTAAAAAGCTTGGTAGTCAATCTTTAACACTGAATTGTAAGAAAAACAACATTGAATATGAATATACACGTAGAGGAGAGACCACAGCTGGTTTAACAAAACACCATAAAGTGTATAATGTTTTGAAATATTTTTGGATAATACACTTTTTTTTTCTAATACAAAATGTGGCTTAATTTATGCGAATTAAATGGTGAAAATATAACTGCATGAACAATGCATAAATCCAGTGATCAAAATTCAAATCTATTAAAAGTCAAAAAGACACAAACTTTGTGGTCTTGAGGCTGCAACAGAAAGTTGCAAAGACATCATTATACTAAAGAAGTGAATTTCATGTCTAGCAGAACGGGCAGACAAAGTTCATATTACGATCCAGTCATAAGTGCAGTCAGACAGGCACTTAAGGGACCTCAGGTTCACATGCCTCACAGGTCCCACATCATGACGCATCTTAATCAGAGGTGACGCTCTCAATCATGGCCTCTTTGACAATGCCAGAGAGAAGTGTTAGATCCTTGTACTGAATCCAGTCCTGCTCTCTCACGCCCCATACAGTGCCCTCTGGCTGCAATATAATATTTTCACAACATTAGAATGTAATAATAAATGAAGAAATAATAAGAACACATTTACAAAAAGGACAAAGAAAGTACTTATGAATATAGTCCATACAAGCTATTCACTGATAAATATCCTACAATTCTATTCAACATGTGTACTCAAACTCGCTGCATTTTGATGTCGATGCCAAACACAAATGGTTTTTGCACATGACACGGCACATGTGAATATACAAAAGCATTAATGAGTTTTGAAAGCCATGATGTAATTCAAGTTATTCAGTTAATAATGTATGGAAGCTCTTTTCCGCCACAGAATGAAAAATAAAAAAGGTAATTGCGAGTTCATTTTCCCTCAGAACTGCGATATAAACTCGCAATTCTGACTTTATAACACTCAATTGCGAGTTTATATCAATTCTGAGAAGAAGAAAAAAAGCCATAATTGTGAGATAAAAAGTCACAATTACCATTTTTATTTTTTATTCAGTGGAGGAAACAAGCTTGCATAATAATGACTGAAATTTGGAAAAGGAAAAAATAAATTAAACTACTGTTCAAAAGTCTGGGGGTCGGTAAGATTTTGTAATATTTTTAAAGAAGTTTCTTATGCTTACCAATGTTGTATTTATTTGAAAATGCAGTAATACAGTAATTGTTAAAAAAAAAAAAATTACAATTTGAAATAATGTTTTCTATTTTATATATTTTAAAATGTAATTTATTCCTGTGACGGCAATCTGAATTTTCAGCATCGTTACTGTAGTCTTCAGTGTCACATAATCCAAAAAAGCAATTGTCTGGAACATTATAAATGTCTTTACTGTCACTTTTGTTCAATATAATCCATCCTTACTGAAAAAAAAAGCTTAAAAAGGTGCACTATGTAAAATGTTTTCAGTAAAATATCCAAAAATCACTAGGCCAGTGTTATATTTTGTTCAGTTGAGTACTTACAATATCCCAAATGTTTCCAACTATTTGTAAATCGTGAGAAAATTGCTATTTTAACCAAGGGACCAGGAGGTGTGAGGGAGTCGCCTGTCGATCGCATCATATCTGCTTTCCCTTTTATTTTGCAGAAACGCTTTACTCTCACTACAGTGAGCAACAATTGTCATAGCAGCCGCCGAGTGAACGCACAGAGTAACGTCATAACTTCATTTTCAACGTACTCAGATGTAGCAAATATGGTAAACAAAGCTGCTTTACCTCATACTCATGACCGGAAAATGGCACCGGCGACTATACCATAATAAAGGTCCCGCTGCTCGCGAGGCTTGTGTTGCGCTCTTCTTATTAACAATCGCTCCTGCTTCTGCTTCCAGTAACGTTAATAATCACATCCATGAACATGATTTCTGCCCGAGTCCTATCCCGATTATTTTCCACCGGCTGTGAGGTAGAGACCACATGTCCCAAGATTCTGCTCTCAAACTTGGCGTCATCAATCTACGCCTTTGTTTTGAATAGGCAACCTCTAGTGGACGGCAGCTTTAAATGCTTAAAGGGGTAGGTAGTTCATCCAAAATTCTGTCATCATTTACTCATTCTCAAGTTGTTAAAAACCTGTATGAATTTCCTTTTTCTGCTGAACACAAAAGAAGATATTTTGAAGAATATAGGTAACCAAACAGTTGATGGGCCTCATTGACTTCCATAGTATGGGGAAAAAATTGTATGGAAGTCAATGGGGCCCATCAACTGTTCGGTTACCCATATTCTTCAAAATATCTTGTTTTCAGCAGAAGAAAGAAATTCATACAATGTTCGGAACAACTTGGGAATGAGTAAATGACAGAATTTTCATTTTTGTGTAAACTATCCCTTTAAGGACACAACAGTTTCCTTAATAGTGATAGAACCAACAACCTTTCCAGTTTCAAACCCTGTTCCCAGATGTTAGAAACTAAAAACTGCTATTACATACAACAAATATATATACACCTCACCTTTTCTTCTTCATCGACATATATAAGGATCATATCTCCCTGTTCAAACAGCAGAAGCACACCTTCATCTGAGTCCTGATTCTCCAGAGCAACAGCCTAGGGAAAAAACCCAAAAAAAACTATTATTACCCACACAAATAAAAATCAATGGCTTTCCTTGTTTTAACACTTCTAAAAGACACTGTACCTTATAGAGGAAGCCAGGAGGATTTTCATACTCTGCCTTTTGGGCATTAACGTTTTCCTTTGCTCCCTCCATCTCGTTGCATCCCGTTGTATTTTGATCTGTCTCTCCTTCATTTTTCTTGGAGATGCTGGGTATTCGAGGACAGGGGACAGGTGCAGTTTTGTCTTTGTTGCCTGATAAGGGCTTAGCCTCATTGTCTCCATCTGTAGATGCACGATGGGCGTCTTCTGATGATGCTTCTGATTTACTTTCCTCCTCTTCACCATGTTCGACGGACACTGAACCTTGATGTTCCTGGCCGTTTGCTTGCACAGACTCATCAGTGGCATTTTCTGATATGTTTTCAGTGGCTCCCACGGATCGAACCCCTTCACCCTCCGAACACAAAGACTGCCGTTTGGGTGTGTTGGGTTCACTGTCAAAAGAGTTTGACTCGGAGTCCGATATTTCAGATGCCGTGCTTCCTGTGCTCTTTGAGGAAGTGTGTGAACGCGTGTCCGTGTGCAGGAGGGTGTCGGGCATGCTGAGCTTGCTCGTGGCTGGATGATCAGATGGGAAGGCGGTGTTACAGGGGATGGGCGCGGAGATCGTGACAGACTTTCTCTTCTTAGATTTAGAACTAGTCACAAAAACAAGGTACATAAAAAGACAATACAGACCACAAAAGGTTAACCACACACACCACCACCACTACACCACAGTTCATTGACAGTACATTCTTGATCTATTCTGAATTACTCTATAATTATTAACCATCTCAGTATGGAACGGTATAATTGCAACTAAAGGTTAAACAGAATGATTAAATGTGTGATTAGCTATTAAATATAAATGACCAAACAACCAATTGGCATTTTAACCTAAATTCGAGTTTATGATAAAATGGAGTCAGATAAAGATGAATTAGAAAATAATCAATTCTACCCAGCTGAAAACACTGAACGCACAGCAACCTTCAACCACAGATTGTTAGCCTTCATTGGAACTAATTCAGTGGTCTGAACATCTCTTGAGATGTCAGAATTGTGAGTTATAATCTCAGAATTGCGAAAAATAAAGTTTTGACATTTTATTTCACAATTCAGTGTTTATATCTCACAATTCCTACTTTTTTTCTCTTAAATGGTACACCAACTTCATGTTTTTAAAGATATGAAATATACAATGGCCACAAGAAGTACTTAACCACAAATAACTTTCACCTTTCTTTGTCACTTTTGCAATGCCATCTAACCAACTTGTGAAAATGTAATTTTAGAGGATGAATGAGGTACACTACTGTTCAAAAGTTCGGGGTCAATGTTTTATTTTTATTTTAAAGTCTTTTATGCTCACCAAGGCTGCATTTATTTACATGTATTGCATTAGAACAGTATACATTTATGTACAGTAAAAACAGTACTACTGTGAAACAACCGTTTTTCATTTTAATTATTTATTTCTGTGATTTATTTCTAATTATTTTCATCGATGACAGAAAAAAGTTGCTGCTTAGTATTTTTCTGAAAAATGTGAAATGATTCTTTGATGAATTAAAGTTCAAATAAACGGCATTCATTTAAACATATAAATGTCTTTACTGTCACCTTCATTAAATTCAATGTGTCCTTCAAGAATTTTTTATTAAACTTTTGAACAGTAGCATAAGTTTCCCTCAAATCCATACACCGGTATGGATTTGAGGGAAACTTATGCGAGCAGAGTAACCACAGATGTAAGATGTTCATCATGTTCCATTAAGCTCCTTATTTTATGCAATTACATTCTTGAATTTTAAGTATGGATCATTGAAAGTCTAAACGTTGGGGCCACTGTAGATCTTCATAGAAATTCATTATTTCCAAATAAAGATATTACCTGTTAAGGCCTTTGATGATGAAGGGTTTGGTGGAGTGCTGATCCTCAAGCTTCTTCATCATATTATAAATATTGTGATTTAACTGAAACATGAAATTCTGTCATTTAGCGACCTCTTTAACTTTTTAATTAAGATTTGAAATTACATGAAAAATACACCTTATTATGACTTATTATAAAGTTAAATAAGCAGAATTAATAAAACACTGCCAGTTCAATGACAGAAGAAGAGCATACTATGCATGCAGATGTCCATCCCAGAAGTACTCTGGGCTTAATGTTTGCCGTTGCACTTAACAGATTTTCAATTGTAAGAGAGGGAGCATCAACGTAAAATAAAACACAAATGTTGCATTCTTACCACACTCATTTCCTTGTAGAAGACATCCCGCAGGTTTGAGATGTTCTGGAACATGGTGACATAGCAGCTTATACGGCTGAAAACAGGAAGACAGTTTAGCCAAATTAAGTTATATTATTATTATTATTATTAGTACCACTTTTTTAATTAGAGATCTTTGTGACATGAAGAAATTGGCTTAATGCATGTACATTATTATTATTATTAGTACCACTTTTTTTATTAGAGACCTTTGTGACATGAAGAAATTGCCTTAATGCATGTTCACACTTGTAGTTCGGTTCTCTTTGTTCTTTTGGTCCAGAGCAAAAAAAGAAAACAATACATTTAGTCCTGGTTCGCTTAGCATTCACACTGCCATTTTTAACATTGAACCTAAAGAAAACTAACTTTTATAACATATTTTGCGAAGAAACTTGGGTTAAATGCACTCGCTGTATGTGTGTACATATGATGGTATATGATGGAGCTGACAACTCATGAGAGAGCTTATAAAATGTGTAAAGTCAAAACAGCGGCAGGAATCTCTCCGTCACACACACAAACGAATATCTGCTGCGAGGAGATGCTGTTTCTGATGCCTATACTGAACTGTGATGGCAACATCACGACTATGACGAGACAAAACTTTTTAGGGTCGCATCTTGTGACATCATGAACTGTTTTTGGTTCGGTTACATGTCTTTGGTCCATGTTGCGTTCATATTTCATTCGAACTGCACTAGAGTTTGTTTGAAAGTGCACAAAGACCCATCTTCTCAGCAGTCTCGGCCCGCTTGTTTGATGCGCACCAGGGTTTAGATGGCAGCGTTCACACTTATTTAAATAAACCTCACCAACAGAGCAATCACATCTGGGTTTGTTTTAATCGAACCAAACATGCCAATTGTGAGCACACCCTTAGTTAAATTTTTGTTAATAAAGCTGTACCAACCTTTGATAGAGGACAGGCAGCTCCTCTCTTAACTCCTTGTTAATGTCTTCAAACACCTCCTGGGTTTTACTGAACTCCTCCTCAGCCTGAGAGGAATCAGCACCAATGGTCATACTATTAGCTGAGCTATAACTGTAAAATAGCAATATGAACCATTTCTAAACTGGGATATTTAAATGATAAAATGTTAGCTGACCTTGCCTATTTTGGCCTCATCTCTCTTCTTGGAGTTTTGTAGCGCCTCCAGATGATGTCGAGCTGAATCGTAATCAACCAGCTTCCTTCCTCGTTTAGCCACTCTTTCCTGCAATATCACAGTGTTAGACAATTTAAAGCTACAGTAAACTTAAGAATGATTTTGAAGTACCGTGAGAATTTTATAAGCATTCAATGCTATGGTATGTGTCATGGTACCATGGTATTAGCATCTGATATCATTCTAAACTAAAGCTGTTATAGCTCCCCCAAGAAACCTTTGTTTTGTTAAACATTATCAAAAAGTCTAAGAAAGCTTTAGATAGCCAAATTGTCAAGGCTAAAAACAGTCCTTCAACCAAGGCTGACATCCTTTAAGAAAACAGACTAAACAGACCTAGGCTATAGATAGTGAAAACACAATTTCTTATGTTCAGGTTTGTAATTTGGCAGTTATACTAACTTTGACATCTTGAAACTGTCCGGTGTAATTCTCCATTGTTCGAATGACTTGATCACTCAGCTTCTCCTCATAGTCATTCCACAGGAGATCCTCACTCTGTAATATCAAGCCAGAGAGATGACGAAGGCAAGGAAGGTAGAGCTTTCAACTATTAAAGGGATAGTTCACCCAAAAATGAAAATTACCCCATGATTTACTCACCCTCAAGCCATCCTAGGTGCACATGACATTCTTCTTTCAGACGAATACAATCGGCTAATCCAAGCATTATAATGGCAGTAAATGGCAAAAAAAGTGCATCCATCCATTATAAAAGTAATCCACATGGCTCCAGGGGGTTAATAAAGGTCTTCTGAAGCGAAGCGATGCATTTGTGTAAGAAAAATATCCATATTTAAAACTTTATAAAGTAAAATATCTAGCTTCCGCCAGACTGCCTTCCATATTCAACTTACGAAGAAAGTGTAACGCCTCTTGCAGTTCAAAACACTTATCCGAGGCCATACACTTTTTCCGTAAATTGAATGCGGAAGGCAGTCTGGTGGGATTTCTTTATAATGGATGGATGCACTTTTATTTGGGCTTCAAATTTTGGGCTGCCATTAACTGCCATAATAATGCTTGGATTAGCCAGGAATTTTTTTTTTATAGAACTCTGATTGTATTCGTCTGAAAGAAGAATGTCATATACAACTAGGATGGCTTGAGGGTGAGTAAATCATGGGGTAATTTTCATTTTTGGGTGAACTGTCTCTTTAAATGCCACAAAAAAGGCCTGGTTTACCTCAATAATGACAGTCAGATCTTCGACACCATGCCAGTCTGGTTCATAGATATCTTTAAGAGTCTGGGACAGGCGCTTGGATGATTCATGCATCACTGAGAAACAGGGAGTGTACAAAACATCACGTGAGGACTTCTTTCAAAACTGTTACCCAATTTGGCAATAGTACTAAAACTCTATATCTATCTCTGACAAGTCTCTGCAAGTAACGAAGGTGTGACTGTATTTACAAGAAATTATGAAATCAACCAATGAGCATTCTGAAGTATCTGATCGTAGTCAGTGCTGGATGGAAATGTGATGAATAATTATACTCAATGTATATACAGTACCAGCTTATTCCAGAATATATTATAAATGAATAATGAATTTACATCTCTAATAGTTACTTCTAAACTGTTTTAGATTTAGCCAAATTCAGAGATTTAGCACATAGGCCTATTAGTCTTCCTTTTAGAACACCTGTGAACGGGGGCTAAAAACACCTGCGGTGACTTTGGTTTCTATCAAAAGTGTGCATATGGTTTGCATGAGACATGCGCAAACATCTTGCGTCTTCCTCAAACTCGATAACCCCTTCATATTTTCATAAGGCTCTGCAAACATACATCTGGGCAGTACGCCCGCAATTCAATTGGGAAGGTCACCTATTCTTGTAGACATTTACACAATAAGCATTTTCAGTTCCATTATTAACAGACATTCACTTCCCCAATTGCGGAATCAGAGAAACACAACCAAGACCATCTCACTTTCATTCTCACCCAGATCTAAAATTGATTGCGAATCTAAAATCTGAATCAATCTGAATCATAGAGGTGACAGTACAACAATGAATTCTTCAATTGATTCAGTCAGTACATTTCAAATATGAAAAATAGCTGTACTTCATCAATTGAGTGAGACAGTACCTTTGACAGCATTGTAGTATGCTTTAACATCCTTATAGAGTCTGACGCCATCTGTCTGGACAGAGAGAAGAAACAATCACATGTTATCTAAAGGCATAGTCAAGGGCATTTTGAAATGTGTATGGGAAATGAAACCTTTCCTGAATAAAAATAGAAAACGTGTAGGTGGTAAGGAAATTAGTTCCTTGGACTTTACTATTGGGGTTCATGAAGCTACTGTAGGTGGTTAGTGGATTTTCATAAAACAGAACTTTAAAAACCTACAAATACTGTATATACTATATGTAAACTGCCATTCAAAAGTTTTTGATCTGTAAGATTTTTAATGTTTTTAGAAGAAGTCTCTGGTGCATTTATTTGATTAAAAATCTATATATTTTAAAAAACAGTAATATTGTGAAATATTATTAAAATGTGAAAAACTGTTTTCTATTTGAATACATTTTAAAATGCTATTTATTTCTGTGATGCAAAGCTGAAATTTCAGCATCACTACTCCAGTCTTCAGTGTCACATGATACTTCAGAAATCATTCTAATATGATTTACTGCTGAAGAAATATTTATGATTATTATCAACGTTGAAAACAGTTGTGCAAAACATTTTTTTAGGATTCTTTGATGAATCGAAAGTTCAAACGAACAGTATTTATCTGAAATAGAAAGCTTTTGTACTACCGTGTTTCGGGTGTCAGTAAGAATTATAAATGTTTCTTGAGCATCAAATCATCATATTAGAATGATTTCTGAAGGATAATGTGACACTAAAGACCTACAGTAATGATGCAAAAAATCCACAGAAATAAATTACATTTTAAAATGTACTCAAATAGAAAACAGTTATTTAACATTTGAATAATATTTCACAGTATTACTAGTTGTTTTTGTTGGTACTTTTAATAAAATAAATGCAGCCTTGGTGAGCATAAGAGACTTAAGGAAATCATACCAATCAAAAACTTTTGAATGGCAGTGTACATGTATATAATTTGTATATACATTTTCTTATATATGGTTGAAAGAAGTAGCCTCTTGACTTGGTTGCATCTAAAGAGTGTAAACCATTTTTTATTATTAAACAAATATAATATATTCTCAGTGCTGCGATGCATGCAGAACATGGAATAGGATGTGAGAAACTAGGTCAACAACAGTCTACTATAATACAGTGTTTTAGTGTTACTAATGAAAAGCTTTACAAAATCAAGTATAGCATTTTATATGGGTTTCCTGTGTTGGTTAAGGGATTCATTGGGATCAAAATAGGCCAGAAAAGGTCAACCCTTGGTATTATACTGAAAAGAGAGAGAGAGAAAGCTGCAGTAACTTATTGACATTTTCTAAAGGTGGAGTTTCCTGTGCTACTTTCAATAATCTGTCAGTGTTCATACTTCATACAACACAAACCTTTAAATAACAGCACTGTCCTAATGTTGAGAGGTGACCCCATTTAATGCAGACTGTCAATTGTTTGAGGTAACAAAATCTGCATGGTTTTCTTTCTCTCACAGACATACCTGTTGTTTGTTCAAATTGGCAGAGCACTCCTCAAACTGCTCATCTTTTGTCTCCATGGTTTTGCCCAGCTTCTGCTTGACCTACAAACCAGTCGAACACACTGAGAAGAGCCACTACTGTGGTCAGACATCATGTCAGGCAGAAGATCAAGAGTTGTCACTGTATGGCCACTGAAATATGACTCGCCAGGCAGTTCCACATTAATTCTCGAAATATCAATTGCAGCAATTGTTTCTTGTAATGAGAAAAGATCAGAAATGCTAAAGGGACTTAGAAAACCCTACATTTCCCAAATTAAAACAAATGAGTGTTTTTAAGTTAAGAAACGCTACTGAAGTGTGCAGTCTGCCAAAAGAGTGAAATCTAGAAGAGGAGGTGAGCTTAGGGAGGAAGTGATTGAGGGCAGGAAGTGGCAGTTTACAAAAGTGCTGCTCTACAACTCACAATATTTCCATATCCTGTGTACATTTGTACCATTTTTCTTTAGGACTTTTAAAAACGTTAAAGCAAATATGTTGGATAGTCACACACAAAATACACATCCAGAGCAACTAAAAAATAACCCCACCTACCTTCTCTTGTGCTCGGTTCATTGATTTCTGAAAGCGTTTGGCCAGGATGCCAGCTCCCGCGCCAATGTTGCCCCCAATGTTGGCACCTTGTTTTCCCTCTGCCATCTTCACTTCTGATCAGCTGGCACACACACACACACACACGATCCTTTTCTCTAATGTCTCAGCGCTTCCTTCTATAAACTGACGGTTCCTGGGCGGAGTGAGCAGAGAGAGGGGGTGTGAAACCAAAGCGTGGCAGTGTTAGTTTCCAGTAGTTTAAAAAACTTACGGGACCCCACGTGACGGCGGCAAACTAACCGATTGTGCAACATTCCACTGTCGTGTCGTGCCCAAACGCGTTTGGTATATTGTCATCGACGTGTGACTGCACCATCAAGAAGTTACTAGTCAGTAGCCTAGTCGGTGTGTTTCCTGTGGGTTTAACGCTGACATGACGGCTATATTTTAATATATTAATGTCAAACTAAAAGCCTCTAGCACTTATCAGGGCTCTCAAGTGTTCAACTGAGTTCAGAGTGACGTTTTGGCGACGGCGGCAGGGGTTTGGGTGTGTACGGGATTCTGATCTGAAAAATTACAATTCGTACAAATAAAAACATATTTAATTCAGCATTTTTTAGTGTGTGTGTGTGTGTGAGTGAGAGAGAGAGAGAGAGAGAGAGAGAGAGAGAGAGAGAGAGAGAGAGAGAGAGAGAGAGATGTGAAAACATTTGGCCTAGGCTATTTCATTATATTTTATCCAGACAATGCATGTACCGTTAGGCTATTAATTATTGCACGTGTCTATTTCAAAGATGTCAGAGAGGAGGCAAATTAATATTTCATAATTTGGAATATGCTGTTGTTTCTTTCCTTTTTCTTTTCTTCTGAATCAGAACTAAATCAATTGTCAGAATTAGCTGCTGAAATTCACACACTCTGGTCAAACTGTTGGTTAACCTACCAGCTGCCTGGACACATGTATTCCCCAGCAAATATGAGATGACTTACTGTCAGGGCTCGACATTAAGCCTGTTCACGTGCTTTTTAATCTGTCACTCACTTGGCAGAGTAAAACATTTGCTTGTCCAGAAAGAAAAAAAAAGTATATATATATATATATATATATATATATATATATATATATATATATATATATATATATATATATATATATATATATATATATATATATATATGTATATATATATATATGTATATATATATATATATATATATGTATATATATATATATATATATACATACATACATACAGGTCCTTCTAAAAAAAATTAGCATATTGTGATAAAGTTAATTATTTTCCATAATGTAATGATAAAAATTAAACTTTCATATATTTTAGATTCATTGCACACCAACTGAAATATTTCAGTTCTTTTATTGTTTTAATACTGATGATTTTGGCATACAGCTCATGAAAACCCAAAATCTCAAAAAATTAGCATATCATGAAAAGGTTCTCTAAACGAGCTATTAACCGAATCATCTGAATCAAAATTACACCTGCAAAAGATTCCTGAGGCTTTTAAAAACTCCCAGCCTGGTTCATTACTCAAAACCGCAATCATGGGTAAGACTGCCGACCTGACTGCTGTCCAGAAGGCCATCATTGACACCCTCAAGCAAGAGGGTAAGACACAGAAAGAAATTTCTGAACGAATAGGCTGTTCCCAGAGTGCTGTATCAAGGCACCTCAGTGGGAAGTCTGTGGGAAGGAAAAAGTGTGGCAAAAAACGCTGCACAACGAGAAGAGGTGACCGGACCCTGAGGAAGATTGTGGAGAAGGACCGATTCCAGACCTTGGGGGACCTGCGGAAGCAGTGGACTTAGTCTGGAGTAGAAACATCCAAAGCCACCGTGCACAGGCGTATGAAGGAAATGGGCTAAAGGTGCCGCATTCCCCAGGTCAAGCCACTTTTGACCCAGAAACAGCGGCAGAAGCGCTTGACCTGGGCTACAGAGAAGCAGCATCCTCAGTGGTCCAAAGTACTTTTTTCAGATGAAAGCAAATTTTGCATGTCATTCGGAATTCAAGGTGTCAGAGTCTGGAGGAAGACTGGGGAGAAGGAAATGCCAAAATGCCTGAAGTCCAGTGTCAAGTACCCACAGTCAGTGATGGTCTGGGGTGCCATGTCAGCTGCTGGTGTTGGTCCACTGTGTTTTATCAAGGGCAGGGTCAATGCAGCTAGCTATCAGGAGATTTTGGAGCACTTCATGCTTCCATCTGTTGAAAAGCTTTATGGAGATGAAGATTTCATTTTTCAGCACGACCTGGCACCTGCTCACAGTGCCAAAACCACTGGTAAATGTATTACTGTGCTCAATTGGCCTGCCAACTCTCCTGACCTAAACCCCATAGAGAATCTGTGGGATATTGTGAAGAGAAAGTTGAGAGACGCAAGACCCAACACTCTGGATGAGCTTAAGGCCGCTTTCGAAGCATCCTGGGCCTCCATAACACCTCAGCAGTGCCACAGGCTGATTGCCTCCATGCCACGCCGCATTGAAGCAGTCATTTCTGCAAAAGGATTCCCGACCAAGTATTGAGTGCATAACTGAACATAATTATTTGAAGGTTGACTTTTTTTGTATTAAAAACACTTTTCTTTTATTGGTCGGATGAAATATGCTAATTTTTTGAGAATTTTGGGTTTTCATGAGCTGTATGCCAAAATCATCAGTATTAAAACAATAAAAGACCTGAAATATTTCAGTTGGTGTGCATTGAATCTAAAATATATGAAAGTTAAATTTGTATCATTACATTATGGAAAATAATGAACTTTATCACAATATGCTAATTTTTTTAGAAGGACCTGTATATATATATATATATATATATATATATATATATATATATATATATATATATATATATATATATATATATATATATATATATATATATATACAGTGAGGAAAATAAGTATTTGAACACCCTGCTATTTTGCAAGTTCTCCCACTTGGAAATCATGAAGGGGTCTGAAATTGTCATCGTAGGTGCATGTCCACTGTGAGAGACATAATCTAAAAAAAAAAATCCAGAAATCACAATATATGATTTTTTTACTATTTATTTGTATGATACAGCTGCAAATAAGTATTTGAACACCTGTCTATCAGCTAGAATTCTGACCCTCAAAGACCTGTTAGTCTGCCTTTAAAATGTCCACCTCCACTCCATTTATTATCCTAAATTAGATGCACCTGTTTGAGGTCGTTAGCTGCATAAAGACACCTGTCCACCCCATACAATCAGTAAGAATCCAACTACTAACATGGCCAAGACCAAAGAGCTGTCCAAAGACACTAGAGACAAAATTGTACACCTCCACAAGGAAGGGCTACGGGGAAATTGCCAAGCAGCTTGGTGAAATAAGGTCCACTGTTGGAGCAATCATTAGAAAATGGAAGAAGCTAAACATGACTGTCAATCTCCCTCGGACTGGGGCTCCATGCAAGATCTCACCTCATGGGGTCTCAATGATCCTAAGAAAGGTGAGAAATCAGCCCAGAACTACACGGGAGGAGCTGGTCAATGACCTGAAAAGAGCTGGGACCACCGTTTCCAAGGTTACTGTTGGTAATACACTAAGACGTGATGGTTTGAAATCATGCATGGCACGGAAGGTTCCCCTGCTTAAACCAGCACATGTCAAGGCCCGTCTTAAGTTTGCCAATGATCATTTGGATGATCCAGAGGAGTCATGGGAGAAAGTCATGTGGTCAGATGAGACCAAAATAGAACTTTTTGGTCATAATTCCACTAAACGTGTTTGGAGGAAGAATAATGATGAGTATCATCCCAAGAACACCATCCCTACTGTGAAGCATGGGGGTGGTAGCATCATGCTTTGGGGGTGTTTTTCTGCACATGGGACAGGGCGACTGCACTGTATTAAGGAGAGGATGACTGGGGCCATGTATTGCGAGATTTTGGGGAACAACCTCCTTCCCTCATTTAGAGCATTGAAGATGGGTCGAGGCTGGGTCTTCCAACATGACAATGACCCGAAGCACACAGCCAGGATAAGCAAAGAGTGGCTCTGTAAGAAGCATATGAAGGTTCTGGCGTGGCCTAGCCAGTCTCCAGACCTAAACCCAATAGAGAATCTTTGGAGGGAGCTAAAACTCCATGTTTCTCAGCGACAGGCCAGAAACCTGACTGATCTAGAGAAGATCTGTGTGGAGGAGTGGGCCAAAATCCCTCCTGCAGTGTGTGCAAACCTGGTGAAAAACTACAGGAAACGTTTGACCTCTGTAATTGCAAACAAAGGCTACTGTACCAAATATTAACATTGATTTTCTCAGGTGTTCAAATACTTATTTGCGGCTGTATCATACAAATAAATAGTAAAAAAATTATACATTGTGATTTCTGGATTTTTGTTTTTAGATTATGTCTTTCACAGTGGACATGCACCTACAATGACAATTTCAAACCCCTCCATGATTTCTAAGTGGGACAACTTGCAAAATAGCAGGGTGTTCAAATACTTATTTTCCTCACTGTATATTATATATATATATATATATATATATATATATATATATATATATATATATATATTGAATGTAGCATATTATAGGCCTAGACTAGGCTACTTGTTCTGAGCAGGTGTTGTCAGTGAACAGGCTGTAAAACTGTTGGCTAAGTTACAGACACTCATGAAAAACTGATGCTGATTATCTGGGAAACATTCTCTAACAGCAGTCAAATTGTCATTGTTTGTGTCAATTTGTTGTAACATTAAAACAGGAGATCATGACTTAAAGGTCCCGTTCTTCGTGATCCCACTGTTCAAACTTTAGTTAGTGTGTAATGTTGCTGTTAGAGCATAAATAATACCTGTAAAATGATAAAGCTCAAAGTTCAATGCCAAGCGAGATATTTTATTTAACAGAAGTTCCCTTTCAAAGCCTACAGCGAACGGCTGGCTTGGACTACATCCTGGTACTTCCTTCATAAATGACGTCAGTAGAACAGACTAACCTCCGCCCACAAGAATACGCGAAAAAAGGGGGCGTGGTCTTGTTGCTGTCCCACGTGGAGAAGAGGACGGTCGAGTGGAGAAAAGGAAGTGTTGCGTTTGCGTTTGTCGCCATGTCGTCGAGACGCTGTTATTTTCATCCCGGAGTCAAATCACCTTTGTTTGGCTTTCCCAGGGACGCTGTAGAGATCATTAAGCGCATACATCTGCCGTTAAGAGGCGTGACCTTTCCACGTGCGCTAAGCTGCTGTCGAATCACAACACAGGAACCGCTGGCACAATCAGAACTCGTTACGTATTTCTGAAGGAGGGACTTCATAGAATAAAGGAAGTCATCAGCCGTTTTTAGGACAGTGAAAACAGCGGTATACAGATAAGTAAATTGTGTTAAAAATACTGTTTTTTTTTACACACGAAACATGAACACATGTTATATTGCACACTGTAAACACAATAAAAGCTTTAAAAAAACACGAAGAACGGGACCTTTAAAGTGATGCTTGTTAGAGCTCCAGCGATTTTAAACGAGGATGATGGCGAACAATTCCAGGATGCTTTATTTCATTGGTTGTTGCGTTAAATCTTACCCAGATACATTAGTGCTATTTTCTGATTGGCTATTGTGTAGCCTCTTTTTTTGTTTTTGTTTTTTTTGATTGGCTGATAAGTGCCAGGGAAGACGCGCTTGATTCCTGCCCGGTTCCATAGAGAGAGCGGCGCGCCAAATACATTTTTGGTGCAGCCTGCTGCATATTAAATATATGATACATAGTTTTTCTGCATGAGAAATACAATGTGTGGCGGGAGTGTGTGACAAAAGGCCGAAATTAGTGACTGAGCCCAGGCTTATAATGCACTTGAGATGGGTCTCTGTTGGACAATAGGAACGTTTTAATGGCGTAACACCCGCTCAAAACTAACATTATAAAACTAATCATGATTTTAAGTAAACTGACATGCGTACTGTTTGGAAACCTACGTATAAAGCCTCCGTACAACCAACCTATCACTGCAACTGATAGACTGTAAACATAAAAAAAGCGTCCGCGTGACAACCTCTGTTAGAATTTTTTTTTTCTCTCTCTCTTATCACATGAAAACAAGATTTGAAATAATATTTTGAAGAATGTTGGTAACCAAGTTGACTGCACCCATTGACTTCAATAGTAGAAGAAAAAAAATACTATGGAAGTCAATGGGTGCCGTCAACTGTTTAGGCCTACCAACAATCTTTAAATTATATATATATATATATATATATATATATATATATATATATATATATATATATATATATATATATATATATATATATATATATATATATTCATACCACTTTATAAAATAGTAAGAGTAGCAGTATGGTAGTATGACATTTTTAATTAAGCCAGGTATCGGCTGGTTAGTTTTTTCGGTCTAACATTCATAATTTGTGTAATTTAGGCTAATATGAGTAGCCTAGTCTAATAGGCCAAGATATTTATTTTTTTCTCTCAAGTCCTTTTATTTTTGTAGGCTATGTAATTATGGAATAACCAAACACTAAATCTCCTTATTAATCTCTATTATTATAAATCATTACTAATCATTACTGTAATCACTATTTTATCCGGGAACATAACATAGCTGAGATGAGATGAGATACACATGAAACTATTTGTTGAAGTAGCCTATAGAATTTAATTTGCAAGCAAAACAAAGAACTGTCTTGTTCTCTGTTTAACTTGCATACCCGCATACAACAATATGCTATATGTGCTGTTATGCCAAAGGTGTGGAAACAAAAAGTGCATTTGCATTGTAAATCATTTGGTGTCACACTATACTGTATTCTCCATCATTGCATTATAGCTACACTCATTAAAAACATGTTCAAACATAATAGCCATCCATGCAGATAAAACAACTCCATCAACTCAATATTAAACACAGATCCCAATTGTAACATATCAATATAAATAAATATTTATTTATTTGAGTGTGGCTATTAGAGTCTTCTGAGTTCTGTTTGTGTCTGAATTACATAAGCAGTATTATATACGCTTTTAGCATCAGCTCCCTGCCCGTTATATCTTAAATCCAATATGACATGGCAGCTCTGCTTTTTAAAGTCTTTACCATTTACTTAGGGCTCTTAAAGTCACCATGACATCAAAATGGTTCATTCTTAATTTGTATTAAATATGCCATATTTATTATAAATGAATTATCTCTGCACATTAGGCTATAATTTTTTCATACATGTGTCCTTAAAATCTTTAATCAAAATAATTTCCCCTCGGCTGCGTCCGTAATCGTATACTGTTTTTGAATAAGTAATTCCCAACCGCTAAAAAAGTATGTTCTATAGCCTATAGTATAATGTAATCTGGACATACTACATTCGCCATGTTGTTATTTTTATGTGACCTATATACCAGTGTCAGTTGTCGCTTCACTACCTTTCACAAATCTCTCCCGCGGCCTCATGGGATAGTAAAGTGTCCATAGGCTCACTTCAGAATCTGGCCGGAAGAAGTCATCAGGGTACTTTTTGCCTACTCTTTTATACTGTGAATACTTTTTTGTCACATACTACATCTGCCATCTTTTCAAAAAATCTTGGAGTGAGATTTGGTGGGGCCAACAACATTTTTTGCCTTATATACACACACTTCAGTGGTTCACCACAGAAAACATTCTCTCTGCATCAGCATTAGAATGGGGTAGTATTGTTTTTTGTTGTTGATTTCTTTGTCTATTAAGACAAAATGCATCTATAAGACACAATTTTAAAACACTATGTAGAGGCATGATTTTGTCTAAATAGAACTACTTTAACTTACAAGCTACATTCAAGTTACCCTTTTGAAAAAAAATAGCTAAGTTACTATCAAAAAGCATTTTTACAATAGCATTGTTACAAATAACTGAACAATTGTTAATGAAGAATGTTATAATATTTGGGGTTTCAAGCAACACAATGCAATACATTATGATTTCAAAGAGTATGGGGTGAATTCAGGGTTATTGGGACACTTTTTCCCCCAGTCATTTCAATGGCAAAAACTGTCAGAATCATTCGATTTTGTAAGCCCAACACTTTTTTGGTTGAATGGTGATAAACGATATATCTCGGTATTTTCTAAGTTTTTCTATTTGGAAAAAATAAATCTGTACTTATTTTAATAATAATTTTATTTCATGTGCTGCCCACTGATGTCCTAAAAGCAATGTTGATTTCGAAATTACAGTGAATGTAATGTATGCAATATACAGGGTTCCTACGGGGTTTGGAAAAGTATGGAATTTGATTTGAGTAATTTCCAGGTCTGGAAAAGTATGGAAAAAATAAATCAGAGTATGGAAAAATATTTATGTTTCCAGACTATTGTCCCTATTTCGTTTTCTAAATATAAAATTAAGAATTTCTAAATGTATATACCGTAATAAATATATAATATATACAATCGTTTTTTTTCATGGCGTTTGGATCAGTCTGCCAGCGCTGCCGATCGTTTTTACACTTGATCTGCTGGAGTTTAGGTCTGCAGTGATTGGTTGTTACGTTGTTAGGCGGCAGTTGCCATCACAGCGCCCCAGCCCCCCACCTCAAACTGCTTGACTAAAAACACCTGGAACCTGAGTTTTACATTTGTGTGGACTTCACGGAAAACAAAATGGGAAAATGCAAGTTTTCCGAGGGCTGGCTTGCAAATCCTAAATATAAAGCCTGGTTAGCCAACGATTTTAAATTTACAAAGAAAGCGATGTGCAAACTATGTGTCAAATCATTTGACATCTCCAACATGGGGGAGGCGGCAATTGTAAGCCATATGCTAGGCCAAAAGCATCGTCGTCTCATTACAGCATCCACCACACAATGTCTCACAACGTTTATGGCCCAGACCAAGGTGGGAACAAGACCGACCACATCAAGTCACGAAGCCCACAATGTAACGTTGCCGACTGATCAAAGGTGAGCATTTGAAATAGTCAGTCTAACGTTATCCTTTAATTAACTTAACTTACTATTTAACATTAGCAGGAAGTCTAGAAAGCTGACGATCTAAAGCGAACGTCTGCTTATCAATTCAGTAACACCAAGTTAAATTATGTGAATATAGTGTTGGTGAGAAGATAAAGGCCATTTCTAGAGGGAATTTGGAGCTGCAGCAGTAGTCACATCGGTCAATTTATGACTCTTATCAGGTGCGTTCACAGCAGTGTTAATTTCGTTGACGAATAATTTGTCATAATTTTCGTCAACAACCTTTTTTCCACTGACGACAACGAGACGATAACTAAATAGAAACTAGTGTTGGATGACTAAAACTATGACGAAAACTTACTGTCATTTTCGTCAACAAATAAAAACGAGACGAAAATGTTAGTGAGGGTCGATTAGGGAAGAGATCCAGTCAGAACTGATGTCCTGTGTCACAGATGAGCACATTTGATCTGAGCTGATCTAACCGCTGGAAAACACGGCTCACGCATCCCCAATACACAGCGCTCCAGAGCGGCTCACAATCAACGAATAGCGCACATTTATGCCACACAATTGTATATGAACTAATGCTGATGAATAATGACAATGTTTACTTTATGATGATTATATAGTAATATGTTTTAGACGGTTGTAACAATGCATATATTTTATCTCCTGAACTTGAATGAGCAGCTGCAACTGCAACAGAGGCGCAGCAGACATTTCAAAATAAGAGTCCCGGTGTATTTCGAGCTTGTTTATAATTTAAAAGTCACGCATTATATATTCGTATTTGGTTACACAATAAACTGTATTTCATTTAATTCCCATTTAATTCATAGTCAGGAGGAAAGACCAGTATTTGACACATATTCAATAAAGTATCAGGGTTATAATAGTTCACTAAAACCATTAAAAAAAAAAAAATTACTTGAAATTAAATAAATGTTAACTGAAATTAAAAATAAATAAACAAACTTATTTGAAGCTTTAGCTTTACCTGATATGGCCTACTAACTAAAAGAAATACAAAGTTATAAAAACTATAGATGTTTTTTTAAAAAACAAACAAAAAAAGTGAATTGAGCTCTCTTTCGTGTATTTTTAATGTCAAAAACAAAATGATGTAAAAATTAAATGCAGCTTAAATTCTTAATGTATTACAATTTAACTAAACTCGTTAGATTTTAGGAGACTAAATCTACAGTAGATTTAGTCGACTAAAATCTTATGATATTTAGTCGACTAAAACTAGACTAAAACTGAAAACAATTCAGGTGACTAAAATATGACTAAAACTAAATGGCATTTTAGTCAAAAGACTATGACTAAAACTAAATCAACATTTGCTGTCAAAATTAACACTGGTTCACAGAGTACAATTGCGTTTTCGCGTGACGCGGCGTGAGTGTTGTTTCTCTTTAACGTTACTGTTATATTTGATATTTTCTCAGTGTTACAAATTAAAGTTGTGTATTTCCATTTCGCAAAACTTCGATATTTACTAGAGTATCCAATCTGGGCCGTTGAATGAACATGTGCATCCATCAAATAAGCAAATAAGCAAAATATCGAGGGAGCACGCAATCATTAAGATTAGATTGTGTTTTATTGTTAAGTGATCTATTATGACGAGGGAATTAATCTGTAGAAAGAATAAATATTTACAGGTGACTGTACGATGGTAAACTATTAAATGTAACGTTAATGCTGGAAACATTTTTTATATAAAATGGTTGAATACTTGGAGGACTTTGATGGACAACAACAATGTCTTACAAGGCTTTCTAATAAATTAAATAATTTTATACTACGGGGCCGTTGAATGCTTGAATCTGATTGGCTGATGAACGTTCTGAGGTGTGCAATTATTTTCTGGGAGACGCACAGCGAACGTAGTTCCAGGCAGCTCTTGACCGCATTACAGTTCCATATCACTTCGCATAGTTAACTGTAATAACGGAAATTACAGGACTGAAAAGCAACAATATGACAGACGATTTTCCTAAAGTAAATCTTAATATTTACGGTGAATATAAAACGTTCAACAACTGGGCGGCAGCAGTATTAGACAGTCCAGATGAAAACCAACAGACGGAAGCAGACATCAAAGGCAAGCTTTTCTGTCTCATTACTGAAATCACACATGCTCGCACACGCACTACAGTTTGCACAGAAAGTTAAATATGGTTGGAAAAATCTGTAGGGAAGTCTGGAAATTTGAGTCTGGAAAAGTATGGAATTTTTAAATGAAAATTGTGTAGGAACCCTGAATATATTGTGCAAAAAGGGGATTTATATGGTGGCCAAAAACAAAATTAATAATTTTGTTTTTAAATTCACTAAATTAAAAATGTAAATAAAAACAAAAGCATATTAGAATACGGTCACTTTCATAAAAATATATTTACTTGTGAGTTTAATATTCCCCATATGGCACATTTACTGTCCAACAACAAATATTTTAGATATGTATATTTTAGTTAGCTTGGTCTGTTTGGCGCGCGTGCACGCGGCTGCGCTCGATCACGGAAGCCTGAATTTTAGCGGAGATTCACTTGCAGAAGCTCATCCTCTCCAGACAGCAAAATTGACATATTTGCACGACTTTCTAATAGGGATGGGCAACAGTGGTCGAGTAATCGAGTACTCGAACGTGACAGCGATCATCGATCATGAGAACGATGATCGCCCTGAAAAAAATATATTTGTCTCTTTTTTTATTGGTTATTGCATCGTTTTGCGGAGGTCTGATTGGTTAGCGTTTTACAGCACGCCTCCAGACCGCGCGAAATAAAGGCGTGCACTGCAGTGATGTCTGGAATCATGAGATCATTAAATGGTTAGTGCAAGATGTGCAGCGCCAATATGTCATAGCCTACATAGCATTATAATGAAAACACGATGGAAATAGAATGCTGTAAATGATCTGTGCTTAGTTCCCCGTGTATCAGCTGATCCACAGAGAAACTAGCGAGAACACTCAGACTAGCGCGTGAAGTTCATGTGAGCATCCGCGTCCTTATCTGCAGATGCACGTTGTAAGATACTTTTATGTTGTCTATATCTGATTAATCTAATATAAGAAGCGTTTGGTTGAGCTTAATAAGCTAGAAAAGCGCTGCCGTTATACCGGCTGTTGTTCATTCTCTTCAGTTTCAGCTCAAACGCATATTTCATGCTCGACATGATGGTTTTTAGAGACGGTCATATTCTTTTCAGATAGGCTATTTCTTTCTCAGAATCATTGATATTAGTAATGCAGCACTGCAATACTGTTCTCGTATTTTTTAACAGTAGACCTAGTTTATTTAAAGTTGGTTTTTCGCTATGAGTTCGAAAACGCGCGGTGATGTCTGTAAACGCTTCGATCATGAATAATAAAATGAAGTGCATGATGCAGCGTCAATCTGTCAAAGCATTATAATGAGAACAGGATTTTAATAAAATGTTGTTTCTGTGTGCTTTCGTTGTCCGTGTATGAGCGTTGTTAAGGGAAGAGCGCATTCAAAATGTTCCGTTTCAAACCCGTCGCCTGTAAAATCTAGCACGCTGAAGTTCACGTGCGCATTCACGTCCTTTTGTGTTGAATTATGTCGTAATAGGTTCATAATAATCTTCATATTAATATTGATATATGGTGCGTTTGGTTGAGTTTATTAACCAGCTAGCAAGCTCTGCAGGGTGGTGTTATTTCACAGTTTCAGCTCAAAGGCAATGCTCGATATTACTGACTAGGTTATTTGAGACGGTCATTTTATAAAGATGTTTCTTTTTCAAAGACATTTATGCATCATAATCTAGCAGTTATTTTTTGTTTTATATGTTCATGTTTTCATATACCCGTTTTCATGTCACGTTTGTATTTGTCAACAACCATTTTCATAACAGTATTTTCATTATCTCAATGACGGACATGCCCCGCCCCCTGCACATGCCCCGCCCCCAATTACTCGAGTACTCGTTTTTGAGACCTATCGATGATCGAAATGAGAAATTGACAAAAATGCCCATCCCTACTTTCTAACATTTACAGATGGAGAATATACCTGTGAAATGTAAGTTATGCACTGAGGAAAGCACCACATCTCAAACGCATTAAAGGGATAGTTCACCCAAAAATGAAAATTCTGTCCTCATTTACTCACCCTCAAGTTGTTCCAAACCTGTATGAATTTCTTTGTTCTGCTGAACACAAAAGAAGATATTTTGAAGAACCAAGCAGATAGAGCAACCATTGACTACCATAGTAGGGAAAAAATACTATGGCAGTCAATGGTTGCTCTATCTGCTTGGTTACAAACATTCTTCAAAATATCTTATTTTGTGTTCAGCAGAACAAAGAAACTCATACAGGTTTGGAACAACTTGAGGCTGAGTAAATGATGACAGAATTTTCATTTTTGGGTAAACTACCCCTTTAAACACCGCAAGTAGGCTATTTTAAAATATAGCCTATCTGTCAGCCTATCTCCCAGAGCATCTGAAAAGGCAAGTTACTTTAAACTATACATGTTAACTATATCTTACCAGTTATTTTGAAGCCCTCAATATAAAATATGTCATGTTTAGGACAAATTGTATCACGTACTTACCCTGCATCAGCTCATTCTGCTCCGCTATTTTTCAGATGTGTTCGTATCAATCTACTCGCATGGCTTTGCTTGACTTTTTCTTTTCGTTTCAAATTTTTTAGTTTAGAAATGAACATTTCAATCTTTCTATACACATATTTCTCATGTCTGTGAGGCAAGTAGCTGCTGAGTTTGGGTTTATTTGAGACGCGCTCCAGTTCATGTGCAAAGTGTGATCGCTCCAGTGCCTCCATGTCACGATTACTGTCTGCTATTGCGCCTATTTACTTATTTATTAAATCCAGGCAATTGAAACACTGAATAAAATTAAGATAAGCTACAATTTATACAAAACGAAATTAACTTTAAAGAAATTATTTCTGACCCTATGTCTTTGACTTTGTACTTTTCATAATAGCCTAGATTAAATTTAAAATAGTACTATAATATTTAAACATAAATATTAAACAAAATAGCTACATTTAATACATGGGCGTCGGAAGCAAAAAAATGTGGGTGGGTCCTCTCAGAAAAAAAAATTACTGGAGATTTACATTAAGTACTGTGCAATTATACGGTTTTGTTTGCTAAACGTCTGGTTTGGAAAGACAAAATTATAGAAATTGCTTTATCATTGAGAGTGGCAATAGTGTAGGGGTATAGCACCAAGTTTTGACGCAAATCTACCCGCGGTTCGAATCCGCCTTTTGCCGAACTCACTCCATTTTCCCATCACATATCAGATCGGAAAGGCATTTATTATTATTTTTTAAATGAAGAAAATATTAGAAAAGTGTAAATAAAGCATCTAACGTGTTTAATAATAAGTGTTTATCGGTTAGGGCCAAATACAGGGGTAAGTAAACAGACATGTGCTCAATTAGAGACCTAAAAGTGAGTGGGTCCAATATCATTGATCGTAAAAAGTGGGTGGGTCTTGTCCCACCCACATACAATGGTTCCGACGCCCATGATTTAATAGCTACAACAAGTACAGGCAAATTTCATGTCAGAACTGGATTTGAGCGAAGGTTGTTTAAATGGTGAGCGCGCAGTTCAAGAGTGCAGCATTCGCTTGGGCCGTGAGATTGAGTTGAGCGTCACACCGCACCGCTTCGCTCATTACAGGCTCGTTCTCGTCAGAACCCAAAACGGAAAGTAGCTTTTGGTCGCACTACGCCGTATTTATTTGCACATTTATCTTGAACCCCCTCACTGAAAGCATAACTACCGTAGTCGATAACGAGTAGCTGGTATCTGGTAGATCTATAAACTCATCTTTCAGGCATTTGACCGACCAGGTTGACACTTCAGCGCGAGAAATCGGGGGTGTGGCGTTTGAGCGTGTGAAACCAATCAAATGCGTGTGTCTCTCGGCCAATGCGGGAGAGTTGGCAGCTCTGCATACTGTTTTCGCCTACTATATAGGGAAGTATGCGATTTCAGATACAGCCCTCTTATCTTCTCTGATGACGTGTTTACTGACGTGAGGGCGGGACAAACTGTCACTCACGTGGGATCACAGCAATAGCAAACCACAACAATCCAAATCAATTCCCAACGGACAAAATCATTCAGGGGCAGAGCCAGACATAGTAAACACTCGGGGCTTAGGGCATTTTAATATGCCGTTAACAGCTTTACATTTACATTTAATCATTAAGCAGTCACTTTTATCCAAAGTAACTTTACAACTGAGGAATATAGGAAGCGATCCATCATGGAGGCAAATAATCACAAAAGTGTCTGAAATACAACGTTTTGGACACTGCTTAGAGTAGCATAAGCTAGGATAGGGAGGGAATAGAGTTCCAGCAAGGAAAAGTAAATGAAAATGTTCTGGAGAGTGAGTTTACTGACTTAAAGGAACTTTGTTGTACTATGCTGGAGTAAAGTTCATAGAATAATCAGTGTTTCCCACAGGATTTTATAAAATGTTGCTGTCCCTACACTCTAAAAAAAAAGGTTCTATATGGCACCAAAAATGGTTCTTCGTCGTAATCATAGAGGAACCACTTTTGGTGTTATATAGCACCATATCTTAACATGTTCTGTATATGGTAGCGGTGCTATATAGCACCTTAGTTAGCGGTGCTATATAGCACCATAGTCAAAGAACCGGTGAAGAACCTCTGAAGAACCGCTGAAGAACCACTGAAGCACCAAAATTGGTGCTATATATCACTTAAAAAGGTTCCACTATGATTACGAGCCAAGAACCATTTTTGGTGCCATATAGAACCTTTTTTTTTTAGAGTGTATAGGGGGGTCTGGGGGAATGATCCCCCAGTAGAAACTTTTGTAAAGCACTATTAAGAAAACTCAAACCTGAAAGATTCTGGGCTTTTGAAAAAACATTCAGGCCTTGAGCGCCAGAAGCCACCCCACACTCCGACCCTGTGTCCTGCACTATTTTTTCTTATTCGAGAAGCCGTCATAGTCACAATAGGGAAGAAAAGACTATTCCATGTCGACTTTAAAAAGACTACAGTACCTGACCTTAATACAACACTTAAACAAAAACAGCATTAAGTACTGCTCCAACATCACCACAAGGAGGCAGTGATGATCATCTTTGGTTGAATTTTATGTTTATTTACTATAAAAGCAATGCGATTTTTTTTGCATGATCTATAAATCATTTAATTGAAAAACCACATTTAGCCTACCGTAATTTTTTTACTCACTCTTGTGCGCTCCCTTTAACGTTTCATTGACTGCATATTTGGTTGTAACCTATTTAACATTCACTTCAACAGTACAGTGTTACATCATCAGCAGTTTCCATTTGCTAATTAGATGATCTGTCTCTTTGTGTAGAAGCTTTTAAAGACGTGAGACAGAGAATGAGTCAGCACAGTGCATCAGATATTTCACTTGGCACAGCTGCTTTCACCACCCTTTTATGTTTCCTTGAGGCTCAAGCTCTCATAAATGCCAACCATAAATCCTTCTCTGCCTGAAGCTTTAAGTCAAAGAGTTATTTTCACTCAAATCTCCTTCTAACTTGTGAATAGATGGTGTTGTTATTTAAATATTTTAAATATGTAAGTAACCTGACACAAGAGTCACATTTATAAAGTGTCACTTTTTATTGAAGTAAGTTGCATATCTGCAGTGGGGAGAGCACGTATTTTATACACTGCCGATTTTGCAGGTTTGCCCACTTACAAAGCATGTATTTCATATATAATGAAATTATATATGTAATTTGCTGTAATTTGTATCATAGGTACACTTCAACTGTGAGTGACAGAATCTAAAACAAAAATCCAGAAAATCACATTGTAGGATTTTTAAGTAATTAATTTGCGTTTTATTGCATGACATCAGTATTTGATACATCAGAAAAGCAGAACTTAATATTTGGTACAGAAACCTTTGTTTGCAATTACAGAGATCATACGTTTCCTATAGTTATTGACCAGGTTTGCACACACTGCAGCAGGGATTTCGGCCCACTCCTCCATACAGACCATCTCCAGACCCTTCAGGTTTTGGGGCTGTCGCTGGGCAATACGGACTTTCAGCTCCCTCCTAAGATTTTCTATTGGGTTCAGGTCTGGAGCCTGGCTAGGCCACTTCAGGACCTTGAGATGCTTCTTACAGAGCCACTCCTTAGTTGCCCTGGCTGTGTGTTTCGGGTCGTTATCATGCTGGAAGACCCAGCCACGACCCATCTTCAATGCTCTTACTGATACCCCTTTTCCACCAAGGCAGTGCTGGTGCTAGTTCGGAGCCAGAGCCTAGTTTCAAATCGGTTCTTTGTCTTTCCACACCCAAAGCACCAGCTCCGAATCAGGAAAAGTGGTTCTTAAGTAGCACCAAAACATTGCTGGTCTAGAAGTAAGAACCGCTTGCGTCAGGGGCTGGGGTTACCGTGACCAACAAGACGAACACAAACTTGAGATCTGCCATTTTTGAAATAGCAGCTAATGGAGCTAATAGCTGTTGCTTGTTTGTAATCTCCGTCTATAAAAATTACGGCAAGCTGCATGAATGCGTTGGATTCACTGTTTTTTGATGCCGGTGTAGGATCGTAAAGCCATGTGCATCAATAGTAACGCAACGTTTGCCATTGTTGATGGAAGGCTTGTTCGAGATGCATCGGTGCTGTGCAGACCGATCACTGTGTGACATCAACTCCTTATGCTTTTGATTCGCTCACGCTGTATTTTGATATCATACGCTGATCGGTCTGTGCAGCGCCGATGCATCCCGAACAAGCCTGGTGTGTTTGTGTTTCCCACTGTCTCGCTAGCGTTGCTGAGAAAGATGAGACGTATACAGTGACATAAGACTGGCTCTGTGGTGGCTCTCTAGCATGTGGAAAGGCAAACCGGTTCTTAGAAGGCTCGTCAGTCGAACCAACTCTGAACTGGCACTAGCTCTGAACTAGGACCCGGTTCATTCTGGTGGAAAAGGGGTATGAGGGAAGGAGGTTGTTTGGCCAAGATCTCGCAATACATGGCCCCATCCATCCTCCCCTCAATACGGTGCAGTCGTCCTGTCCCCTTTGCAGAAAAGCATCCCCAAAAAATTATATTTCCACCTCCATGCTTCACGGTTGGGATGGTGTTCTTGGGGTTGTACTCATCCTTCTTCTTCCTCCAAACACAGCGAGTGGAGTTTAGACCAAAAAGCTCTATTTTTGTCTCATCAGACCACATGACCTTCTCCCATTCCTCCTCTGGATCATCCAGATGGTCATTGGCAAACTTCAGACGGGCCTGCGCTGGCTTGAGCAGGGGGACCTTGCGTGCACTGCAGGATTTGAATCCATGATGGCGTAGTGTGTTACTAATGGTTTTCTTTGAGACTGTGGTACCAGCTCTCTTCAGGTCATTGACCAGGTCCTGCCGTGTAGTTCTGGGCTGATCCCTCACCTTCCTCATGATCATTGATGCCCCACGAGGTGAGATCTTGCATGGTGCCCCAGGCCGAGGGAGATTGACCGTCATCTTGAACTTCTTCCATTTTCTAATAATTGCACCAACAGTTCTTGCCTTCTCATCAAGCTGCTTGACTATTGTCCTGTAGCCCATCCTAGCCTTGTGCAGGTCTACAATTTTATCCCTGATGTCCTTACACAGCTCTCTGGTCTTGGCCATTGTGGAGAGGTTGGAGTCTGTTTGATTGAGTGTGTGGACAGGTGTCATTTCTACAGGTAACGAGTTCAAACAGGTGCAGTTAATACAGGTAATGAGTGGAGAACAGGAGGGCTTCTTAAAGAAAAACTAACAGGTCTGCGAGAGCCGGAATTCTTACTGGTTGGTAGGTGATCAAATACTTATGTCGTGCAATAAAATGAATTATTTAAAAATCATACAATGTGATTTTCTGGATTTTTGTTTTAGATTCCGTCTCTGATGTGTACCTATGATAAAAATTACAGACCTCTACATGCTTTGTAAGTAGGAAAACCTGCAAAATCGGCATTGTATCAAATACTTGTTCTCCCCACTGTATTTTGTTCATAAATTAGCTTTGCTGACATGTTAGCAGCTTCATTCAGTTCCATGTGATGTAATAGAAAACGTGGTTCTTCAGACCAGGCTACCTTCTTCCATTGCTCCACGGTCCAGTTCTGATGCTCACTTGCCCATTGTTGGTGCCTTCAGTGGTGGACAGGGGTCAGCATGGGCACCCTGACTGGTCTGCAGCTATGCAGCCCCATACACAACAAACTGCGATGCACTGTGTATTCTGACACCTTTCTGCCAGTGTTCACTCCCTGTGTGCATCAGTGAGCCTTGGCCGCCCATGACCCTGTCGCTGGTTCACCACTGTTCCTTCCTTGGACCACTTTTGATAGAAACTGACCTGCAGACCGGGAACATCCCACAAGAGCTGCAGTTTTGGAGATGCTCTGACCCAGTCATCTAGCCATCACAATTTGGCCCTTGTCAAACTCGCTCAAACTTACGCTTGCCCATCTTTCCTGTTTCTAACACATCAACTTTGAGGACAAAATGTTCACTTGCTGCCTAATATATCCCACCACTAACAGGTGCCGTGATGAAGAAATAATCAGTGTTATAATAACCGGTCATAATGTTATGCCTGATCGGTGTATATATATAATTCTAATCTAGAATCTTTTTCTGTGCATGTAGAAATACACAATTCACCAGACCACAATAATTCAGATAGTTATCGTGACAGTGCCCATAGTCACTGATGTCTGATGTCACTGTCTATGCTCCATTTAGAGTGACCTAAATCCAGTGAAGCATCCTTCATGATGCGGCATTCTACTGCAAGCTTCCAAAAATACTCAAACCAGTGACTCCTATTCCATGGTCTATTCCTATTCCATGGTATGTGCACATATATTATATTATACTATATTATATTGTCTTAAGTCTCCATTCAACTATTCAAAATGGTTGTGATGTCTTGGCATTTTAGGGTTGTTATATTCTGAACCAAGCTTAAAAACTGGTACATGATTTCAACAAACCTTACATAATGCCACTTAGGATATTTTACAAATTGCATTCTGTTAGGAAGTTTGAAGGTTTAATATGGCACTAACAAACAAACAAACAAACAGGCATTATTAATATATTACATAAGACAAAAGCAGGCTGAAAGTGTGTCCTGGATATTCTGTCAAATATGCATTAAAATTTACTCTCTATAAATTATATGTAAGTGTGAACTCATGAAACTGTCATTTGCAGATGGACATGAGCCATTTTCACTATACAGGTCAAACATTTGGAATAATTAAGATTTTTAAAATGTGTTTAAAAGAATTGTCTAGTGATCACCAAGGCTGCTGTTATTTACAATGCAGTAAAAACAGTAACAGTTATTATGTTACAAAACATTTCTATTACAGATCACATTTGGAACTTTCAAAAACTGTTTTCAACATTGATAATTATAATTGAGCACCAAATCTGCATATTAGAAGGATTTATGAAGGATCATGTGACGCGTAAAACTGGAGTAATGATGCTGAAAATTAAGCTTTGCCATAACAAGAGTATTTTAAAATAGAAAACTTGAATTGTAATACTATTTCACAATATTACTGTTTTTACTGTATTTATCATCAAATAAATGCAGAGGGTTATTTAAAAATACTAAACATCTTAATGATTCCAAACTTAACCATTGAAGCACGATACAACCAAAACATGATTATAAATTATGAGTACAGATTAGTGCATTAGTAATGGACACTACTACCACAACAATTAATAAAATCATATATATATATATATATATATATATATATATATATATATATATATATATATATATATATATATATATACATATGATTTTATTAGTTGTGGTAGTAGTGTCCATTTCAAAAGTATTACAATTCAAAATAACTGTTTTCTATTTTAAAATACTCTTGTTATGGCAAAGCTTAATTTTCAGCATCATTACTCCAGTCTTCCGTGTCACATGATCCTTCAGAAATCCTTCTAATATGCAGATGCAGATATATATATATATATATATATATATATATATATATATATATATATATATATACTCTCCTAAAGGATTATTAGGAACACCTGTTCAATTTCTCATTAATGCAATTATCTAATCAACCAATCACATGGCAGTTGCTTCAATGCATTTAGGGGTGTGGTCCTGGTCAAGACAATCTCCTGAACTCCAAACTGAATGTCAGAATGGGAAAGAAAGGTGATTTAAGCAATTTTGAGCGTGGCATGGTTGTTGGTGCCAGACGGGCCGGTCTGAGTATTTCACAATCTGCTCAGTTACTGGGATTTTCACACACAACCATTTCTAGGGTTTACAAAGAATGGTGTGAAAAGGGAAAAACATCCAGTATGCGGCAGTCCTGTGAGCGAAAATACCTTGTTGATGCTAGAGGTCAGAGGAGAATGGGCCGACTGATTCAAGCTGATAGAAGAGCAACTTTGACTGAAACAACCACTCGTTACAACCGAGGTATGCAGCAAAGCATTTGTGAAGCCACAACACGCTCAACCTTGAGGCGGATGGGCTACAACAGCAGAAGACCCCACCGGGTACCACTCATCTCCACTACAAATAGGAGAAAGAGGCTACAATTTGCACGAGCTCACCAAAATTGGACAGTTGAAGACTGGAAAAATGTTGCCTGGTCTGATGAGTCTCGATTTCTGTTGAGGCATTCAGATGGTAGAGTCAGAATTTGGCGTAAACAGAATGAGAACATGGATCCATCATGCCTTGTTACCACTGTGCAGGCTGGTGGTGGTGGTGTAATGGTGTGGGGGATGCTTTCTTGGCACACTTTAGGCCCCTTAGTGCCAATTGGGCATTGTTTAAATGAGCATTGTGTCTGACCATGTGCATCCCTTTATGACCACCATACACCCATCCTCTGATGGCTACTTCCAGCAGGATAATGCACCATGTCACAAAGCTCGAATCATTTCAAATTGGTCTCTTGAACATGACAATGAGTTCACTGTACTAAAATGGCCCCCACAGTCACCAGATCTCAACCCAATAGAGCATCTTTGGGATGTGGTGGAACGGGAGCTTCGTGCCCTGGATGTGCATCCCACAAATCTCCATCAACTGCAAGATGCTATCCTATCAATATGGGCCAACATTTCTAAAGAATGCTTTCAGCACCTTGTTGAATCAATGCTACATTGAAGGCGAAAGGGGGTCAAACACAGTATTAGTATGGTGTTCCTAATAATCCTTTAGGTGAGTGTGTAAATATATATATATATATATACACATACACATACACATACACACACACACACATATTTATTTATTAAAGATGGTAAAAGAAAATGTTTGGAAAATGAATGTGCCATACAACGCTTCTTATATGACATTAAATATAAATGAGAAAATAGGCATGAAGTCACATTTATTACATACATGTATTAATAAAACATTTAAAAGGGTGTTGAGAAGCAACCAACAAAGCATCACTCTAATACACACATGCGGTTATGTAATGACCTTATAAAGCTGTTTTCCTTCCATCCTCGGGGTCAGTGAGTACAAAGACTCCCCGTCACACAATTTTATCCTACTAACACACAAACAGAAGACCCTCCCCCAGTACATACCATGACCATAGACTGCACATTCCCATCCCCCATGTTTCCTTGCGCTCTTCAAGACTCTTTCTGTCTGTCATTATTCCATGTGCAGCAATTAGACATGTTTTCCTCCTTTGGTGGAGCCAACATACTTAGCATTTTTCATGATCATGGTAATACTTTTTATTGTGAGAAATGACATTGTTGGGCCCAAATTTGGCAGAGCTGATATTGTCAGTCTAGCAGGCAGGTGTTTGGGAACAAAATGTCCTCTCGTGCATTCCTGCTGAATACAATGAAAGACAGCAGTCTATGGAGGGTGATCGCTTTGTTTTAAGAGCGGATTTATCTTGTCTGAACTGATTAGTATAATGTGGCTGTTTGTGGTATCAGGCGACAAAAATCAAACAAGTATTTAGTAGCCAGACTGTAATCAAAGTCCAGTCATATCACCATGACTCTAGGGTCTGGACTAAAGGATTACATTAGGATTTATGTTTTGTCTGTCAGGACTGGAAAGTATGTCAGGGATTAAACAAACACATTCAAAGATTAGCCAATACATTATGACCACCTGCCTAATATGCTGTTGGTCCTCTGCGTGCTGCCAAAACAGCACCAGTGACCCACCGAGGCATGGACACTACAAGACCCTTGAAGGTGTCCTGTGGTATCTGGCACCAAGACGTTAGCAGCTGATCCTTCGTGTCCTGTAGGTTGCGAGATGGAGCCTCCGTGGAATGAGCTTGTTGGTCCAGCACATCCCACAGATGCTCAGTCGTATTGAGATCTGGGGAATTTGGAGGCCAAGGCAACACTTACATCAACTCATCATGTTCCTCAAACCGTTCCTGAACAATGGGTGCAGTGTGGCAGGGTGCATTATCCTGCTGAAAGACGCCACTTCCACCAAGGAACATCATTGTCATGAGGTGGAGTACCTGGTCTGCAACAATGTTTAGGTAGGTAGTACATGTCAAATTTACATCCACATGAATAAGCGAACCCAGAACACTGCCCGTGTCATCCCACAGTGCATCCTGGTGCCATCACTTCCCCAGACTTCCTCCACCTTCTTCAAGGTCCAGTTCCGATGCTTGAGTGTCCATTGTAGGCACTTTCGATGGTAGACAGAGGCATCATTGTCACTGATTGCTCTGCGGCTACTAGGGGTGTAACGATTCATCTACTACATCGATGTATCGATTTATTTTCCTACGATCTAACTACATCGATCTGTGCTCGGCAAGTTGGCCTTCCGGACGACATATATCGATCTAACATCGTTTTAAAAGGTAATCAATCGATTGTATCGATCATAGGAAATAACGCATTGGATTTAAGCACGTCAGACTTTAAATGGATGTTTTTTCTTAGCACTTTTAATGATAACGGCGTTAAACGTTACTCGATTCATTCTGCCTATCTGTGACATCAACGCACGCAGCAGCGCTAAGAAAACAAAGCATAGCGGCGGATGGCAGAGCAGAAGCCAACCAGCGAGAAATTATCAAGCCACCAGGAGAAAGAGCTACCTGTACTTTCAACCCTTGCTAAATGTTACCTGTGCATTCCTGGGACCAGTGTGCCAGCAGAGCGAGTTTGTAGTACTGCTGGCGACATAGTGAACGTACAGAGAAGTGTTCTGCGGTCAGATCATGTTGAATCAGTGGCGATTTTTTTTAAGACTGACAGCTCGGCTTCCCTTATAATGTCACAAAATTAATGGTCAAATATGTACTATTGTATTAACATTTTATTGACTAAAAATGCGTTAGAAAACGTTCATCTCAAAGACGAGTTTGTTCAGAATCAGTTACATATAGCAGGTCGGCTGACTCGATTTCCTTCTCATACATTCCCGCAGCGTCACAGTGCATTTCCCTATTGAAGCCCAGCGTCCATTGACTTCAATGGGGCTGCTGTGAACTTTTTTTTCAGCGCTTCGAAACTAGACGGTCATTGGATAAACGCTGCGATTGTCCCGCCCACGGACGCTCAGCGTCTCTGGGGGTGAATGGGGAGTGGGCTGGCCCAGACTCCGAGCTTCTGCGTGATGATTGGAGGGTCTGTCGAAAGACTGCATCTCCCTTTGACTGACAGCGATTCTGTACTATAAGGAATCACTGAAGCTATTCGCGCTCAGTCCCATCGCGGATTTCTCAAGTTCAGTCGAAATAAAAACTGCTGCAACCTATTTCTTTGATATTTGCTTGGCGAAATTGCTTGATTTTCATCATACATTTCACACAATTATACACCACATTCCTTGTTTCAGTTTTACAGAGTTTAATATTTTTTTTTTAGATCGTTCATTCATTCATTCATTCATTCATTCATTCATTCATTCATTCATTCATTCATTCATTCATATAACGTTAGTAGGCTAGGCTAGCGTCGTGGGTGAAACTTTCTTGAAAAGGAACGTAGGGCAGAATTTACTTTTAAATAAATAGACAATTTTATGATGTAGGCCGAAAATGAGCTTCCCCTCTCTGACAGACCAGTAGCCGCCACTGATGTTGATATTTTTGAAAAAGAAATATGTAGAGTCATTGAAGAGTAGTTGGTTACATTTTATCTTTTGTTAAATATTGTTTGTTTATTAAACTGAGAGTAGTAGCAGGTTTCGCCAGTTTATTCAACCTGAAGAAATGTTGGTTGCACTTTATTTTTGATATTAATATTGTATTTGTATTATTTTAATGTTGAAAAACAACAGCAAAAGTAACAGGTACACCTAATATTAATTAAACCTGAAGAGAAGTTAGTTGCACTTTATTTTTGATATTAATATTGTAATATTAATATGTTGGATAACAAAAGCAGAAGAAGCAGGTTAACCTACTGTTGAAATGTTGGTTGCACTTACTGTGCTTTTATTGAAAATGTATTAAATATTGAAAATGAGAGCAGAAAAGGTTAACTTCCTGTTAATTCAACCTAAACTGTTGGTTGCACTTTATTCAAATAAAATTTGAATGCATTTGCCATTAATTGTTGTTTACTTGTTTGTTTATATCCATAATTAATTGATACCTGATTCCCTTACAAGAAACAACAGGAATCTAGGAAACTTCACCTGCACTGACCAGTATCCAGATATTTATTTCAGTCACACAATTTTTGGCTAAAAAGTTACTGAATCGATTTCAAGTCACTGAATCGTTTCGGATCGTATCGTTCTAAATGAACCAATATCGTCCTTGAATCGTATCGACAACCTCAAATCGTGATACGAATCGAATCGTTATTAAAACGAATCGTTACACCCCTAGCGGCTACGCATCCACATATGCAGCAGTGTGTTGCGACACATTCCTCCCATAACATCATTAAAATGTGTGTGACTTGTGCCACAGTAGACCTTCTGTTGGCTCGGACCAGAGCCTGGGGTGCCCAACACCCTGTTGCCAGTTTGTGCTTTGTCCCTACTTGGATCACTGTTGATCAATTCTCAGCACTGCTGACCAGGGGCCCGTTTCAATAAGGAGGTTCAACCAACTCTGAATTTAAACCTGAACTCTGAGTTGACTTTCTCTGAGATGATTGAACTACCTCAATTCAGCTGTTCTGAAACCCTTCAAAACTCAACTCTTGAGTAGACTGACTCGGAGTTAAGCACATGCACCCCAACTATGAAAAGCCACGGTCAATGGAGCTCCGAAATTATGATTCACCATGGCAACAGCACCCAACAAAAAGATGTTTGCATACTTCCGGGTCAATATGTAAGTTTAATACTTAATTAGTTTAATTAAGTATAATTTTCATGGAATCCAAAAGGCAAAAAAAGAATGTGCAGCTAAAAATGAAAAATAAAAACAATTCAATCAGGTAAAGCTTTAAGCATAAAAGGTTCATGGGTGTAGGTTTAATGACTTTACAAACATTTGACATATTAAATATCATTCAGTGTCCAATGTGAAGCAGCTTTTCCCACAATAGATCCTTTTCACAGACTGTTTTAACGGTCATCAATATCGTAAATCCTGCAAAGATTTTTGTATTTAATTTTTTTTTAAACATATGTACATTTATAACACCAATACTTTGTATTATATTACTTTTGCATCAAATTACAAAAAACAAGGTACCACTGCTGTGAGGGTGTTTCTAATACAGCGTCTATGGGAGTGATGGTAGAAATTAACATCTTTCTCTTTTTTCACTGTCGTTATCAATCAGACTATTTTTCCCTCTTTTTGAAAGTGGTGAAATCAATATTGTGGAGTTCTTTTGCTATATGAGCAAATGGGGACACAAAAATATATTTAATGTATTCTCTCATTCAAGTTAACCCAATATGACGACTTCCGCTCTGAGAAACCTGGAAATGTGAAAAGGGTCTATGCTCTTTTCACATAATGAAATGTTCTCTAATCCCACCTGTTACATTTACTAATCAGGGTAATGACACATTAACATTTGACTTCTACTCAGGCCAGCCAAACACCAGCACCACTGACAGATGAAGGGGAGATGGAGGAAGAATTTTAAAATCCAACAGGAAAAAGAATGAAGTATTTGTAGGAAATAAAGATGACCAAAATTGTACAAAAAAAATTATTAAACAGCTGTGGTGGTTATGGCATATATCTCATACTACCATCTGGCATTCTTCCATTCCAAACAATAATCCGTTTTCAGAAAGTGTGATGTATGAGTGGAATATGAGTGTCATTAATGTGTCCAACCACTGGAAATCCGAAAGGAAACTCTAATTATTAGGTTACGTCTAGAGGTTTATCAAGTAAAGGTCAGGATCCTGTATAAAAGGACGTGCCATTTTTGTCACTTTGACAGTGTCCTCATGATGAAATGGGAGCAATGAATGAATGGACCAACACTGCAAAGAATGCTTTTCTTACTATGTATTTTTGTCAAGTGGCAGATCATTTAACTTGTTTTAAGTACAATCCACTTACTTTAGATTTAATTTATAATTTATTGATATTTGTACTTGAAATACAACAAAAATACTCTAAATATTTTAAAAAGTGTGAGAAGACAGAAAGAAGCTCTGGGTTTACCAAAGAAAACCTACTCCTGACCAGGTTAGGTTCACAGAGTAAGTTACCATGGTAACTGACTCTGAGTATAAGTTACCTCTCTTTTAGAAACGGCTTGACTTACCCTGCTTTCTCAGGTTTGACATGCTTCCCATTCTGAAAAAGAAAACTCAAAGAGTTCCCCTTATTTCAGGGTTAACATACTCAGAGTTTTCACTTAGCCTCCTTTCTGAAACGGGCCCCACGGGGCAACCTTTCAGAGATACTCTTACCCAGTTGATTTGCCATAATTTGGCCCTTGTCAAAGTCACTGAGATCTTTATTCCTCCCCATTTCTCCTGAACTGATTGTTTGCTTACCATCTAATCTACCCAGACCGTATGTGGGCTTGTTAGGAGATGACCAACATTCACTTAACCTGTGGCTCCTGTCATTCAGTGTATATTGTACAACATCAAACTAGAATTATGTTTTGGCAACAAACAATCTTTAATCTATTCAGTTTAATTTATACCCGTTTGTCCTTAAACTCTTAACAAACGTTAAAACACAAGTTATGCTTTTTCATGGTTTATTGATCAAAAACATCAAAACAATAAGAGATGACACCCAAAAGAGTGAAGCTTTCAACAAGAAAAGTCCATAAAAATAAAAAAAAAAGTCCAACTTTTACACAAAAAGCACAAAGTGCTCCACAAAGATATCATTAAATGAGCACAAAAATGTCAAGGTTTGAAAAGGCTAGTTTAGCAGAGCAGCATCACACAGTGTCAGAGAAGGAAAGGTTGCATAGACGAGTGTGTTGTACAGTCAAAGTTGGACCACACGGAATACAAAGAAAAACAGAGTAAAAGAGATGATACAACAGGAAGTGAGCTTCTATTATGTTCCATTCACTCTCTTCAGTGCAAGTGCAGTCTAATACTGTGGTTTGTCTGACTGCTATGACAAATTCTCTGTGTTTCTGCCCTCTGAAACATTCAAACCGAAAAGAGGAGTAACTGAGAGAACAATAAAGCAAATGTAACAACATTTACTAACTCTCCAGGATTAACTGGCCCTCATTAAACATACAATCATTTAAAATGCCGTTCGGGAAAATAAATGTGGATTTAAAAGAAACAGAAACAATGCTCCCATTAAAAACAAAAAGCATTTCCTGACAAAATGAAATCGAACATTTAAAAAAAGTATCAGAACACTTTGTTCCCAAGTGAAGAACCATACGGTTCAGAATATTACAACTCAAAACACCTTAAACCTGAAGGTGATTCAATAACAAAATCTTGATCTCACAAGCCTCAAGTTTCTCCTACCACAGACAGCAATAAGCAGTCAAAAAAGAAAAGAGGAATAAGGTTACTAAAACTTGACACTATAGATTTATTATTTTAAAAAATATATAAATAAACCATCTGAAAACCATTAAAAACTCTCCAAAAAACAAAGCACTGCTAGTTCATTTAGTGAATTAGTTCCTAAAACACAAGAGTGCTGAGGTAGACCTATAGCACACACAAACTGTCAGGCAAAAATCACACTTGGAAACAGTCAAACACACAGACACACCAACTTGTCCTCTGAAGCATTTAGGATACACGGTACCACTATGGAGCTCCCATCCTGTTTTTGAGAACAATCCCAAGTAATCAGCAAACAAAATGGAAATATCACTGTTCTAAATCAGGTTATTTTATGGAACACAAATTAACTGCTCTCGTTAATCATAATCAATCCATACCCTCATCTTCAAAGTCCAAAAACAACTGAACTGTGGAACTGTATAAGTGTACGTGTGTCTGTGCAGAAGGGATGTTCACATGGTTTTCCATAGCAAAAGAATCAATCGTAAAGCAAAAAATAATCTCACACAATGCAAAACTGGCACCTAAATGGTTAAACTGCACATGCCTAATATGTAAAGTGTTTAAATATTAAAAGCTTTGTGAATGTACTGCATGTTTACAAGATAAAGATGTAAAACAAAACAAAAACCTAAAAAAATAAATAAAATGAAAATTCTCAATATCACTAGACTTCAAGGCACTAGAATGAATCTGCATTCAAGGAGGGGGATCTCAATACTGGGCATAGGCTTAAGTTGAGCACTTTAATAGCAAATTAAAATCAAGTTGTAAAAGTTGGTCTTCAATCATCATGATTTCAACTATTGCGATATGACAGAGCAAATATAAATATGATCAAGTCCTGTGGAGTTTCATTTTTACTCTAGTAAGACCAAATGCTTGGACACAAGTGTAAGACTATGAGACTTGGTTGGTGACATGTAAGGAGAATATGCTTGGGCTTGAAATGTAGTCAAGTATCTAGTGTGTCTAAATGCACTGCAAAAAAAAACAAAAAAAGTATAAATAAAATAAACCACTGAAACCAAAAATCTATTTGTGTACTAAATGTGAAGGCTTTACTGCTCATAAAACTTGATAAAATAAACTTTTCTTTTCTGTTTTTTATGGCAAAAAATTGTTTTGAGAAGATGAGCAACTAGGAAAGCTCCATGAACATTTTTAGAGTCCTAGTTCCTCAGTAAGACTAATAAAGAGCTTGCTTGTTTTAGCTTGATTGTATTAACTGTATCACAACATTGTTTTTAACTTTAGCTTCACTTTAAGTGACGTAACTGATGATTGAGCTGAACACTTCTGGGCTTGCTGAATGATTCGTTTAAATCACTACTGTAAACGAAAAAAGTGAAAGGTCAGTTGCGAATCTATTTGTATTGATGTTCAAGTTGAGCACTTCGTACTCTTCACATTAAATCAGCAATGGAAGATTCACAGTTTTCCAAGCAATGTGGGATCTCCGGAAAGGATGAAAACCTAAAAAGAATGAAAAAAAAAAAAGCATTCATTAGAATTGGTCCTTAAAATAGTAACACATTTGGGACTTTTATTAAGAACACAAAAAAGCCTAAAAATGCAACAAATTGTAAAACGGACATGTTTTGACCAATGGATTTTCATGATTTTTCAGTCATTCAAAATAACTACTGGGTAAGGATTGCAACTAAATTCTACAGAAATTCCTAGCCAATTAAATGTCTTTACAATATATAAAAACTTTTTTTTAAAATGATTTCCTGATATTTCCATGTTTTCCACTGGCCATGAGAACCCAGAAGCGAGAAAGCAACGCTTTTCACAAAAAGAGAAGAAAAAAATGAAAGAGAGAAAGAAAGGGGCCATGCATTTTCTATCATTTGAGTGACGGGCTAAAACAGCAGAGCGGTGATGTCATGATGGCTGGTGGTGTTGCATAATGCCTCAAATGGGACCGAATCTCAGATTGTGTTCTAACACAACACAAATAGAAACAGTCTTTGCAGGCGATCAGTATTTAGTCAGCACGAGTGCAGCTTAATCTCAGCTGCATACAGTATAAAGACCTCACCCCTCCTCCTCATATCCTGTGGCTCAAGCTATGTGCTGAGTCAGGAATAGCTATTAAAGCCCCGCTGCAGTCACTCAAACTACAAAACATGGGTGTAAACCCACTCTCTCTCATGTCCCACACATACAAACATCACTGTCTGAGAGCAAATTATCCAAGAGGCTCCATGCAGTATCCTTTTCCGCTCTGAATGTAGCAACGGTAGGAGAGGGGGATGGTCAACAAAAGACGACTGGAGAGGCAGACAGCTGTAATGTCCTCATAATGGCTGGGGAAGTAATGAGCCCTCTCTGCCTTTCATATTCATGAACACACAAATAATATTTTAGTGGCTGTTATTCAACCCTAAAATACATCATTTTAAATGCCATGTTGAACCAAACTTAAAAACAAAACATTTCACAGTTTACTAAGAAAATTAATGATGCGCAGATGTGGACAATATAAATACACTTAATTAAAAGGTTGATATTAAAATCAAATATTATATATTGTTCATCCCTAATTCAGTAATGCCGTTAGTCTAAATTCTGGTCTCTGCAAGGAACTGTCAGTTGTGTGTGGCATGTCTAAACAAAAATCTTTCCATTTTTGGACTAGGAGCAACTCCTAGTCACCTGGTCTGCCTGATGAGCATTGTACCCCAGGGCAAAGGGTATGGAAAAAGAGAGAGAGAAGAAGGGATGGGGAGTGTTAGAGGAGGGGTGGTGGTGAATGGGTGTGGTTGTATAACAGCTATCCCAGCATGCACTTTTAAAAACAAAAGAGGCTCTTATAGCACGTAAACAGGAGCTCTCTGAAAGTCTGAGAAAGAATCAGATCATGATAGAGTCCTGTCAAAACATAACACACACTAGTAATAAATAAAAAACAGCAACAAAATGGAAATTTATCCCACACTGCTGAGGAAATTGGCTGGTGGAAAGACAATGAAGATATTATCCAAAATGGATAATAAAAAAAACCTCACACATCATTTTTTTTTTCACCCCACTCATGGTAAAATAAACCACACCCCTGGGACAGTTGTGTGGAAATACAGATTATGATTTTAAGGATGCATCAATATTGAAATTCAGGCTGATATGCAGCCAGTAATCATTTTTATCATCACCGATAAATGCCATGCCAGATGTTATAAACTTAAGCCATTAAACTTTAAAACACACTAAATGATTTGCCATAATCTATCGTTAGTCTTTTAACCTATAGTGCTAGAAGATGATCTAAATATTAAAACAGGCAGAAACAATTTAATACACAATATCAGCCAATAGGTAGACAAATCTTGTATCACAATATGATCAATTTTACTTCACGATAACGATATACCCCACAACAGTTTTTTATTTATTTATTGGAAATAAGGTTATGATACCAAGTTTTTGGATGCCATTGAAATGTCACAATTTTCAATACCAACTTTACCATCACAAAAAAATATTACTAGCCCTATAGGCCTAAATATAGGCCTAAGTAAAACGTAAACAGTCAGTAATAAAATAAGAACAAAGGAATTAATTACAAGAAGTAGGAACTATGTGGATGTTCAATTTCTAATGGCATCTCGCTCACCCCTGTGTGTAAATGTGTTTGTCTTTAAGAGAAATAATATAGTAATACACAACATTTAGGCAACATTATTGTTATCAGCTGCTATTACTGGCTCTAGAACATTTATGGAAACTTCACTGGCAAAGGCATACCTGTGTGTGCATTCAGGTCAAAGGTCAGCGTTTACGCTGCACATGTGACCTGTCCCATTCGGCTGTGCAGCTCTAGTGCGTCTGGTCGGTCCTGAGGATTGACGGCCAGCATGTCCTGCAAAAGTTTCCGGAGCGCCTCGGACATGTGCGAGCGTCTGCGCTGGGGAATACTCAGCACCATCTTTGGATTCTCCAGAAGCGCCTCGCCAACCGGGACAATGTCAGAACCCTGCCGCACATACGTCCCGAGCAGTTCCCTCTTCGATTCAGCGTCAATGAACGTAATTCTCTCGATCATGGCCCAGATGATAATGCCCAGAGCAAAAATGTCTGCTTTGGCTGTGTAATGTCCTTCCCACACCTCCGGTGCCATGTAAAAGTCCGAGCCGCATGCCGACGAGAGCCAAAACTTGTTGATGTTAACACTGTTCTTGTTTTTGTCTCGTTCTTCCTCTGAGTCCCGTATTCCGCCACCAAGACCAGCACAAACTTTGCTCAGTCCAAAATCAGCCACTTTCAACACAGGTGTGCCAGAACGCTGCGAAATGAGGATATTGTCTGGTTTAAGGTCTCTGTGAACAATGTTGTTTTGATGCAGGAATGCCACAGCGCTGCTCAGCTGCATCATGAAGCTGGCATTGGTGCAGGGATCGGGCTGACGAGACAGGATGAACTGATTCAGATCCCCTCCCTCGCAGAACTCCATTACAAACCAAAGATAGCAGGGCTCATCAGGACATGACAATACACGCTCACCTGAAAGTACACAAAAAACATCTAGAGATTAATATACTTGAATGTTTCGGGAGGCGTTCAAATCAGTTAACATTTGCATAAGACAATGGGAATTCAACAACAATCGGCATTTCAATGGAGAGGAAAGATTATGCCACTTTTGCAGAAACTACTCAACACTGATTAATAACAGAAATCTCAAATTACTTAAATTTCAACATAAATGGTTTAAACTAGAAATAGATGGTTATTGACTGTGACTTTTAGTGCATGATTTTAGATGTTAATGCACAATTTTAAATTCTGGGAAAACAGACCAAAAATATTGATGAAATACTTGAGAACAGTATAAGGGTGTCACGATTTCACGATTTTAAATAGAAATCGACCGAAATTAAGTCACAATCTCAAACTTCGAATTAAAAAATGGAATCGTTGATGCTGCCACGCCCCCATGTCACGTCCTGTTGCTTGCCAGCCAAGCGGGAAAAAAAACAATCGTGTTGAAGTGCTGTGAGTCAACCTCAGCTACAGCCACTCAAAAGATAGCATGGCAACTGCAGTTGCAGGACACCCATCGACAAAACTTGAACCCCGTCCTCTTTCACTGAAGTCGCCGGTGTGGAAGTATTATGGATTTCCAGTGAGTTATGTTGACAACGCTCACGTGCAAACGTAATTACGCGCGCGTTACGCAGTATTCATAGCCGCAGACATGCAACCTTATTCGGTGGTGGAAAACTCCGGTTTTAGGCATTTAATTTGCACGCTAGAACCACACTACGAAATCCCAAGTAGAACGCATCTCGCAGCTACGGTGATTCCCTCCATGTACAAGGAGGAAAGTTATTGAAAGTCTGATCACCGCACATTTAGGGCGTTTTCACACCTACCTTGTTTGGTCCGGATTTTCGGACTTTTCAGTTTGGTCCAAATCAAAATTGCAGGTGTGAAACCTCCCCCGTACCACGGTTCGGACCAAACAGACGAAATTTGGTCCGACGGAAAGAGGTAGTCTCGGTCCGGATCAAACTGAACAAAGGTTCGGTTCGTTTCTAGTGTGAAAGCATTTTCTGTATGGTTCGGACTTTCAGACCATTTACAGGAAGTTCCTGTTTATGTTTAAATATTATAATGTTATTTTTAAATTCAATCTAGGCTACATTGATTATGAAAAGTGAAAATATGCGCAATATGTCAGAAGACAGAAAGTCAGAAATAATTTTGAACGAAATTTTGTATGATTTTGCTTAGAAAGCATTTCTTTAATGGGAATTTCGTTTTGTATAAATTGTATCTTGATTTTAATCAACGTTTAATCAGATAATTGCCTGGATTTAATAAATAAGAAGCAAAAAGAATAGCAGACAATAATCGCGGGAGCGATCATTACACATGAACTGGAGCGGGTCTCAAATAAACCGAAACTCAGCAGGCTACTCATCTCACAAACATGAGAAATATGTGTATATAAAGCTTGAAATGTCCACTTTTAAACGTAACGAATAAAAAAATAGTCAAGCAATGCGCATTGCGCACTGTTCAATAGTGGCGGTGATATGCGTCCGTTCATTCATTCTTATCAAAGACGCTGACGTCAGACGCACGTCCGTTTACAAACCAATCAATGTCCAGATGCAGCCCACAAGGATGATGACGAGTGGACGCAAGTGCGTCATGTTAAGTTCTTTAGTGCGCTCGCATGATTGCAATGTGAAACCAAACCAAAACTAACCGAATGTATAAAAAGTATCAAAACATGAGCTTCGGTTCGGACCTTGGTGCGGACTTTCAGGTGTGAAAACGCCCTTAGTTGCCTTGACTACAGTATTTTAGCAGTTCTCTTTCCATATTCTTCTTTAAGAAAATTGTTACTGTTGTCTTGTCCTATTATAAAAAAAAGTGTTTGACAACTCAAAGAGCAGCTCTAAACAACATATCCGTCTTTAGGAAGAACATGAAAGAATGAAAAAATACAGTCATCATTCTCAGGGGACAAAAAGTAGCCTAGTTATCAGTGTGGTAAATGTTCAACTGTTCGGAAATAGTTTGTTAAGACACTTAATTGTTCAGAGAAGACTATGGACATGGCTGTTTTATTGTATTTGTTTGTTTTGTTGTGAACTTGAACGTCATCTTCTGTGAAGAAGACTGCACTTACAAAAGAGAAACTAGATGGCAGGTTATCTTGCTGAAGTTTTCAATTGACAATGTAGTGTGGTACATTGCGAACAAAGGTCAGATAGTATATTGCATAAAAGTCTAGTCTAAAAATGGCAGCAACCTGTGCTTTAAAAATAAATAAATGTAAAAATCGAGAATCGAATCGAACCGTGACCTTAGAATCGAAAATGTAATCGAATCGAGGATTTGGAGAATCGTGACACCCCTAATATATTATATTATATATATATATATATATATATATATATATATATATATATATATATATATATATATATATATATACACACACACAAACACACACACACATTTATACATAAAATGAGAATGTTCCTTTTACCTAATAAATCACATGCCTCTGGCTGATAGCAGGTATTAAACAGTGGCTGTAACATGAACCAGAGACTGTATAGAGTAGAGATGGTCCACTCATAAATGAATGGGAGAAATTGTAAGACTCAATATGGCAGTGTGGTTTCACCTTACAGTTAAAAGCACCAATCGTCTTTTACATCTTGGTGTGCAGTTAAAAGAGCCAATCTTCTTTTTGTTTACTCTAGAATACACATTAGCACAATTTATGACACTTCAATTTCAAATCAGCCATTTGACAATAATAATGTAAATTTGACAAATGAACCGATTACACAAGTTTTAGTCTTTCCTCATACAAGCAGAAGTGAGCTGTACATGCATGCCTGGTAATAGCTGCCCAGGGTATTATGAATATTGCCGTCAAGTGAACCGATTTGTCTTAAAGGGACTTTGAGGTAAACTTAAGGCTTTTAAAAAAGGCTTTGCCCCTTCAATGTCACGCTTCAACATTCTGCTCTAGGAAAAAATAAACATCGATAAATGAACAAAAACTGTGGGAAAACCTTGCACATAACATTAAAGTAAACATTTTAAAATGTGAGAGAATGAGAGCACCAGTCAAAATGATGAGTTAATGCAATGGAAAGAGTTCAAGGAAGAATTGCTTTGTCATGAGTTTCAGAGGCTGAATTGCTGTAGAACCAGTTTGAAGCTATTTAGGCTTCTTCTCACAGGACTGGACTAGCTCCCATATGAACAACAAAGACTGACTTGTATTCCCTGATACAAGCCAAAGTGCCTCAGTGTAATTATAAACGTAGTCCTATGCTTTCATGAGTTTTATTTTTATCCCTTCCCCTGGTTCTGTTGAGCAAGCATTATCTGAAACATGCTGCTGTAAATATAAATAAAACATTCACTAAAATGAATCACAGGTCTTTTTCAAAGTTAAGGGTGCTTTCATCATAACACCACAAAACAATCTAAGTTTAAATACCAACTCTCACTGTACGAGTAAATCGCATGCAATTTATGTGCGCACAACCACACTATGCGGTCCGATGGTCGAGTTGAGACTTGACTGCTCACGTTATAAGTGTGTATTAAACATGTGGAACTCCCCTAACCCTGAACTGTGTGGCTATTACAGAAGAAGAAACATGCTTTCCCAGGAGAAATGCACAGATTTGGTCATGTGCAATTCTGTCTGCTGAAATATAAAGGGAAAATAAAAAAAAGAGGTGCTGGCGTATATGGACGCACAGGTGGCATGGAAGATGGCCAAAATGGATAAATCGCATTGCCCGTGTTCCATCAATGTTTAAATTTGAATAAAACCAAATTAAATCATAAATTAAATAAGTCATCACAAAGTGATCGTGTTTCTTCAGAACATTTGGACTAAACTGCTCAATTCATGTTTTTTTTTGTGTCTTTATGAACTTGAAGCATCAAAGTGTCAGTTGTGCAGCGGTCAATGGAAAGTACAAAAATTGCTCAGATTTTATTAAAAATATCTTCATTTGTGTCCCAAAGACGAACGCAAGTCTTACGGGTTTGGAACGACATGAGGGTGAGGAATTAATGACAATTTTTCATTTTGGGTTAACCATTCCTTTAAAAGTGCACTTTTTGTTATTGTTTAGGTTTAGCTGGCTCTAATTCCCTCCAAAGTTTCAGTGGTTTTCCAATTTGTTACCAACTGTCAACTGGATGTATGCAGTTTGTTTTGGGTTTATGCTTTGCAAACAGCCTCGAGTACTGTCTGAAAAGCACTATCGGAAAACATTTTTATTTTTATGTTATTGTGTTTAGTAACCATCAATGCATGACGCGGCTGGTCAGATGATGTCAAGTTGTCAACATGGCGTGCCGTGCACTCATAAGGTGGTGACCCGCTCAATGTAGAATAAAAAAAGCTTTTACAAGAAAATGAATGAGGGGGGGTCTTCATCTTGTATGAGTGTGTATTTTATTTAACTGACTCGAAGCATGACTAGTCTACGTGCTTCGAGTCCATTAAATAAAACTGCCTAGTGCCTATATATTTCGCTAAATGTCAATGATACGCGAGCTTCCGGTATAGTATTGTCCCATAGCAAACTCTTGGTCATTTCTAACTGTTGATCACAACTATAGTAAACAATGTTTTAGTAATAACTTTAGCATAAAGGTGGACTGTATCAATATTGATGTGTCCTGTTGTGAGAATCTTCCTCGAGATTTAATTTTGTGCTTAACTTTCTCCGTTTTTCCATACACTGCAGCAGCAGAAGTTGCGGTGACCACCGAGGCTAAATGTGGAAATGATCATGCATAAAGTCTAAGTTTCTCAAAATGTATTTGAGTAAAAGAAAAATTACTGACTGCACCTGTAACGAAACACCTGTGATTTAGCCTGATCTTGTGTGTTCACACTTGTAGTTTGGATGACTTGGTTAATTTGGTCCGGACTCAAAAGAAAAACCATTTAGTCCTGGTTCACTTAACGTTCAGATTGATGTTTTAACACCGAACCTAAAGGCATATACACTCTAAAAAAAAGGTTCTATATGGCACCAAAAATGGTTCTTGGCTCGTAATCATAGGGGAACCTTTTTTAGTGCTATACAGCACCAATTTTGGTTCTTCAGTGGTTCTTCAGAGGTTCTTCACCGGTTCTTTGACTAAGGTGCTATATAGCACCTCTTTTTTTTTTTTTAGAGTGTAGGGATACGTGCACTACCTGATTGGTCAGCTTTTGTGAGGCATTTCCTATTTTGAGACGGAACTTACCGAACACCCAACACAATGCTTTGTGCGAAGCTAAATGCACTCGGTGTATGTGCTTAGCCTACATGATGCTATTTTGACCATAGACAGTAAAAGAAATGGACAGAGCGACCTCATAGACTTCAACGGAGAGAATTGTCAGATAGAAGCACTCACTTCCTGATGGCTGAGCGTACTGCGCAGCCTCAGACTGAGCTTGACGACGTAGATGTGACGTGAGAAACCTGTCTGACAGTGGCAAGTCTTCTAGTAGTTGTGCAAAGTGAAATCTGAATCACCGAATCTTGCAGAGACAGAGAGGGTGAGCAGGAGCAACTTTTGATGAATGAAGCAGGATCTGCAACATCTCTATCTGCGTTTATGCCTCCACGTCCCCCCCGATTGCCTCATAGACAGTAAAAGATTGCCTACGAGCTTCTCCTCGGGTCTATACGATAAATTGCTCAACAGCGCGACACAGTCGTGTGGCTATGACGCAATCGTTAGCCTATATTTTACAAAAACAGCTTCAACGGGGCGATAGTGTAAGATACAAGGTAATGGAGCCTTTTATACATTGTCGTGTTTGTTTAGAAATAAACAAGGGACGAATGGAGTCTTTAAACGCCTCAGATGTAAAGATATTCACTGTCAAAGTGAGGCCAAAATTAACGGGAGTCAATGGGATGCTAACAGCAGGTGATGGCTTGGTTAGCAATGGCCGCGCCTATGGAAGGTACGGTTTTCGGGGGCTGGATTACCCCCTTGATTTTGACCGGCTGAGAACCGGTGAAGAGCTTGTGAAGACAAAACAGTCAAAACAGCAGCAGCAATCCCTCCATCACACACAAACTAATTTCTGCTGCAAGGAGATGTGGTTCTGATGCCTGTACCGAACTTTGATAGGCAACATTGCGACTATGACGAGATTAAACAGGTATGCTGTTTTTGGTTAGTTTACATGTCTTTGGTCCATGTTGCATTCATATACCATTCAAATCGCACCAGAGTTCAGACCCATCTATTCAGGGGTCTCTGTCCCCTTGTTTGGTGCACACCAGGGGCCTGTACCATGATGGTAATTTAACAAACTCAAGTTGACCAAGCCTGAATAGATTGGTTTGGTTTTGTTGGTCCCATGACGCTGATCATCAGCTTTCTCTGTCAACTCAGGCTTTGATCCTGAATTTAGGAGTTTAGCTGTGACATCAGTAGTGAACAGCCAATCACACAATGTGGATCAGTGAAACTGAGATTCACTTCTCGTGAGAGAAGCAGCGAGATTCATTTCTCTCTTCTGCAGAATATTACATGATTGAAAAATATTACGAATTTAAACATATTTACACAGCAAGAAGAAAGGGCTGTCTATGAACTAAGAAAAATCTTACTACGTCAGTGCAAGTAAAAGTTATGAAGTTAGTTTAGTTGATATATAGAGAGAATTGAAATTTAAGCTCACATGTAGTCATTTTTATAGCTTTGTACTTTATTTGTATTCAACCTTTATATAGGCTATTTATATTAATTTTAACAAAGTGCCTATGATAAATGTGTAATTGATTAAATGATGTAGTTGATTAAGGGTATAATAATTACATAAATGATATCTAAATAATTCAAAATGATTATTAATTATTATTATAAATAAGCATGGTTAAAAGCCAGACACTTTAGTCTTTAAAAAACATTTGCCATGTAGTGACCTTTAATTTGGAGTAGAAACAGGGGGAATGCCTTTATTGCATCAGAGGTGTGACCCTTTGCTCACAGCTGATTGGTCCAATTTCAGTTTGAGATCTCTTATCCAGAACATAACCTGCCCTGGAGCATAACTGGAGCATCTATGGAGATGAACACTGCTAAAAGCCAAACCACTTTAAATGGTACCAAAAACCCAGGGTTGGCACAAACTAAGCTTAAATATATCTGGCTAGCCAGCTAGACAGGCTTCATGATATAGGCCCCAGGTTTCATTTGAATCAAAACAAACATGCCAAGTGTGAACACACCCTGTCCCGAGAAAAAACAGGTATGAGTGAACATTCGGTCCTTTTTAGGGTCTCGTCTTCCGGTTTAGGTTCATTTACATACATTTTGTCCATGTTGTGTTCATATTTAATTCAAAAACATATTGTTTACGCACCAGGGTTCAGATGGCAACGTTTATTCAATTTAACTGCACTAACAGAGCAATCGCACCAGGGACTTTCAAGTTTTTTTTTTTTTTTTAACTAAATTTACATCATTCACACAATCATGTAAAAACTGTTTGCTACAGCAACACTTGACAATGAGAGACCACCATTTTATAATCACTTTGCTAGATTTACGAAGACCGAAACTAGCCAGGCTTGTTTTCCCATCAGAATGAAGCACTTAAAAACATGTATTTATTCACAGTATATAGAAGTTAAGCATATCTTCCCCCTTTCACTTCCATGTATAGACTAGACCAACATCTTCCAGGCAAATGCCTCTAGACACATTTACATTATACAGTACAAAACCTACATGATGATTCAGAAGATCTACATGTGAAAGCAGTCACACAAAGACGACAGCTCAGCACATTAAGATTAATGAGATCCAAATGGCCTCTATTATCTGTACTAAATCACCACTGTCTCTTTTTCATTTGTAAGATCATTTACACACTTGTCATGTAAGGAAGCAAACTTCCTTCATTGTTGTAACCTGGGAGAAGGTTTGACCCCAACACCAGCACCTCCCCCACCTCCAAACTCAAGAGTTTCATAATCGAGAGGAGGGTGGGGGAGGGCAAATCTGGCCGACTTTTGCCACATTCTTACATAAAATGTAAACAATCTTAATGTCGAACGCCGATATGTGCATTATACACGTCCGGTGTAATCGGTGGAACGCCATGACGCATTGCCAAACAATGGATTCAATTGGTTTCAATGAAAAACGACTCAAATGATTGACATTCCGATTTCCAATGGCCAATATGTCATCGCTACCAAATGAAGGAACTGTTACAAACAGAAGCTATTGTTTGCTCGTGACAAACCATTCTTCCACCTTCTAGAACAATTGTTAAAACGCCCGTGCTTGAATACAAACATCTTACCTTTCAACGAGGTCTCCACCAACCTCAAATACTGCTTTGAACGCTTATTGCCATGGCTCATTTTCTGGGCCATCCCGTTCCTCTGGAGCACACACTCCTCCAGCTGCACAACATTCTCATGGCGTTTCTCCAGACTGGTCAAAGCCCAAAACTCCGCCAGCGCCAACTCCACATTCTCAGGCGCGTCACAGCGCAGCTTCTTCACCGCCACTTTCGCACCTGATTTACGGGCAATGGCTTCGTACACAACGCCATAACTGCCCCTGCCAACTTCGCGAAGCAAACTGTACCGCGGTGCAAAAATCCGCCGTTCAAGACTACCATGTTTGCCCAGGTCCAACTCGTCTCCCATTGTCTCATTGTCGTCTATGTTGTCGACGCTGAGCGAGCGCAGGACACTGGCGCTTTCGGTTCTTTTGCAAGCGTTCCGTGTCCGTTGCCGCTCTCTGTCCTTTGCATCCATCACGCCTCCTCACGTTTTGTGCGTGCGTTGGGAAATATCTTCCGCATTCATATTTCTAGATCTTAAGGGCGTTCAGCAGCTTTTAAAAACTCGTTAACATCTGCATTTCTTCATACAGTGAGTTTCGCGATTCAATCACAGTCGAGCTTCTAGTCTGAACTGAATGAAGTGAGAACTTGGCTGGATCATCCCACTTTCCTGTGCTGGGGGGGATTCCTGACCTATGAGGACACACGTACAATGTAAACGCCTCTTTTGAAATGTTGAGGTGAACCAAATACTAACCTCTTGCGCAATCAATCATGACAATCAAAAACTTGTTTTCTTTCTTTGTATTTATGTTGGTTTCATGCATTTGAAAATGTACGAACATTTACACAGGCTAGGTTACATAAAATAAAAAATTAAAGCATATTTTAAATATTTGTTTTATTTTTTTATGCATTATTTTAGGTTAGACATATATAGACATCAGCAATACACATTAATAAATGTATAGTTTCCCCCTCATTTAATGTCAACAAGGATTAGGCTATGTCCCTGTGGGAAACATAAATACATCCGTGGGCTGTTGTCACCCGTCTTTGTGGACTAGAATGGTTTAGTCCTTCCAGCATTAGCGTGCATGTGCTCTCTCTACAGCTCAGCGAACACACGTGGGTCACACACGACGGAGAGCTAATGGGGCTTTATGAGGCTTCCCATCCCATCAGTCAAACATGAATGAGAATTATAATACAATAAGAATAATACAATTATTTTGTGTACAATTTATAATCATAAAATTAAAAAGTTAAAAATATGTGACAGTTGAGGTCCCGTTTACACTAGTGAATGAATAGGCCTACATTACCAAATTCTTCTGTAAGTTAGAACAAGACTAGAAGCAAGCATGTAGCATGGATTACATAAGATAACAAGATTATGAGGTGGCATATGGTGTTGCTCATTCTCCTTTTAGAATAAACAAACATTGTCCGTCTCTGTCTATGTGCACCTGCATATAAAAAAGTCAATAAAAAAAGACAATCTTGAAATAGATCTCAAAAATGACCTCAAATGTCATCACTCATCCACATTTACATACAGGCATGAGGGCATGTCTGAAAACACTGCCAACATCAATGGCTCACTGCTTGGGTCAATGTTTTGTTTGTCAGTCGAGGAAATCTGATGCACTTTATAATGGGCTAGATAAGCAAAGCTGGTTCTTTCGGAAACTTGCAGCTTTCATTTAAATGTTGATAGTGTTCTTCACACACACACACACACACACACACACACACACACACACACACACACACACACACACACACACACACACACACACACACACACACACACACACACACACACACACACACACACACACACACACACACACACACACACACACACACACACACACACACACACACACACACACACAGACACACACAGCGCGCGCGCGCTAGGGGACCATAAATAGTGATTTTACAGTACAAACTGTATATTCTATCCCCTAAACCTACCCATCATAGAAAACTTTTCGGCATTTTAAAATTTTCAAAAAACATCACTTTGTATGTTTTATAAGCTGTTTTCCTCATAGGGACCAAAGAAACAGTAGGGTAAATAACAGTTCCGTCCGTCAATTGACCCAAAACTGCTTTTAAAGGGATAGTTCACCCAAAAATTAAAATTCGGTCATCATTTACTCACCCTCAAGTTGTTTATATATATATATATATATATATATATATATATATATATATATATATATATATATATATATATATATATATATATATATATATATATATACACTCACCTAAAGGATTATTAGGAACACCTGTTCAATTTCTCATTAAAGCAATTATCTAATCAACCAATCACATGGCAGTTGCTTCAATGCATTTAGGGGTGTGGTCCTGGTCAAGACAATCTCCTGAACTCCAAACTGAATGTCAGAATGGGAAAGAAAGGTGATTTAAGCAATTTTGAGCGTGGCATGGTTGTTGGTGCCAGACGGGCCGGTCTGAGTATTTCACAATCTGCTCAGTTACTGGGATTTTCACACACAGCCATTTCTAGGGTTTAAAAAAAATGGCATGAAAAGGGAAAAACATCCAGTATGCGGCAGTCCTGTGGGCGAAAATGCCTTGTTGATGCTAGAGGTTTCAAGCTGATAGAAGAGCAACTTTGACTGAAATAACCACTCGTTACAACCGAGGTATGCAGAAAAGCCTTTGTGAAGTCACAACACGCACAACCCTGAGGCGGATGGGCTACAACAGCAGAAGACCCCACCGGGTACCACTCATCTCCACTACAAATAGGAGAAAGAGGCTACAATTTGCACGAGCTCACCAAAATTGGACAGTTGAAGACTGGAAAAATGTTGCCTGGTCTGATGAGTCTCGATTTCTGTTGAGGCATTCAGATGGTAGAGTCAGAATTTGGCGTAAACAGAATGAGAACATGGATCCATCATGCTTTGTTACCACTGTGCAGGCTGGGGGTGGTGTAATGGTGTAGGGGATGTTTTCTTGGCACACTTTAGGCCCCTTAGTGCCAATTGGGCATCGTTTAAATGCCACGGCCTACCTGAGCATTGTTTCTGACCATGTCCATCCCTTTATGACCACCATATACCCATCCTCTGATGGCTACTTCCTGCAGGATAATGCACCATGTCACAAAGCTCGAATCATTTCAAATTGGTTTCTTGAACATGACAATGAGTTCTCTGTACTAAAATGGCCCCCACAGTCACCAGATCTCAACCCAATCGAGCATCTTTGGGATGTGGTGGAACGGGAGCTTCGTACCCTGGATGTGCATCCCACAAATCTCCATCAACTGCAAGATGCTATCCTATCAATATGGGCCAACATTTCTAAAGAATGCTTTCATGACCTTGTTGAATCAATGCCATGTAGAATTAAGGCAGTTCTGAAGGCGAAAGGGGGTCAAACACAGTATTAGTATGGTGTTCCTAATAATCCTTTAGGTGAGTGTATATATATTGAAGAATATGGGTAACCAAACAGTTGATGGACCCCATTGACTTCCATAGTTTGGGGGGAAAATACAATGGGGCTCATCAAATGTTCGGTTACCAACATTCTTCAAAATCTTCTTTTGTGTTCAGTAGAAGACAGAAATTCATACAGGTTTGGAATGAAAGAAATTTAGGTTTGGAACAACTTGACGGTGAGTAAATAATGACAGAATTTTCATTTTTGGGTGAACTACCCCTTTAAGTTGAACATGGCATTCACAATTACTTCCGTAATAGGGAGATTTGGATTTTATCCATTTGCAATTCAAATAAATGTTCAAGTTAACAATGGTCTGACGAAAGAAAACACGATTAAAGAAATGCATTTCTAAAGTTAAAGGTGTAAGTCAGTGGGAATAACTCAGTCTCTTGCTCCACCTACTGGTGCAGTTTTAAATGATATCATTAAATATTCAGTTGCATCTTCTCATTATGCATACATTTTGGGCCAGATATACTAAACAGGGCAAATTACAGTGAATATTGGCCCATAAAAGTGCTGATGCCCAGTTCTGCAGGGGATGAGTACTTTTTATACAGTACCAAAAACATTTAAAATCAGACTTTTTTTAAAACTATATAAATATTAAATGACCAGCAGTAATTCAGCAATGCAAACTACACAACTTTTTGCCATTTTGATATATAAAATATGCTTTAGAAATTGCTTTAGAAATTGAGTTCCTTTACGGGAGATCATTATGGGCCCTCCAATGGGGGTAGGCTGCACAGTCCCCCTTTCTCCCAACTAGCCACGCTCCAACAGGAAAAACTGCTTAGAGTGGTCTAACCACGCTCGTCAATGTCAAAATGATTGACATGGCCAGTGGGACATTTAGATGGCTATTTTGAATTGAAAATAGGATATGTAATTTCCTTTTAGGATTGGTCAGCTGGCGAACCCACAAATTCTGATTATTAGTCTGTGTTTTTGAGTCTTCTACATCCACTAGGGGGCCTCAGTAAACTTCCAAAACAGTTCAATCAAATGTATTAAATCATTTTATCAATAAAATGATTGATTCCATGACATGGAAATCAATTAAAAATAATTAAATCACTGGGAGCCATGCAAGATGCGAAGGCATGGACAGGTCAGGGCAGGAACAGTCTTCACAGGACCATGATGACAGGTGACAGGGCATTTTAGGACTGTCCCTATAAGCAAGGCATGGAAGGATGGCCACTCACTTTAGCTGACTGAAGAAAGATCAGGCAAACTCCGTGGTTTAAACCACTAATGGAGAAGGATTTGATCCAATCCAATCCGCCGGCTTGGGTTCTGCTGCAGGAGACACTGAATCAAATGGCAGCATGTAGAGAATGACGAGGAGACGGGAGAGACATTTACACCTGCTGTCTTTGTAATTGTAGATTTGACTGTTCTTAACTGTAAAGTAAAAAATTCCAGCCACTGCATGGGCTCTGATGTTACGTTTCCTGCTTTTTTCTTTGTTTTGTACAATTTAAAATTACAATTAGCCTTTTTGTTGTGATAAATGCCATCTTACCATCTGACAAGGCTGAAACCATTCGCCCCAACCGAACGCCAGTAGGTCGTTGGTTTCTGGAAAGCTTCCAGACACCATTGCGAATAACAGCAGCAGGTTTCCCGTGAAACTATGTCGGGGGGGGGGGGGGGGGGGGGGGGGGGGTACTCAGGTGTGCCTAAAGGAAAAACATTTTGTCTGATGGGTAAGCCATCTCACCCTTTTGACAAACCTAAAATACAGGTTTGATGAATAATGCATACCCCAGAAGATGTCATAGCTAGATTCTCTCTGCAGATCCCCACACCTGAAGTCAATCAGCTTGAATTCAAGGTTTTCTGGGTAGATCAGCAGGTTGTCCAGCTTAACGTTATGATGAAACATTCCATGGCGACAGCACATATAAGAGGTGTAGGGTGTACACTGCCTGCCACATCATGGACATATAAAATAAGCGCTACAGGCCTCAGATACAACTACAGTGTTTGAGGGCGGGTCAAAGGCTGGTATTATGCAAATTTGTTTCAAACCTAAGTAGGTTCATGCAGGTAGTGCGATTACTCTTTTTAGAAACAGTTCTTCCTTTTGGGAGACAATAAATCAAGTGTAGTGTTAGTTCTGGCAGGTCACGTTAGTCAAGCTCGCATTAGCTGACTCTCTGCTGATTCACTCCTACCTGTAGGAATACAACACCTATCACAGCATATCTATATATAGGGTCCACTCAATATTATCATCAGCTTTATCGTGTTGCTCAGGAGCTAATTACCTTGCTCCATCCCCAGCTCCTCCTGTCGTCCAGTCAGGATTAGGCCTTCTGATATTCCTCTTCAAATCAGACTCATTTCTCGAATTATGTTGTTCGATTAAATGATTGTCATTAAGAACATTAATGATATACCTTATATTGGTTTTGTTCTGTTTAAGGGGGGTTATCGCTGCTCTCCCTGCTCTTATCCATGCTAGACTGAATGGATTTTCAGGAAGTTCTTGCCCAGAACAGAATCGTACCGCCAATCCAAACTATATGCTATTTTGTCAATCATCCTTGACGATATGTGGTCTTGGAGAACTTAATTTAATGTACTTTGATCTTTAAAACATTGCAGACCTTCTATATTCACAAAAAATTAATTTCTTAATCACATTGTGTCCACTCATTGTTTATTTTGTTATAATGAGAGGATTATATGAGAGGATATGAGAGGATTATATGAGAGGATATGAGAGGATGAGAGGAATATGAGAGGATTGCGAGCGTGTAGAACTCAGTCAGTAAACGTGCGCTAAACCAAAACTCGTAAACACTTCTGATTGGTCATCATTGTTTTCAACAGACATGCCAGTCAATGTGTTACAATACTCAACAGACGGCAACGCTGCAAAAACACGTTGTGAAAAAACATTTACACACAGGATCCATACACTCCCATACACGAACCACACAACCTTGGATTCAAAACCCTGAATTTCGTCGAAAGGTGAAGAGTATAGGCCTATATTCCTGTGAGAAAACGTGCCTCTGTGTCTTATTCCGTTTCAAAACAAGATTATAAGGAATTGCTGTTAGTAAATCTGTATCTAAATTAAAGTTTAGATATAAATGTAATGAAAACTAGCAAGTTTGTGATCAAATTTGGTTCTGTAGCTAATTATTAACATATTTATAAGGGTAGTACTTTATTTTACAGTCCGGTTCCACATTGTACTACTTATAGTAATTACAATAACTGTGTAATAATAACTCTGAATCTATTTGACTGAAAGTATACTGTTACTTACACATAGCCTACTGTAAAATGAAGTACAAACGTTATAAGAATTTACTAAATACTAATTAAAAAGATAAAATTACATTGTAGTATGATCTAATTGTTAAAATCAAGAGGTGAATATCAGCTTTATAGTTGTTTAAATTAAACATTATATAAAGAGGGGTAAGGTGAATTGCCTCCAATAAAAAAAACAAACAATCTAGATGTAGGCTATTGCCTTTTAGGTTTGGAGATTTCTTCCATGTCTTTTTATTATTTTGCAGAGTATCCTGTAGATGGCAGTAATGTTATTTTTGCACAACGGTTTCTTCTGAATGAATGACATTTTTACATATAAATAATAAATACTTGTAAGATTACACCAAACAAAGTGAGTTTTGAAAGTCCAGACTTAAGAGTAAACTTACATTATATAATCAAATGTATAAAATGGGACTTCCCTGCAGTGAACATGAATGTGTTTGGAAGATATTTTTCATCACTAACAATGGACCCAAGGTTGTTTTGTTTTTTCCACAGCTATGACTAATATCTACTATGTGTAATTATGCAAAATGATGCAAGTAAAACAGCTCTAAATTGGTGCAACCTCAATGCTTTGCATCTCTATTGGAAAGAACAGGCATCATATTATGTGCGAGACATTAAAATGCAGACATTGGAAACATTTGGCTGCTGTGTGTGTAGTGTAGCCTTGAAGGCAGAATCCACTGAGAACAAGTATTGTGTGAAAATGAGTGTGTGTGTGTGTGTGTGTGTGTGTGTGTGTGGTACAACAGGCTGGTGTGTGCAGCTCTGAAGTGGGCAATAGGGTGCAGCTCAATGGTTTTGTGAGGCTGCCATGGCAACTTAACAATTGCAAAGGCCAGCTACATTTCTGCATGTTTTTTGTTTGTTTGGTTGGTTGTTCTTTTTAATACCAACCTCTTGAGTAATAAAATAAAAATAAAATTGTCTAATGACATAATAATAGTAATACATATTCCCTCATAAATACTTAATTTGAATACATTAGATTAGTATTACTGAACCAATCATGGGGAGTGCAAATCGGGCCCAGAATTTGGCTTTCAATGTGTATAGCCAGCATAAAAGAAAATGTTTTTTCTTAGAATGAAGTCAACCTTATATATAGAGCTTTTAACAATGCAGATTGTTTCAAAGCAGCTTTACAGTTTTAAACAGGAAAATAATGCAACATAATTTTATTAAGCTGTATAGCCATTCAGGAGAAAACGATGATGTCATCAGTTAATTTCAATTATCATACAGTGACAGTGTGGGCTTTAGATCAGTAATTAAGTTTATATGGTTAATTTAGTTTAATAATTAGTTTTTTTTGGATATTTAGTTGAAAAATTTTGTTCTCCTCTGGCTTGAAGAATGAAGAACATTTTAAAAATCTAAAGGGCATTTGGTAACATTTTAGTTTACCAAAAAAAGTGTAACCGGACATGTTTCTACTACAAAGAACATTTTGTGCAATGGAAAGATTCCATGGAACCATAGATGCCAATAAAGAACCTTTATGGCAACAGGATTGTAAAGGGATAGTTCACCCAAAAATCATGTCATTAATTACTCACCCTCATGCCATTCCAAACATGTAAGACGTTCGTTCATCTTCTGCACACAAATGAAGATATTTTTGATGAAATTCGAGAGCTCTCTGACCCCTCCATAGACAGCTATTTAATTAAACACTTTCAAGGTCCAGAAAGATATTAAAAAAAATAGTCCATGTGACTCCAGTGGTTCGACCTTAATTTTATGGAGCAATGAGAATATTTTTTGTGTGCAAAAACACAAAAATAATGACTTTATTCAACAATTTCTTTCTGGCCTGTGCCAGTCACCTACGCTATTTACTTTGTAGTGCAGCTCCCGCGCATGCGTCGTGGTGCTCACGTGAACAGCATTGGCTGCCGTAGATTCATAGCGTAGATCAGGCTAAAACAAAATAGTTGAATAAAGTCATTATTTTTGTTTCTTTTTGCACACAGAAAGTATTCTCGTCGCTTCATAAAATTAAGGTCTAACCACTGGAGGTCACATGGACTATTTTTAAAGTGTTGATTAAATTGCTGTCTATGGAGGGGTTAGACCATCGAAATTATTTTAATTTGTGTTCCGAAGATGAATGAAGGTCTTACAGGTTTCGATTGACATGAGGGTGAATAATTATAATGACATTTTTGGGTAAACTACCCATTTCAGATCAACAAGCTTGGGGTGAAGATCAAAGATTTGAAGATTCACTCACTTGATATTAAGCTGTTAACAACATACTGAACTGTCAGTTAGTAAAAGAGTCAAGAATTTTCCAATTCTTTGTTATAAATAAAGGTTATTATTGTTCAGATTGCTGTAATAATGGAAAGATGTGATGCTGTGCGGATTTTAAGATATCTGACATTGCTCTTGCCGCCTCTGTCCACCACTTCAATTTGAGAGACTGTTCAAAAACCCAATCACTGTAGGAGTAATCAGGACACAAGAAGAAGAGAAAGGCTTGATGCTGATGGCTAGGATTAGGCTTACGCACGCGCACGCGCACACACACACACACACACACACACACACACACACACACACACACACACACACACACACACACACACACACACACACACACACACACACACACACACACACACACACACACACACACACACACACACACACACACACACACACACACACACACAGAGACCACTTCACTGCAATTACTCTCCCCTTGAATTTGAAATGCAGAGTGATTGGCATGATTACATTAATCTCGTCATTGTTTTTACTTATATCATTACGAGAGGGGGTCGGTTGGCCTTAAACAGAGTCAAAAACCACTTTTTCATTTCATTTCAAATGATTCATTTTTGGTCATTTTTGACTCCTTTGGCATCTGAAGATACAGTTATTATATTGTGTATACATGAATGTGAATATATACGTAATACAATATTTCAATGCTATATTTATTAGACAAGCACACACAGTATGAGATTCGTTTCTTTTTAGAAGTTACAACCCATTCATGCGAAGGTCTTCTATAATCTCATTTGAATTGAAATATTAATTGTGTTGTGAAATCCAATATATTTCAAAGCCTTAACTGCAGCCGTCTAATCAGCCTCGCTGAAATGAATTCCTGTGATGGGTTCATGTTTGCTGCTGTGGGAAGGTTGAGGCAGGTGAGTGTACAAGCATTATGGTTGCCATAGCAACCTCTCATCGCCTTAAGAACACTATTGTCATAATCAGCAAGTCTGTCAAAAGAGGACAATCTGTCACATGGTGTGAGGTTTACATGGAAACACCGAAACACACAGGTGTTCAATTCAAAGAAAGATTCACCAGCAAACATCAGACAAAAAACATGAATTTGCTGAATAACATGTACAGTCATGTGAAAAAGAAAGGACACCCTATTGAATTCCATGCTTTTCCGTATCAGGACTTGGCATGTCTTACAATTTGGAAAATAAAACCTCAGATGACCCACAATACATGACATATCACACTGTGTCATTATTTATTTAACAACAACAAAACTAAGCCAAAATGGAAACGCCATGGGTGACAAACTAAGGACACCCTTATTGTTAACATAGGAATTAAAAGGGTAAGTAACGGTAAGTCACTGCTAATCATATTCCTTTGATTAATTGATCATCAGCAAGTGTGATCACCTCTATAAAAGCAGACATTTTTGCAGTTTGCTGGTCTGGAGTCTTCAGTTGTGTGTTAACACAAGGTCAAGTAAGAAAGACATCAGCAATGATCTTAGAGAAAAAAAACTGTTCCCATCAATCTGGGAAAGGTAATATGGCCATTTCCAAACAATTTGAAGTCCATCATTCTACAGTGAGGAAGATTATTCACAAGTGAAAGACATTCAAAACAAACACAAATCTTACCATAAGTGGACATCCCAGCAAATTCACCCCAAGATCAAATTGTGCAAAGCTCAGAGAAATCCCAAAACACCCAAGAGCTACACCTCACACTCTACAGGCCTCAGTTAACATGTTAAATGTTAAAGTTCATGACCAGACAAGTATGGCATATTTGTAAGGGTTGCCAGTAGAAAGCTTCTTCTCTCTAAAAAGGAACATGGCAGCACAGCTTATGCTTTGAAAAGTTGCATCTGAACAAACCACAAGATTTCTAGAACAATGGACTTTGGACAGACTAGACCAAAGTCTAGTCTAGAGATGTTTGGCCATAATTCACAGCGCCACGTTTGATGAAAACCAAAAGAGCATACATCAGCACAAACACCTCATACCAAAAGTCAAGCATGCTGGCAGAGGGTTGATTATTTTGGGCTTGTTTTGTAGCCATAGGACCTGGGCACCTCAGAGTCATTGAGTTGACCATGAACTCCTCTGTATGCCAAAGTATTCTAGAGTCAAATGTGAGGCCATCCATCCGACAGCTAAAGCTTGGCCAAAATTGGGTCATGCAACAGGACAATGATCCCAAGAACACCAGCAAATCTATAACAGAACGACTGAAAAGAATCAAGGTGTTGCACTAGTCCAGTTGAAGTCCAGACCTCATCCTGACTGAAATGCTGTGGCAAGAGCTGTGCATAAACAAATACCCATAAACCTCAATAAACTGGAGCAACACTGTAAAGAAGAATGGGCCAAAATTCCTCCAGAATGATGGGAGAGACTAATAAAGTCATACAGAAAAGGATTACTTCAGGTTATTGCTGCTAAAAGTGGATATACAAGCAATTGAATCATTTACATGTATGCATTTAGCAGACGCTTTTATCCAAAGCGACTTACAACTTGGGAGAACATGAAGCGATAGGTCATGAAGAGTCGAGAAGCGCAATAAGAGCCTGAAATCCTGAGACCGTGTACATTGCTCAGTGTAGCACAGGCTAGGGGAGGGAAGAAGAAAGAGAAAGAAGAAAGAAGATTTATTTTTATTTTTATTTTTTTATGAGGTTAAGTGCTCACGGAAGAGCTGAGTTTTAAGTTGATTTTTGAATGATGTCAATGATTCTGTGTTACGGATGGTGTTGGGAAGATCGTTCCACCAGCTGGGAACGTTGAATGAAAATGTTCTGGAAAGGAATTTTTTCCCCCTCTGTGATGGTACCGCAAGCCGTCGTTCCTTTGCTGAGCTTCTGTTTGGGGTGTGGATTTGTAGAATGGGGTCAAAGTAAGTCGGAGCTGAGCGTGTGGTGGCTCTGTATGCAAGGGTCAGCGCCTTAAACTTGATGCGAGCAGCGAGTGGTAGCCAGTGCAGGGAGATGAAGAGAGGTGTGACGTGGGTCCTTTTGGGCTCGTTGAAGACAAGACGTGCTGGGTGACAAGAATCATAGGGTGTCCTTTGTCTTTTCCATTTTGCACTTATTTTTGCTAAATAAATAATGACATGGTGTGATATGTCATGTGCTGTTGGTTTGTGAGGTTTTATTCCAATATTTAAGACCTGCCAAGGACCTGATGATTTTTTATTATGTCCTAATACAGAAACCCATGGAATTCAAATGGGTCTATACACCGACCTAATTCCTAATATTGTGTTGGTCCCACTTTTGCTGCCAAAACAGCTCTGACCCATAGAGGCATGGACTCCACTAGACCCCTGAAGGTGTGCTGTGGTATCTGACACCAAGATGTTAGCAGCAGATCCTTTAAGTCCTGTGAGGCCTTCATGGATTGGACTGTTTTGTTCCGCACATCCCACAGATGCTCGATTGGATTGAGATCTGGGGAATTTGGAGGCCAAGTCAACACCTCAAACTTGTTGTGCTCCTCAAACCATTCCTGAACCATTTTTGCTTTGTGGCAGGGCGCATTATCCTGCTGAAAGAGGCCACAGCCACCAGGGAATACTGTTCCCATGAATACCGTACATGGTCTGCAACAATGCTAAGGAAGGTGGTACGTGTCAAAGTAACATCCACATGGATGGCAGGACCCAAGGTTTCCCAGCAGAACATTGCCCAAAGCATCACACTGCCTCCGCCGGCTTGCCTTCAGACCACACGGTCCTTCGCTCCCCACGTGCATCAATGAGCCTTGGCCGCCCATGACCCTGTCGCCGGTTCACCACTGTTCCTTCCTTGGACTCTTTTGATAGATACTGACCACTGCAGACCGGGAACATCCCATAAGAGCTGCAGTTTTAGAGATGCTCTGACCCAGTCGTCTAGCCATCACAATTTGGCCCTTGCCAAACTCGCTCAAATTTACTCTTGCCCATTTTTCCTGCTTCTAACACATCAACTTTAAGGACAACATGTTCACTTGCTGCCTAATATACACTCACTAACAGGTGCCTTGATGAAGAGATAATCAGTGTTATTCACTTCACCTGTCACCTTTCAATGGTCATAATGTTATGCCTGATCGGTGTATATAATCTAATCTTTTTGGGAATAAAGGTTTCAGTAGAATATGTTAATTGGAAAATGATGTGCATGTCCAAATATAGAGAGCTGTGTTCTTAGCAACTGGAGGATCATTTAACAGGTTGATGATCCGTTTCTGTAAGAGATGTAGAGCAGAACGGGATAACAGCGAGCGTTTAATGCTCCAGGTCAAAGCTCTTCTCTTCAAAGGAACAGCAACACTGGTTCATTAACAGAGACAATCAGAGCAGGTTCTCACTTCTGAATGTCATTTGCTCATTGTCATTAGAAACTCAAGCCTAGTATTGCCTGAAATATCCCACTGGAAATCATGGGCATTATCACAGTTTCCACAAATGCATTATCAAACTTTCTACACAGGTTCAGTTCACATGAGGTTTTATGTTGATTGCGCCAGGTATGTGGGTGTATTGGAGTCATTTGTAATGATTTTGAGTGAAACTGGTTACTCAACAACACTGATTCTGATTCTGTCAACACAGTCTGATTCTGCTTTCTGATGTATTCACGGAGCACCCTGGCAAAAAAAGTTACAGTTTAGGGCAAATGCAGTTTTGAAACTGTTATGGAGTGAGCGAGTAAACAAGAGAGAGAGACAAAGATAGGCAGTGGAGGCAGCTGTGTTTAGAGATAGTGATTACCTTTACCTTCTGGCTGCTTGAGCTAAGAGGCTTTTAATTGATCTGAATGTTTCTGTACATGATTCCAATAATAAGGGCCTTCTGAAGCGAAGTGATGTGTTTTGTTAGAACTTAAAAACGTAGAACTTAGTGCTTAAAGGGATAGTTCACCCAAAAACGAATTTTTTGTTTATCTGCTTACCCCCAGGGCATCCAAGATGTAGGTGTCTTTGTTTCTTCAGTAGAACACAATTTAAGATTTTTAACTCCAACCGTTGCAGTGTGAAAGTCATGTCAATGGGGATATTTTAGAGTATGAGAGTAATGAGAGTAAAAACACATACATACGAATGCTTATTAAACCATGTGGCTCGTGACGACACATTGATGTTTTAAGACAGGAAACGATCGGTTTCTGCGAGAAACTGAACAGTATTTATGTTATTTTTTTACCTCTTATAAGACGAATGTCATCTAGTATCTAGCCATAACTTCCGGCGAATAAGGTCAAATTACTAGCACGATTAAATATATTTATACGTAGATGCCTCATTTGACCGATCCGCGCAGGCACTAATGAGGAATCTATGTACATATCTATGATCGCGCCAGTATTATGCATGTATTTTGACCTTATTCGCCGGAAGTGATGGCGCGGGGACGGCTGATGCAGAGCCATAGAAAAAAATGAAAGCGTTCTTATGTGTAATGTGTAAGCGTTCTTACACAAACGCATCGATTCGCTTCAGAAGGCCTTTATTAACACCCCGGAGCCGCGTGAAGCACGTTATTTGACGGACAGGTGCATTTTTTATGGACTTCAAAAGCAACTATTACTGCTATTATAATGCTTGGATTAGCCAGAACATTTTTTAATATAACTCAGATTATATTCGTCTGAAAGAAGAATGTCATATACATCTAGGATGACTTGAGGGTGAGTAAATCATGGGCTAATTTTCATTTTTGGGTGAACTATCCCTTTAAACAATAAAATATTTAGCTTCCACCAGACTGCCTTCCGTATTCAATTTGCGAAGAAAGTGTAACACCTCTTGCAGTTCAAAACACTTATGCTACGTCCGACGTCATACGTCGTGCAAGTTATGCTTTTTTTGTTAATTGGATACGGAAGGCTGTCTATAGTGGAAGCTAGATATTTTACTTTATAAAGTTTTAAATATGGATATTGTTCTTACACAAACCCATCGTTTCGCTTTAGAAGGCCTTTATTAACCCTCCAGAGCCGTGTGGATTACTTTTATAATGGATGGATGCACTTTTTTGGGCTTCAAATTTTGGGCTTTTTTATACAACTCAAATTGTGTTCGTATGAAAGAAGAATGTCATATACACCTAGGATGGCTTGATGGTGAGTAAATCATGGGGTATTTTTCATTTTTGGGTGAACTATACCTTTGATGACCCTTGGGTTTCTGTTCATTCAGTCGACAGTATAATCAATAGCCATAAGGTGCATTTTAGATCAGTTACACACTGCTATCTACAGACATCCATATATCAGAATGTCCCAACACTGGTTATAGGTGCCTTTATCTGAGTGAAAATAGAGTCCGTGGTAGCATAACACTTGTGCCCAACAAGTTTGCTTGTCAGATGTGGCTGCATTAAGCATCACCAGAAATGACTCCATTAGGATCTATTTAAAGACATTATGCAAACCTAGACAATTAGCCAGCTAATTATGGAACCTGTGTGAAAAGCAAACCTAGATTAGCCCATACTCTGCAACAACATCATCAGTCTACTATAGTCACTATAGAGAGATTTTATCAATAAAATATTTAATTACGGTGTACCACATCATGGCTTTCTTTATAAAGGCTGCAGCAGTGACACGCTGCCTCTGTCGCTCAGTCATCATGGCATGAAAAGCTTGGCAGCAGCTGAGCTGAAGACACTTCCTCTGAAATAAAAGAGGACTGCTTATAAGGGCAGCACTGCAGTAAATCAGATTGGTGGAATGAGAGAGAAACAAGTCTGTGCATATTATTCATATCTATATGCCTTCCCCTTGACGGAAATGTGAAAAATAAAGCACTGTTTACTTGTTTGAACGATTAATGTTTCATGGTCCGCATTAAAAATATACATGCATGAATGAATGACTAAATAAATAAAAGGGGAAAATAAGAACACAATCCCTCAGTGTTACAATCCACGCCTGTCCCGGACTCCATTTCCCAGAATCCTCCCTGCCTCACACTCCCTCATCATCTCTCCTGCTCTCCCCGGATTCCCTGCACCTGGTCTTCATCGTTTGCACTCCCTTCCTATTGGGTCCCTACGCACTGTTCACTTCTCCCTACTCCCTGAGCATGGTATATCAGTTGAAGTGGACTTCACTGACAATAATCACTCATTTGGAACGCCCTGCAACGTCATCAAAGAAAGGCAACGACGGGTGCAGATTATGATATAACATAAATTAATATTGTAATTTACATTACTTTCAAATAGAAAACCATATAATAAGCATTTACATTTACAAAACACACAGTATGTATCTATAGATCAATGGTCTTTGTAGCGGTCTCATCTCGTGCGCTTTCTTTTCCAAGTGCAGCTGCATATAACATTCCTGAGGTAAATAAAGTAAAATATAAAAAAATCACAACCGTCAGGTGCTTCTCAACACTTTTAATTGGTTTACATATTCATAAAATATAATATACGAATGTAACAGTTATTGGCATAACCATTCATAAATACTCTAGTTTGTATAATAACTATGAATATTGAAATGCATACGTAAACTCCTCCATTGAGTTGTTTAAAAACTCTTCCAACCAACGGCTCTGCTCCATCGTTAGTTCAGACAGGTGATGCATGCGACGCGCAATGACAGTTGGGTGATTTTCACTTCCAGTGAAGTTATGTATCAATGTTCCCTTCTTCCCTATGACGTTCGCAGTACCCTTCGGACTGAACATGTTCACTCCCTTTGGATTGGAATCTCATTTAAAATGGCGGAATACCCTCTGAAGTCCACTTCGCAGTCCACTTACGGTTGAATGGAACACACCCTTGGACTCACTTTACTTCACTTCTTGTTAATGTTATCATATGTAATCCTGCTGTTTGGTTTCTTATGTGTAATAATGTAATAAATGTCTTTATTTGAAGTCCAATTCTGCCTCATCCCTGCAGCAACCCACAACTAACACTCAGAGCTCAAAATCAGGTTAGAACAAAGATTGATATCCATCACTAGTATTTATGCTGTATAATTCAAGGCTCTATAGTGCTGCTTCTGATATACCAAAATATATGAATTCCGAATAAATCTTTAGTGTTGTTTTTAATCAAGCTTGTACAAATAAGGCAAAGCAAACTTGTAAACATGTGAGGCTCACAATCACATGTATTTTAGCCATCAAGAAACAAATTACAATAGGGTTTTTCTTTGTGTAAAAAAAAAAAAAAGGTAACCTTTAGCTGGAATTCAGATTGTGCTCCCCTAAGAACAGATTTTATGGCGATCTGTGACAGATGGCAGATGTTAAAGGTGGCTTAGTCCTTATTAGGGGAACTTAATAATATTCTATTGGCAGGTGACATGGTATTAAAAGTTATGTCTTTGTAAATGTTTCAATATATTATATATTCAATTCACTCACTCACTCACTCACTCACTCACTCACTCACTCACTCACTCACTCACTCACTCACTCACTCACTCACTCACTCACTCACTCACTCACTCACTTACTCACTCACTTGCATGTGCTATGAGAGGTCAGCCCAGTTTGACTGATGCACACATAGTATTTCAAGGGCTGAGGCCAAGAGAGAGTATTAGGTGGCTCAGATAGGCGCTCAGGCCTAATCTGGGATTAACAATGCAGCTCCGCAGATTGCCTTAAGGATTTCTCAGGTCTCATTAGCATGGCTGGGATGACCATGTTGATACCAGAGCTGGTGATATCGGTGTGCCACAAATGCCTGCCACTTTTTTCAGTCGATCACTAATCTCCCAAAGTGCTGGTTCATCAGGAGAGAAATACTGCCTGGCAGCATAGAACAGGGGTTCGGACAATGCAATTATACAAACATAAATAAATTAAGATAAAATACATTTTAATATTATTTTCTGGGGGGAAAAAAGGTCAAAGGATGCAAATGTGAGAGTAAATGTCAATTACAATAGGCCTGAATGATTAAAAAAGAAGAAAAAAAGAAAGGAAAAAAAAAAAGGTCAAGCGTGTTGCTTTATAAAAAACTAAACAGAAAACCAAACAAACAGAGGAATTGCAAACATTAACTTTACGTTGTTAGAAAAAAAGGCAGAGCCACTAGCCGTTCAACATTGCTCATGAATATTAATTAGAAGACGAGCACTAGTCTCCGCCCACGTTCACATCGAACGTTCGGAGCTGTCAGTCATCCGAGGAGCTGAAGACTCCTGAACGCATCCTTTTAGCAGTCTAATACAATCTATTAAAATGTGGATATTTAGGAGACACACATAAGAAAAAGTGGGTTAAAACTGGTGGCCAAAAATGCAAACTCGAATTAGTTCTTTAAAGATGGGATTTTACATAACATTAAGCAGGATCACCAACTGCTTCAACCAAAGAGCAACTTGAAAGGATTTCTGGCTGAATCTGGTGCCCTAAATCTGTTGGACTACTAAATATTGTTGCTTCACAGGTAAGGTTAATCGATTATATGTTTACTAGATTGCTTGGTGTAAATGTTAAAAATGGGCTTTAACAGTGTTATAAATGTCCCATACTAATACTTTGTTCTTCGTTTGTGTTTCGACAGCATTTGTCGATGAGACGATAAATAACTCGACAAGTAACTAAAATATTGCATAATGCATTAATAAGGGTAGCAACAAATGTAAATGAGTTAACAGGATTCCCTTTCTAGTCGGGGCGTTTTGGCACACGTGTGACAGTGCTCAGCTTTTCAACTAAACCGTTTAGTGACAATAAACCAGTCCAGATTTTCACTTGTCTATTGGGGAAATAACTTGTCATAGGCATATTTTACATTACAATTTCAATGTTACCTGTAAAAAACAGACACCTTTACCATAAGGTAAAATGATATCTTAAATATATAATTCTACTGTAAAATAGGCTATTAAAACGTTTTTTGTAGAAGAAAAAGGATAAAATACATTATTACTTTATATAAAATACGTACAATTTTAACATTATATAGCTCATTTACTGACATACAAAGTTTGGAACTGTAAACACACAGTCAAATGCCACCGCTAATGCTTGTAATGATTATCACTGTAATTTATTATAACTAGCAACCTCAATTTTTGGACAAATACAACAAATACATTAATAATAATGTATTTACTCTGTATAATTTACTCTATGTAAATGATTTAACATAAACACTCACTGAGTAACACTAACTTAAAACAAACACTCCCTTTTAAATGTATGATTTATGAGACAGTACAAAGAATGGAACGAAAGACCACCCTGGGCTTGTCCAAGTATTATTGTATTGTATTGTTTAGGGTAGGCAATGGGGACTTCAGATGCTCCGACGACAAGAACCCTGGTCGATGGAAATCAGGACTGCTGACAAGAAGTTGCTGCGTGTCCTCAGCATTAGCATCATTCTGGATTTGGAATAGATTACAAAAATAGCGTTGGTGGTGTTAGTCTAATTAGACTAATCTCCCCACAACGATACAAAAACTAAACATCATTAGATGGAGAAAGCCCAGCATTGCCTTTTTGGTCAAAGACCCTGAAACCACAAAGCAATATTTTAGTGTACATCTGGATCAGGAAATTTACTGTCAATTTTTGATGCATATGGAAAACATGCTGTTTTTAATAAATGTATCAGTCAGTTTAACCAAAAATCAATTTTCAACCAATTTCTTCTATGTGCAGTCACACCTTCTAAGACTTATATAGACTTTCTAAGACTATATACATGGTGGCTTAATATCAAGTGGCTTTAAAGTACATCTGGGTCATGATCTACCAGAGAGATAGGGCGCTGATCTTGTTTAGTGTTTAAGCAGCAAGTATTTTTAGGTGATGTGTTCAGATGGCATTGCTGTCAGTGTAAAAATGGGTTTGCAGAGATCAAGTCAATAACAGGTTCTTGTAATCTCTTCAGATTTTAATTCCACTGAACGTTGGGTTGATCCGAGACACGTTACTATCTGCACTGATTTTATTAATGACAGCCCATTGAAAGCCTTATAGCATTATGCTTTTGAACATAATTTATTTTCTAAGATCAAAAACATGCTTTAAATGTTTAATAATTCATGCTTTTTTTGTGTTATGGTGTTGTCCTTTGTTTGTCCTTCTTATCAAGCACTGGATGCCTAGAATAGGCAAAGAAAAGAACGAGAATGGCGAAGATTTGTACAGAGCAATCCTACCCATCCCGACACAGGCTCTTGGCCCGAGCCTCTGAAGATGAACTGGATCCGGCTGAAAATGGTGCAAGCAGGTTAGAATAAAAAGACGTGACCTTCAAGGGGTCATATAGTCAATTTCTTACTAATCATCACTTGTTTTTGCGCCAAAAAGAGTTTTAAAAGTGCAGCGTGAGTAGCTTCTCTATGTGCTTTAAAAGGGAGGGGTGAGCGGTTGCAATTCACAACCTCACCACTAGATGCAGCTTAAATTGACACAGTGCACAATGAAATGGATAGAGTGAATTTTCCGACTTTAATTTCCAAACCGTTATATTCCTGTAGCAATAACCTCTTCGCATATGAAACGGGAAGCTCTCAAGCACAGGACGTGGGCTTGTCGTCAGGTCAAATATAGTACTTTAAAGGGATAGTTCACCCAAAAATGAAAATTAGCCCCTGATTTACTCACCCTCAAGTCATCCTAGGTGTATATGACATTCTTCTTTCAGACGAGAGTTATGTTAAAAAAGTCCTGGCTAAACCAAGCATTAGAATAGCAGTAATAGTTGCTCTGTTTTTGAAGTCGAAGCCTTCAGCCCTCTGAAGCGAATCGATGCGTTTGTGTAAGAAAAATATCCATATTTAAAACTTCATCAAGTAAAGTTCCAGCCGATCGCCTTCCGTGGAAAAGTATTGAAAGTTGAAAGTGAAACTCAAGATGTGTACGTGACGTCATGAGGAGCGTACCTGGTCGCGTTAGTCTTTCGATAGGCAGAGGCACTTTCAACCCTTTTTCCATAAATTGAACATGGAAGGCGGTCGGCCAAAACTTTACTTTATAAAGTTTTAAATATGGTTATTTTTCTTACACAAACGCATCGTTTCGCTTCATAAGGCCTTTATTAACACCCGGAGCCGTGTGGAGCAGGTTATTCGACAGACAGGTGCATTTTTTATGGACTTCAAAAACAGAGCAACTATTACTGCTATTATAATGCTTGGATTAGCCAGGACTTTTTTAATATAACTCAGATTTTATTCGTCTGAAAGAATAATGTCATATACACCTCGGATGACTTGAGGGTGAGTAAATCATGGGCTAATTTAAATTTTTGGGTGAACTATCCCTTTAATAACAGCTTCTTTGTAAATTTGCATTGCATTATGACAAGTTCACAAACCAATATATGCTGAAAAATTCTGCTGGAATTAGACTGAAATTATCTAAAAAGTCTGAACATTTGGATTCTTTAAGAAAATACACTACCATTCAAAGGTTTGGGGTCAGTAAGATTTAATTTTTGAAAGAAATGTATACTTTTATTCAGCAATTTCTATTTCAAATAAATGCTGTTCTTTTGAACTTTCTAGCATCAAACAATAATGTTTCCCCAAAAACGCACACATACAAGAATAAGAAAAGTTTCTTGAGCAGCAAATCATCATATTAGAATGATTTGTGAAGGATCATGTGTCACTGAAGACTGGAGTAATGATGCTGAAAATTCAGCTTTGCCATCACAGGAATAAATTACATTGTAAAATATATACAAATATAAAACAGCTATTTTAAATTTGAGTAATATTACACAATATCACTGTTTTTGTTTTTATTTAAAAACCTACCGACCCCAAACTTTTGTATGTAGTTAGAAAAGTGTCTCACATTTTGTTCTAACTAGTTTCAGTGTTTAGCCATTTTTCCTGCTTAGTTTCAAGTTACCTTTTTGAAACATTCTTTGAGTTCGGAAACATCATCCCTTTTCTCAGGGCACATTCTCTATGTGAGGACACCTCCTCTGACATGCAGGGGATCATTTCTACTGGAACCAGCCAGTATCAGGAGTCCAGGAGAAGCTCTTTCACAGGTGTTGGGGCTATGGCAAGGTAACATCCAAACTAAAGCATGACTGTAGGTCATCATGTGAACCCTGATTACCACTAACCCAAGTCAAATGCACACTGTAGCAGTAAAATCTGGTTTTACCATGAAAAGAAGTGAATCACTCATCAACCAAGCCAACAAAATTTGAATGCGTTGTGTGCATTTGACAAGGGTTGAACAGAAAGCTACATACTGTATACAGAATTTGGAAGTGTTTCTGTTTGACATCTTACGGTCTCCCAGGCTCACCCAATTTCTGTTAATGCTGAGGAACTGGGCTTCACACAGGCTTCACAGAGAGGTTGAGCGTCCCGACTCCTTCTTGGAGCGTTTCCGTGGACCTGACCTCAAAGACTTATCTAGCCGAGGAAGTAATGCCCGATCCTCTGTAGGCCTTCCTGACAAGCCTCATAAGAGGAAGTAAGTCGAGATTTTCTGTACAGTTTCTTTGTACAGACAAAGATGCCTTTGGTATAACGTGGAGTCCTTGAAAATGAAAGAAGCGTGCAGAGAATCATGCTGGATCTGCGCAGAAATATATCCCTATTGTGTGCAGAAGATTCATAAAACAGATCACAGAGCTGAGGATTAATTTCTTTACTTGTTGGACCAGAGGTTATAATATGAAAACAGTATGTAGATTTCCATGTAGAAATGTCCTTTAGGTAAAACAGCATTGCAATAACTTGTAGAATAGAAAAAAATAGAAACAGACGTTGACCATAGATGTAGATACTACATCAGCAGTAGTGATGGTCTATAGTTATTCTAGAATCAGATCCCTCACACTTTAATAAAAAAATAACACCAAAATGAATGCCTTTTGCTCCTTAAGAAAAGCCAGTCATTGGCCTCTGGCAGTTTACAATATGAACAACTGCAACAACACAGATGAGTAAGTACCCTGTAGAAACAGCAGCTCCACTAGATAAAACCCCTCATCTTTTTAATACTTTATATGATAGATACTAGATTGTAGAATCCTAAATAATTTACAAATGCTAATAGTGATGTATCTCAAACATGCAATTAATAAAGACAGATGATTGTCATGTTTTGTATGAAGTTATATTGCCTTCAGTGTTCAATGAATATTAGTAGTTAATGGTAATGCTGCCCTCTGCAGGTTAACATCAGAGATTACTAGCAGTAGTTCGCCTTAGTGAACCCGTAGATTTCAGACTAGGGGTCCGTTCTTCGTACCTCGCTAACTCAGTTAGCTGGATTTGATTGTTGGCGATTTGGTATGATCTTGGATTGTTTGGTTCTTCGACGCTCATCCCGGACTTGCTGTCATAGCAACAGGTCCGGAAAATTATGGGATGGCTTGATGCAGCGCAGGAGATGCTGATAACTTGATCTTGACCCTTAAGAGACTTTAATGATGTCACGTAACAAATCTGCTTCACATTGAAGTAAAAATTAATTGAATTGCTAATTACAACATATAAAGGGTGTACAAATATAAAATCGTGAATATAAATACTTGGGAATCATGTTGAAAAAAAAAAAAACTATGCACATTTAATTTATTTATCTATTATAACTTTTATGTTGTTTTGGCCGTTTGGCTGTTCCCTTATAAAGGTCCAGAAATTTGTGGGGTGTTTTCTTTTAAGTTTTTTGCCAGGTTGCTTTTTTAATTATATGATGTCATTACGTTGTCTTGAAGCCAGCCAATCGCTGCACTGCTGATTGTGGTTTCGAGCATAGATATGTATACATAGAATCCCCATTAGCGACTGTTTCTATGGGCCGCTATACGTTAGCCGTCAGCCATTTTCAAACGGTCAAAGCCGGTCGTGAACACGCTTTGTGAATATTCAAATGTTGCCTGTGCATCTGCAACCGTAGTTATACACATGCATGTATGAAATGAATATTTATATATCAAAATACTGATGCTGATGAGTTAGGATTAGTTAATCATTAATGGTAGATAATTCTGCATATTCTAAAAATATTGGTTAAAGATCTTTTCTTAATATCATTAATATTATTGACCATCAGAGAACCCTACAGACACATTGCTCAGCTTTTAATGAACGCAGTGAACTCATTATAAACAAGCTAATTGGAAAGAAATCATAAACCATCAACCAATCAGCCATCAAAGTAAATAAATTATAAAAATAGTAATAAATTAGGTAGTAATGTGTTTAATAAACATCAATATAGCCTATTTTTTCAACCCATGTTTTAAGTAATCATCATAGGTATTATCTGAAAGCTTAAATTCTCAAAAATCATCCTGTTTTGCAATCGTTTTTTATAAAAAACCTTTAGAAAATTATCGAAAAGGTTATCCAATTTCCTCTGGAATTTAAATCGCGTTGGGCTTTACAGAGGAATTTTTTTTTATGTGAGTGATGATTGACAGCCTCTGAAGTGTTGACGTGTGTTGACAGTTCTAAAATGGCGGCACGTCAACGTGCCTGGAGAGGTCGAATGGGGCATCTACGTATACATATCTATGGTTTCGAGTATCGATGCATCTGCTCTCTTCAGGGAACACAGGAACGCGCAGTAATCTTAGATAACTTAATCCAGATATTTTAATCCAATCCGCAAATTCGTTTGAAGAACCAAATTAGCCAGAGATCAGTTATCATGGTTAAAAGATCTGGGATCTGTCAAATCATCTAAGATGTATTAAGCGAGGTACGAAGAACGGACCGTATTTGCTAAATCAAATAAAAACAACCCAAAATGTTACCTTCAGCAAAAAGGAGGACAAAAAGGAAGAAATAAAAAAAGATGAGAAAGAAGCTGGAGACAAAAAGGAAGAGAAAAAAGATGAGAAGGAAGAGAAAAAAGACGAGAAAAAGGATGAGAAAAAAGATGAAAAGAAGGATGATAAGAAAGATGATAAAAAGAAAGATGCTCCTCCTCCGCCGTGAGTATGCCACAACTGACATTTCAGTTTTAGTAGTCCAAACGTAATATGTAAAGATGAATGCTGTGATTTAGTAAGTGTTCCTCTTTGAAAGTGGCCAGGCGATAATCTAATATGTGTTTTAGGAAAGAAGTGTGGATCATGGACCCATCCTCAGACAAGTACTACAGATGGCTTTCAATCATAGCAGCGCCAGTGTTTTACAACCTGATGATGCTGGTGACACGGTCTGTTCATGCAGTAGCTCTCATCACATCACTAAATTTAGACGTGCGGAGAGATGTGGCACATGCTTCATTTTTCATATTTCTTCAGGGCCTGTTTTAATGAGCTTCAGAACAAATACACAGTACTTTGGATCATCTTGGACTATACTGCAGATGTAATCTACTACACAGACACATTTGTCAGATCAAGAACAGGTATGGTGGTTATCCATTGAAAGAATAATATTGGTGGAATATCTATTAAATATTACAACACACTGCCATTCATTAGTTTGGGGTCAGTACGTTTTTTCTGAAAGAAAATAATACTGTTATTTATCAAGGCCACGTTAAATTGAAGTGAAAGTGACAATAAAGGCTTTTACATTGTTACAGAGAAAGCAAATAAATGCTGTTCTTTTGACCTTTCTAATCAGCAAAGAATCCTGAAAGAAAAATGTATAATGGTTTCCAGAAAAAGTATTAAAGGGGTCATGAACTGCATTTTTTATTATTATTTTATGTTTTTTGAGGTACACTTATGTTAGTATGATTTCTTTACATAAAAAATGGTTATAATTTAGAAATAAAATGATTTGAATGCTCTGTTGGAAGGGGCGTGTCTGCTGTGAGATTAATGTAAATGACCACAGCTGTGATTGGCTAACATCTTTGCATATGAATTAAGTATTACATGTGGAACTCTTTTGAAATATGTTATTATGTTTTTACCATTACAGCTGTCGAGATTGACTAATCATAAAAAGTGTTGATTATAGAATTATATTTAGATCTATTCCCGTCGCATGATAGGTTGCAGCGATGAGCATTGTAGCCGATGACAGACATGTCTGACATGTCATGACTCGCTGATTTCTGCACGCTCACGAATGCTTTCATCATAACTAACAGTGCAAACACAAACTCAGAAGTCCCGGACTCAGTCACTGATAAACTCGTTCTGTGTGATTGACAGCTCCAGCGATTATAAAGGGAGGGTTCTTTGATCACTTTCTATACATAATTTATTCCCAAATTAAGTAACAGATTATTTTCATACTAAGAGAAACAATGTAAAGTTGACCGTTTAGTCACTGGCTTGATTTACTGAAGCATAAACAGCAGTAAAAGGATTTTGAGACAAAGAATGCCTGAATGTACAAGAATCATTACACATCAGAAATCACTGATCACAGATCAGGCATTAGAGTTTGCCCCAGTTACTATTGTGGCATTACTGTCAGCTCCAAATCTTACATTAAAAGTCTGTTTGCAAAGCCTGCATTGAAATTGCAGCTGATTTTCCAAAGAATCCACAGTGAAATGTACTGAACAATGTACTGAACAATAACCGCTTTCCTACACTCAAAAAAAAAAAGGCTCATAATCATAGGGGAACCACTTTTGGTGCTATATAGCACCTCAGTCATTTAAAGAACCGGTGAAGAACTGCTGAAGAACCACAGAAGCACCAAGATTTGGTGCTATACAGCACTTTAAGAGGTTCCCCTATGATTACGAGCCAAAGAACCACTTTTACTGCTATATAGCACCATTTTGTTTAGAGTGTAGCATTAGGATCCTTTGGAAGGTAATGCTATTTTTAGTCCAGTGATTCTGTATCGGCCAAAGATGCAATGATGTAGAAGTTTTATCTGATTTAGTCTTGCACTGCACCATTATGTTAGACTGATCTGCCTGATCTGGCGGCGATTTGATTTCGCCCTGGACTGCTTCTGTTACACTTTTTGCGGGAACCAAATCACAGACTAGCTTATCCACCTGGCGCACTATTGGCGGGTTTAACACGATGACGGATAAAGAAGCGGTGGGTCGTTGCCCGTTGATCACGCCTCTTGTGGTCTGATTGGTTGAAGGACTATCCAATTGCGTAAAGAGTCATTTAATTTATGTTCGTTTATCACGCCTCTTGTGCAGTAGAAAATACATAGCAGACTCCCCAGACCAATGTTCAATTTTAAATTGAGTTTGGTCTGGTGATAGCCAGACAACCATTATGTCATAATGTGACAAAATCCTAAACTGGTCGTTTTTGGAGCTTGGTTTCAATAACCCGCCCTTTGGATGACACGTTAAACCAAGGTCCTGACTCTCTGTGGTCATTAAAAATGCCAGGATGTCCTTCGGAAAAAGAGTAGGGGTGTAACCCCGGCATCCTGGCCAAATGTGTCCATTGGCCTCTGTCCATCATGGCCTCCTAATAATCCCCATATGGTCTCCTCTCCACTAATCAGCTGGTGTGTGTGGTGGGCGTTCTGGCGCAATATGGCTGTCGTCGCATCCTCTAGGTGGATGCTGCACATTGGTGGTGGTTGAGGAGATTCCACCCCCTTCCTTGTAAAGCGCTTTGAGTACCCAGAAAAGCGTTATATAAATGTAACAAATTATTATCAATAAAAGCTGTTTTTGGACTAACAAGGAAACTTTGCGTTTTGAAACTTGGATGTTTTTATAGTACAATGACCTCTTCACCTCGTCAAAAGATCAAGGAACATTTCATTTCTCAATTCATGATCCCTTTAAGCAGCAAATCAGCATATTAGAATGATTTCTGAAGGATCATGTGACACTGAAGACTGAAGTAATGATGCTGAAAATTCAGCTTTGCCATTTGCAATCATTTTAAATATATTAAAATAGAAAAGAGTTATTTTGAATTGTAATAATGTTACTTGTATTATTATACTTGGTTAGCATAAGAGACTTATATTTGATATTTATTATTAACAAGCTATTCAACTAGATAGTACAAGCTACATAAAGCTTGTTACATTTTTATTTTTAACATTTTTATTGTCATTTTCAGGTTTCTTGGAGCAGGGTCTTCTTGTCAAAGACGGTAAGAAGTTGATGGATCATTACAAGACAATCCCACAGTTTAAATACGACATGATCTCAATGATCCCGACAGATTTATTAATGCTGAAAGTGGGATTCAACAATCCTGAACTTCGCTTAAACCGCCTCTTCAAAATGGCTCGTCTCTTCGAGTTCTTTGACCGCACGGAAACACGAACAAACTTTCCAAACATTTTCCGTATCAGCAACCTCGTACTTTACATCCTGATTATCATTCACTGGAACGCTTGCATTTTCTTTGCCATTTCAAAAACGATTGGCTTTGGAACCGACACATGGGTATATCCAAACATCAGTCACCCGGAATACGGCCGCTTGGCCAGAAAATACATCTACTGTCTGTATTGGTCCACTCTCACCCTCACCACCATTGGAGAAACGCCACCTCCCGTTAAAGATATTGAATACTTGTTTGTTGTTATGGACTTCCTCATTGGAGTGTTGATTTTCGCCACCATCGTCGGTAACGTCGGCGCCATGATCTCCAACATGAATGCTTCTCGTGCTGAATTTCAGGCCAAGATCGATTCCATCAAGCAGTACATGCAGTTCCGTAAGGTCAGCAAGGACCTGGAGGCCAGGGTCATCAAATGGTTTGACTACCTTTGGACGGAGAAGAAAACGTGTGATGAGAAGGAAGTCTTGAAGAATCTCCCAGACAAGCTCAAAGCTGAGATAGCCATCAATGTCCATTTAGACACGCTGAAGAAGGTGCGAATCTTCCAGGATTGTGAAGCTGGACTTCTTATAGAGTTGGTGTTGAAGCTGCAACCTCAGGTGTTCAGTCCTGGAGATTACATATGTAAGAAAGGCGACATCGGCCGAGAAATGTACATCATCAAAGAAGGAAAGCTCGCCGTAGTGGCCGATGACGGCGTCACGCAGTTTGTAGTGCTCAGCGATGGCGCTTACTTCGGGGAAATCAGTATCCTTGGAATCAAAGGCAGTAAGGCCGGTAACAGAAGAACGGCAAACATTCGTAGCGTCGGCTATTCTGACCTCTTCGCCCTGTCTAAAGATGATCTCGTGGAAGCTCTTACAGAGTACCCTGATGCCAAAAAAGCCCTGGAGGAGAAAGGAAAGGCTATCTTAAGGAAAGACAACCTTCTTGATGAGGCGGTGGCAAGCGCAGGTGCTGATCCCAAAGATCTGGATGAGAAGGTTCAACGCCTAGAGGGCAACCTTGAAATCATGACTGGCAAATTTGCCAAGCTCATGGCAGAGTACACGTCCTACCAGAGCAAGATCAAACAGAGGATAACCAACATGGAGAGCAAAGTGAAAACAATACGAGTCGAAGATTTGTCTGAGGTTGTTGAGGACAAAAAAGAAGAAGAGAAGAAGAAATAGTCAACAGCATAGACACTGGGGTTTAAAGGGTTTCCCATCCATGTACATATTCCTTAACATAGTACATTACTTTGAAACTGTTTATACTTATCTATTTATACATTTTACACATGACAACATTGTACTAATTGCCACATCTGTGTGTTAAAATGTAACACTTGTTCAATATATGCAGTATGGAACAGCTCAGATGGCAAAAAACGCAGGATCTTGTTTATATGCCTCAGGAGAGATACACCATCGTTCAAAATTTAAGGATTGACGAGTCTCTTATGCTTACCCAGACTGAATACAGTTCAAACAGTAATATTGTTACAATTTAAAACATGCTGATTTTGTGCTCAAGAATAATTTCTTGTTGTGATTAATGTTGGAAAAAATTGCACGGTTTAATATTTTTCTGGAAACCATGACATTTTTTTTTCAGGATTCTTTGAAATATAGAAAGTCAAAAGTATTTTTTTTAAACATTATACATGTGTTTACTGTCAATGTAATGCCTCATTGCTGAATAAAAGTATTAATTTCTTAATTTATATAAAAAAATAAAAAAAAATGACCCCAAACTTTTGAATGGTAATTTTGTGGTTCATCTCAGAAATGTTAGTGGTTCATCTCAAATTTGTTCATTTGGCAGAAGCGCGAAAATATATCATTTATTCCTTTGACGATGTTCTGATTCAGTTCATTTAAAAATAACATTTTTTCAATAACATTGCTCGAAAAGAAAGAATAACTTAAGAGACCATTATAAAAAACATCCCGGTAACACTTTAGAATGGGGTCTCATTTGTTAACAATAATGTATTAATTAACATGAACTAACCATAAGCAATAACATTTGTTACTGTATTTGTTAATATTTCTTAACATTAGTTGGGTAATTCCACGCAAAAAGGTCACATCCATAACGCCAACTAAATACCATGGCATTGTGTTGGTGTTATGGATGTGACAGTTTTCCGCGGAATTTCCCAGTTAATAAAAAGTACAGCTGTTCACTGTTTGTTCATGTTAGTTCACAGTGCATTAACTAATGTTAACAAATACAACTTTAGATTTTAATAACGTTGAAATTAACATTAACAAAGATTAATAAATGCTGTAGAAGTGGTTTATTATTAGTTCAAGTTAACTAGTGTAGTTAACTAATGAAAAGTTATTGTAAAGTGTTACTAACATCCCAAACACAAACCATAACATTTTAGTGTACTAACCAAAATACCCAAATGTGTTCATTAATAAATCTTCTAACAAATGTTTGTTTTGTTAAAAGCGTTTCATTTAAAGTAACTTTATTCAGTTGGACTTGCTCAACAGACAAGGTATATACAGTATTGTGTGTGTGTATAGTACATGAACAGGTCATGTTAGGGATCACAAACTGCACTTGGAGAGATAACCTGGAGTAGAAAAGTATGTCTAAATTTACCTTGTTACAACATTTATCGAAATAGAGTCTGACGCCAAACACCAGGTGACTGAATCCTAGAACGCCTAAAAACGTAGTTTACTAAAAAATAGACAGTATTTTGATATTGTGTTGGATATGTGCAAAAGCAGACATTTAATTTGTGTGTATTTTTCCACAATAAGAGGTTTGGTGTAAAACCAGGAACACGTCAAAAGACCTCATCATCACATTTCCACACTTGGTTTGTTTTTCAGTTTTGAATTTATTTAAGAATAACTTGAAACAATCAAATGTTGTCATTCTCAATATCAAGTTCTGTTTCCCCCTTTTATGTTAGCGCCATCAGCAGTGGAACAAACCACAGTCACATTTAATATGCAAGAGGGAAAATGGAAAAACAACAAAAAAAAAAAATTGTAGAGGGCATTGCTAAAGTGGGATTCCAGCTATGCCTGGACAAACCGGAGCGGCAATTCTCAGCATAAATGTTAGGCACGACAAGTTAGTGGTAAAATTTGTGCCAATTTCCCCTCATTTTCATCCAACAGTATAGGGCCCGACACTGTGCAGAGCGAGAAAAAAAAAAAAGAATAAGCAACTAAAACTGTTTTTTCCATGGGGCACTGTCAATTAGCATTCACCGACTAAAAGTCTGCCATCTTGAATTAAAACAAGACGGATAACAAAACAAAACACTTGTAGGAGACCTTTGATAGAGTTTTATGGGAAGGCTGCAACACTACGCGTTTTTGTCAGGAGTGCACCGTGAGCGCAGATTAATTTTAGCAAACTGATCAATTCTGTGCGAAAGAGAGAGTCGTCTCTGAAGCAAAATGCAGAACACTGGCCATAAAAGAGCAGCACAGCTTGCCAAGCGGCATTACAAACAATGCAGTTCCTCAATAAATACAGATTCCTGGACATTGAAATTGAGACTAGAGCTGCTCTGTACCTTTGAAAGCATTGCTGCAAATGCGAATGGCCTAGGGAAGACCTATGAAACACGAGCCAAAAAAAAGGTCAAAGACAAACAAACAAAAAACATTCTGAATATTAAGTGCACTTTCACAGTTCAACCATAATACATCAATAAAGTTCCACTTCCTCCCTTTGATCTTGTTGTTTTATTAAGTTTAGATGGTGATCAGTCCTGCAGGTGTTGAAAACTTCTAACCGTCCCTCCTTTTTATGACTACGAAAGCAAAAAGTGAGTGGATTTCCTGGCAGACATGACAGAAGAGATTTCATCCCTTAAAATAAATAACGCTATATCTCAGTGCATACAAAAAGGGAACCTTAACACTTACATAAGAGGGAGAGAGAGCCAAGAGTCCAGTGTGGTTTTATCTACTTATTAGGCACAGGCACACGGCCACCAGAACTTTCCCATTTTAACCCATTTCACGTTGCCTTACATTTAAACTTGATATTTACTTTTAGTTGTCGATGTATCTGAACTCTCCTTCGAAGCACAAATGAAACCTCTGAGGGAGAGCGAGTTCTTTTGTGGATCCTGGAGCCTCAGAGCATGCCGAAGCCTTTGGCGTAAGTGATGGCTTTAAGGAGTCTCTCTCTAAGTTTCTCTATGGTGGAGTATTCAGGGAGGAGCAGCACGTTGAAGCAAGTATGAGAGGTGGGTAACCTGATCATAGGAGGAGGAGAAGAAGAAGAAAAGTGAATTACTTTAAAAAAAAAAAACGTGTATTGCTGTAGAAAGAAATGTATACAATGTCATGAACGTGATAAAACCTGGGGGTGTAATGATACACTATTCGATCCATTTCATGATACTGAGCTCGCAATACAATGCATATGGTAACAAGTTAACAAAAAATGTACTGTTGATTAAAATGTTAAATTTGTTGTGACTTAGGGGAGGGACTTGGAAACACTTTGGATCATCATACTACTAAAACTAAAAAACGAGACATGGCGAGTTAAATTAGGCTTTCACTTCGAGGAGTGCCGCTTTAAATTATGCTTGCGCTTTCATTTTGAGGATGTCTGCTTCAGATGATCAATGACAGGATGTCAAAATGACTATTCCCAAACTTGATTAGTCCATCCAAATATGTATATTTTGTCTCCATTTACTCACTCATGTTGTTTTCTCATGTTACATGTGAATTTGGGCGTCCATGTTTACTACAGTATGCGAGTTGATGTAAATCTGCTCATCATATTAAGTCATTGTGTCTCTTCAGAAGACTTGGATTTGGATTAGACCGCTTGTTTGATTATTTCTACGATGCCTTTATGCCTTTTTTTGGATCTTTTAAGTTTTAGGGTAATTGACTTTAAATGGAGGGACAGAAATCTCTCAGGTTTCATAAAAAATATCTTCATTTGTGTTCACTGAGAACCTTCTCAGTGAGCATGGGGAAGTTTTCTTCTTCGTTGGTTCCCCCATTATGTGGTGTGCCCCAAGGGTCCATTTTAGGCCCTCTTCTCTTTTCACTTTAAATGCTACCATTGGGTGGTACACAATACACAGTTTTATCTACCAGCTAAAACTGACAGTTCTTATCCCTTGGACGTGCTTTACGACTGTTTAGAGGAGATCAAATGTTGGATAATAATTTTTTGCAATTAAAGGAAAGCAAAAGCGAAATTTACATTTTAGGTCCACCCAGGTCTTCATTTATTTTTAATTTAGGTTCTATTTCCACCAGCGTTCAACCTCATGTAAGGAATCTTGGGGTTACATTTGATTTGTCACTAAATTTTGAGAAACAAATCAGTTCAGTGGTAAAGGGCAGTTTCTTTCATCTGAGATCGATTGCGTAATGAAACCACTTTCTGTCTCCAAAAGATTTAGAGACTGTAATATGCTCTCATAACATCACATCTGGACTAATGTAATTCCCTGTACTGTGGCCTGCCCTCAAACTGCGATCTCTCGCCTGCAAATTGTCCCAATTTTTCCCATTTTAGCTAATTTATATTGGCTTACTGTAAAGTTTAGAATCGATTTTAAAATGGCTGTTTTTGTGTACAAGGCTTTAACTGGTGTTGCACCAAAATACATAAGTGATCTTCTGATTCCTTACTCTGCCCAGTGAACACTTAGGTCTCGCAATCAGCTTCTCTTAACTTGTCCCACGTTTTCACTGTAAAACTAAGGGTGGTCGGGCCTTCTCCGCTGAAGCACCTAAACTTTGGAACAGTCTGCCTTTAAATTTGAGGTCTGCTCCTTCATTAGCCAGCTTTAAACCGGCTCTTAAATCTTATTTGTTCTCTCTGGCTTTTGATTAGATTGCATTTTATATCGCGATATCTCTATAGCGATGCATCGTTATACCCCTAATTAAACTGTAGAGAATGTAATGCATAATTGGTTTACCATTGCTAGTATTATTCCAGCATTAGTTTCCGATCATGCATAAAACGTAAGCAAGTCTGGAGTGGTAAAGGTATGAGGAAAAACAGGTTCTTTCTTCTGTGATACTGAAATGATTAAGCTGCATGGTGGCACTTCTGTGTGCACAAGAGACTGCTTATTATGCTTAAGATTCAACTGATATGATACATGATCATACAACTATTTGAAAAAGATATGATGTCAAAAACTGAAGTCATTATTGTCCGACAGTGTAGAGGCGGTATTTGAGTTTACCTGTCTGAGTCAGGGCCATTTTTGGCAATAATCATCTTGAGTTTGCCTAAACCTCCAACTGGAGCTCTATCTGTGCCAGTGGTGAACTGAAGAAATAGCCTCTTCTGATCCTGCCCAAATGAGTGCACAGTCTCCCAGAATTCCCTGATGAGAGTCAAAAATATCATTTTTCATCATTTTTTTCCCACATAGGAAGTCGTTTTTACAATTAGCGGTCCACTGATATCGTTCTTGTAAATGCTGATGCCATTATCTGGAAAGCAGGATGGCTGATAGGCAATTAAAAACCAATGCCCATATTTAATTGACAGCAGTAAGATGGAAGTTAAAATTGCTGACATAAAAATGTTATCATTCACATACTTATTTATTAGCACATTTACAAGTTGGTCATTAGGTTTTGTAACTGGAGAAACTGCTAATAACCTCAAATGACCAAATATCAGCCGATCACTACAAATATATTTATATATATATATACAATTATTTTATTACGCATCCACATACTTAATAATGCGAGAGTCTTTGTTGTATCCTCCATCATATTCTGTACTCTCTTCAAGTGCTTGGAAGTCAAGATTCTGCATGAGAATAAAACAAATGGGTTTATATGTATGGATGTGCCACATATGCGAGAACATCCTGGAGGTAGTTAACTCACCCTGCTGCCACATATAAGCAGCTCAATTTCCTCTGGTCGAAACAGATACTTCAGTGGCGACTCATTAGTGACCATGTGGAATCCTCTTCTGAAGGCCTTGAACTGTTTCTCCACACTTTTGTTCAGCATGTACTCTGCATAGAGCGCCACAAAATCCTGCAGAGACCCACTTCGTGTTATGTGCATAATTGCAGATATGACCATATCTGTGGTTTAAAAAGTTGAATGAATGAATATAATGCTTGTTAAAGTGAACTAACCTTTCTGTTCTCATTGGTAACTGGGATTTTATCACCGCCTTCCTTTAAATCATACATTAGTGGGTTTCCAAACAGGTCTGTTTGTGAGATCTGGAAGGTAATCATCATGTCTTCTTCCACGTTACCTTCATATTCCTGTAGGTCCTTCAGACTCTGAAAAAGAACCTGAAAAAACAGACACCATTATGACACAATATATATAATGGTTCTCTCTGCATTGATACTACAAGCTTTTTTTTGCTAATCCAGTCCATCAAATAACTGCCAAGTGAAAAAGAGCAAGAATAAACCTGCCCCAATTATGTTGATGAGCAGTCACTGACTGCCAGTGAAGTGCTGATGTACCTGCTCACAATCTCTGCTTTAAATCCACCTGTATCTAGCACAAGTGTGGACAAATGCTAGGGTTGGGCGATAAATTATATCATATCGATAACATTGATAAGCTCTGGACATTTTTAGTCGTTATGGATCCATCTAACAGCCAATCATACAGCAGATATAAATGCGTCAACAGCCAGTCAGTACATGTTGCTAATAAGTGATTTCACAAACACAGCTCGTACCGGGGCTTCAGAAGGCATCAACATGTAGAAGTAGACTATATATTAAAAGACAATAGTCAATAAAAGATCCAACATACACAACATATACATTTAGCTGTGTTGCTATGTTTCAATCAGATTTTTGGATTTTTCTTCCAAATTAAGGGGTAATGCAAATTATTCCGGCCCACCCACACTATTAGAGCCCCACATATCATCCACTTTCTACCCATGCCACTGGTATAGACATTACATACTGTTGGATTTCGCAAGATTTTAATCTACAATCAAATCTGCCTACATGTGAAAAAAGTAATTAAAAGAAAAAAAAGAATGCACCACTAAGTGTATTTTAAAGCGATTTACATAAATGTAAAATTAAAAATACACACTAATGTTCAAAAGTGACTTTTTATTTTAAAGAAATTAATACTTTATTCAGCAAAGACAAATTAAATGTATCAAACGTGACGGTAACGAATTTTACCAATTTTAAATGAATTTTACTAAGCAGCACAGCTGTTTTCAACATTAATAATAATAGTTGTTTCTTGTGCACCCAATCAGCTTATCATAATGATTCCTGGAGGATCTCATGTGACACTGAAGACTCAATAATAATGCTGAAAATTCAGCTTTGCCATCACAGGAATAAATTACATTTGAAAATATCTTTAAAAAAAAGAAAACAGTTATTTTGAATTGTAATAATTTCACAATCTTTGTTTTAAAAATGTGTATACTGTATTTTTGATTAAATAAAGTTAGCTTTGATGAGCATAAGACAATTCCAATGAAAACCCTTGCTGACCCCAAACTTTGTGTTATAATAGTGTTTTCATTTCTAAAATAAATGCTAGACTAGGAATGCTGAAGAACAGAGAAATGTAACCAGGCAAGTATTACCGGATGCGAGTCTGCAAGGTCTCGGAACGTTCCTTTCTTTCCCATTAATTTTCTGTAAACCACCATAGGGAAGTGCACATCGAGAATGCAATTATTGTAGATAGCTAGGCCCAGGACGATGCCTATCAAGGTGAACTGGCCTTCATTTTCAAATGATGAAGGGTTGAACCAGAAAAGCTTTGTGCTTTCATCATAGGTAAACATGCCTGTGGATGAAACAGAAAGAGAAAGCTTAAGACAGGGGTGAACAACAGATGGCAATCACCTCAACGAATCAAGATGACAACAAGACAGATCTGAATCGACAGTGTAAAATAAGTTCTGAGTGGAAAGTTAAGGCCTGGTTTCACAAACAGGGTTTAGCATTAAGCCTTAGTTGGGCAGTCGTGGGTTGGAGTCTCAGGTCCGGCAGGAATTGTCGGTGGGGGGAGTGAATAACCAGCGCTCCTCCACCCTCAATACCACGACTGAGGTGAGACCCTTGAGCATGGCACCGAGCCCCCAACTGCTCCCCGGTCGCAGCAGCAATATGGCTGCCCACTGCTCCGGGTGTGTGTTCACTACTGTGTGTGCACTTGGATGGGTTAAATGCAGAGCACAAATTCCAAGTATGGGTCACCATACTTGGCCACACGTCATGTCACTTCACTTAGTTTAATTAAGACATTTAAGCAGCTTTTATAAACATGCCTTAGAAAAAACATTACTGGTGTGCATAAGAGACAAAACAATGGCGTTGACATTTTAAGATATGTCACTGCAAGTTGCTTTTAGTTAAAACAGCTCAAACATGTATTGTAGTGTGGGACTAGGCTTAAAGGGTTAGTTCTGAGAGCTTTATGTCCCTTCATAGACAGCTACGCAACTGACACTTTGATGTAGGGCTGTCACTTTACGTTCGAAAATCGACTGCACAATCGATCGGACCAACAAACAAGTTTCTAAAACGAAAAAAGGGAATTGATTTTATATATCAAATATGTACACTATTAATTTTAAACAAATAAAAAATATAGATGTAACAAAACTCAAAAACAAGCAGAAATAGAAAATAAAGAATTCCGAAATTGTGGTAGGCGTTGCGAAAGCTAAAATACCCCCACCTTGCGCAGCTGGCAATGAAGTACCTGAGTGTCCATGGGACATCAGTGCGGTCGTCTCAACAGTTGGACATATAACACAGCATCATGAAGCGTTATGAATCACCGAGTTGAATCATGATTCGGATCGTGTGTCAAACCGCCAAACTGCTGAAATCACGTGACTTTGACGATCCAAACCGCTGAATCGACTCACTGAATCATAACGCTTCGAAGCTTCACGATGCAGTGTTTTGAAATCGGTCATCACTATACAAGTCGTTATTTAGGGGGTTTTTTGCGCACAAAAACTAATTCTCGTCGCTTCATAAAGCTATTGTAGACCCACTGAAGTGAGATGGACTTTGTAACGACGTCTTTAGTACCTTTTATGGGTCTTGAGAGTGTAAAGTACATTGTGCCAATGGAGGCTTTTCTGAGCCATCGGATTTCAACTAAAATAACTTCATTTGTGTTCCGAAGATGAACCGAGGTCTTACGGGTGTCAAACGAATGAGATTAAGTAATTAATGACAGAATTTTCTTTTTTGGGTGAACTAACCCTTTAAGTAGGAATAATGAATGATAATTACCTATATCTGGGTTAAAGATCTCCTCTACGACCAGTTGAAAGAACTCTTTGGACACTCCTCCTTCATCCACTCCTTGCTCACCCTCAAACTCCACATACAGCTGTTTCTTCAGGTCTGCTGGGTTTTCCATGGCAATCATCTCCAACTAAAATCAATCACACATTCATTTTACATCCAAAAATCATCTTCAAAAATGATATACACACAAAAAAACATTCAGATATACAGGATTTCTTTAAAACAACATTCATCTTGAGCTCATTGGGACCTACCCTGACAAGAGCATCGTCAATGACGTGGTCTCTGCGCACTTTGAGTCGTAGATAGGGGTTCAGCTGTTGTCCCTGCACCAAACTGTAGAGGGCAGTAATCCTGCGCTCGCTGTACATGCGGATCCGGTTGTCGTAGTACAGGCCTAGATTCTTAGTCACAGGGTTAAGAATGAACGGGCAGGTCATAAAGGAGAACTTGCTCTCAGTCTCCACCTTGAAGAAAGTGTAGTCTTTGTCCATTTCCAGCACCTCATTGAGCGGTTCATTGATAAACTCCTCGAAGGGGATGAGGGGTTTTCGACAGTCCGAGGCACGAATGCCCAGCTCTGTCTCCAGCGGATCCACCCGAGGGCCTTTCTTATTGCGTCGTTCCTCGCCCAGCAGCTCCTGCAGAGTCAACTCACTCGACTCCGGGATCGGTTCGTCGTCCTCCTCCTCGTTGTGACCCGTGTCTAGGTCGCCGCCCAACACGTTTGCATAGTAGACGATTTTCAAGCACTTGGTGGCTGCCACCACTCCATCATCCTCGTTGACCAGGTTGTCGCTGCTGAACTCGTTGCTGATGACCGTGTAGGTAATAAGCTGCTGGAAAGTCTCGACCAGACGTCGGATCTGGTCTGTGCCGTACTGCGACCACAACCATGCAAGCTTGGCCAGAGCCGGAAGAGGTAGCTTGCTCATTGCCTTGCAGAATTGCGGCAGTGCGATTTCTAAGTATTCCGGACTGTGGAGGTTACTGTTCTCCATGACGATAATGAAGACGTTCAGGTAATTAGGGTCGGCGGCGTACACGTTGTGATAGGTGAGGTCACACTCTACGTTGGGCGACAGGTAGACTAACGCGTTGAGGAATGCTGCTTCGATCTTCTCGTTAGATAAAAGTCTGTCGTACACTCTTCTAACTGCCTCAATGTCTACAGAAACTTCTACAGGATCAAACTTTTGGACGTTGTTCTCCCCGTGAGACAGCCCGTCTTCACTTGACGCTGAGGCTTCGGGTTCCACCTCCATCGCCGTGGACGAACCAGAGGCCGTTTCTTTCTCATCTTCATCTTTGTCCTCATCCTTGGCCTGAAGGGACTTGAGCTCTTCCTTGGTATGCTGCTTCGCCTTGCGGAAACTCTGGACCAGACTCTCCGCACTTGAGAAAACCCTACCGATGACACGGATTAGAGGCGAATAGTCCTCAGTCTCACTGCAGAGGCTCAGGATTTCATACACCTTCTCCTCCGTCAAGAAATTCAGATCTGCCAAAGAACAGAGTGACGCACATTTAAACATTTGCTAAGTCAAAAGCCTAAAAGAATTGCATTAAAGAATTTGAGTGCGTTTCTTCCCTGAGTATTTCCATTAACAAAACGTCAATACTATTGATATCGACTGAAATGATGCTATCATGACTATGTTATTCACCTCTAAAGTCCTCCCTTGGGGGTTGTAGGTCCTTATGGTTCATCTTCCCGTTGCTGCAAGCAGAGAAGTTGTGAGCTCCTTTGGCACTGTTCTCTGGGAAGGCTGAACTGGCTCCTTTCTTAGAGGGATGAGGATCACACAGTTTGGCATTATTCTTATATAACTCCAGGGCCTTGATGGCCGCTGCATTGTTATCCATGCGCTGGAAACCCGGAGAAGAGCCACAAGCCTCATTCGTGCAGGCCTCATTTCCACAGCCCTCTGTTAACTGGTGGTAGTAGCGCTCAATTAAATGCTTTGCAGCCGCTCGCTTCCTGTATCAGACATTCAAACAGGACAGCAGGGGGGATTAGTATGGTTCAATCCCAAAATAAGTGCACAACAGGGCAATTACTTCCCTACTAATTAAACTCGAAGAAAACCATCCATTTAAGTTCTCCAACAGCCATCAAAACACAACTGTTGCGTGTGCACATGACTGGCCTACTCTCAAAATGATGGGAAAAGCGAGCATTATACCTTCAATTCTTTAAGAGAATTATTCAGCTGAAATAGAATGATAGGAATGAGTCAAAATCTGCTAACAAATCGCGTAAAAATGTATCGTCTTTTATTGGAAAAGTTTAATTTAGCAACAAACTTTTATAATTGCCTTAATCTTTTAAACAACTTAGAAGATAGAAGCTACATTTTTATAAAAATCACCTGTCAAGATCCCGAATCTTACATCAGCATATCGTTAAATTGGAAGACAACAGGGACTCTTCTCAAGATCACTCATCTAACTGTTCATCTATTGCCAAAATAATTTTAAAAAATGTTTTACTTTCTCTCTTCTAGGAAAGCAATGACGTAGTCAGAACATTTGGCAGTGTGGGCTTTCCAGGTGATGTGTGTACTGGACCTCTGTTGTGCACATAATTTTTTTGACAGACATCGATGTGATATTCAAATGATGTGCATTTGAAAATAGATGGATTGTAAGGTGATAATTATTTATTTCAGTAGTATTCAGTGAAGTGATTGATGACCATGAGTTATGTTTATGTTTTTAGTATAATATTATTCCAATATTCCAATCAACAGCATGCCAAGGTTTTGTCAGTAAATAATTGTTTCATTTTGGGGTAATTATAACTGTGATGGAGACATTCAAAATGCTTTTTGCGTAGTTAATTTTACAGAATCATTTTGTGGCTTGATACATTATGTGTTACTCAGAGACTGACGTGTTTGGCTTGTCAAAAATGTTACATTCAGCTGTCGCAAATTCATTGACTTATGAAAATCAAGTTCTCTTTTTTACCAGAAAAGTTGTGGTCTTGATGCACAAATTTGTTTTTTATTGTCTCTTATAACAAAATCGTATTTATCTCCAAGGAAATGCAGATCATGTTGTAAATAATAGTGAAAAACTTATTTACACAACAAAAAAAACCATACAATGCTGTCAGTCATGCAAAATGCTTTTTGCACGGACAAGAAAATGTCATGCATTGATCAGTCACAATGTGCCAAAAAACATTTAATGGACATGTCTTCATATCATCATTAATTTCGAGGCCATTCTGTTATAAAGTTTTGGGTTCAATAAATTGCTCTATTGACAGCATTTGTGGCTTAATATTGAATTAAATCAAAAAATTATTGACTTGTCCCTCAGTTTACAAAAAATTTATAAAAAACAAAAACAGGAACAGTCACATATATAACTTACAATGGAAGTAAATGGAGTCAGATTTCATAAAGCTTGTATTTTTATTACAGCTTTAACATGATTATTATTCAGCTAAAAAAAGTGTATTTGATCCATTATGCCTACGTTTTGCCTTCTGGAATGAGAATTTTCCAAGTGGATAAATTTCTGGTTATGTGTCATCAACGTAATTAAAGGTCCCGTTCTTCATGTCTTTTTGAAGCTTTGATTGTGTTTACAGTGTGCAATATAACATGTGTTCATGTTTCGCGTGTAAAAAAAACAACAGTATTTTTAACACAATTTACTTATCTGTATACCGCTGTTTTCACTGTCCTAAAAACGGGCTGATGACTTCCTTTATTCTATGAAGTCCCTCCTTCAGAAATACGTAACGAGTTCTGATTGTGCCAGCGGTTCCCGTGTTGTGATTTGACCGCAGCTTAGCGAACGTGGCACGGCTCCTGTGTTGTGATTCGACAGCAGTTTAGCGCACGTGGAAAGGTCACGCCTCTTAACGGGAGATATATATGTGCTTAATGATCTCTACAGCGTCCCTGGGAAAGCCAAACAAAGGTGATTTGACTCCGGGATGAAAATAACAGCGTCTCGACGACATGGCGACAAACGCAGTCAAACGCAACAATTCCTTTTCTCCACGCGACCGTCCTCTTCTCCACGTGGGACAGCAACAAGACCACGCCCCCTTTTTTCACGTATTCTTGTGGGCGGAGGTTAGTCTGTTCTACTGACGTCATTTATGTAGGAAGTACCAGGATGTAGTCCAAGCCAGCCGTTCGCTGTAGGCTTTGAAAGGGAACTTCTGTTAAATAAAATATCTCGCTTGGCATTGAACTTTGAGCTTTATAATTTTACAGGTATTATTTATGCTCTAACAGCAACATTACACACTAACTAAAGTTTGAACAATGGGATCACGAAGAACGGGACCTTTAAGGCCAGCATAATGTTGAGGTCTTGTGACTTATACTCTTAAAACACTGCAATAATGCAATACTGTTTATTGCTTTGCCTTGTGTACTTCCAATTGTCTTACTGTAAATATGACTTTTCCTTTTTCCAACTGAGGGACGAGCCACCAGTGTGGTCAATAGTGCTTTTTCAACCAACCCATAAGGTGCATACACAGTGAAATTTCAGGAAAAAAATCATTTTGAAAAAGAGACCCATAGTCAAAGTAGCAATGCACAAAACACAGCTCACACAGAAGTCACTTAGTTTCAAACCAAGCAGCTTTCTGTTGGTCAACATGGCGAATTCACATGAGCAAAACAGTTCCCTAAATCTGCTTAGGGAACTTTTTTGTCTGCACACGAAACACTTAATTGTGCAGATTCCAGTTGAACCACAAAGTTTCAACTGGAATTAAATGTGACCGCACCTTTAGGATAATGAAAAATGTTCTTAATGCAAACTGTAAAATGGGGTCAGTCATTTGGAAACTGACAATGTATGTTGATTAAAAAAACGGTAGACACTTACATTAGAATTGCTTAAAGTTTCCAATATCACACTCTTCTTCAGCTCTGAACTCAAAGAGACCAAAAAGTGGTCAGGTAACAATCCTGCAGATTAACAGAGAGAACAGTCACTCACTCACATCAATAACTTTATTACAGATACTATATACACATATAATTGGTAATAGTTTACTTGATGACTAATGAAAGGGATTAAAACTACCCCATGGATGATTGAGAAACATTGCACTGTTGGTAAACACGAACTAACGTGCATCACGGGGCAGAATGTCACAGATAGCGTCTTAAAACCTATCGAACTACCTAACTAGAAGGTAATTTGAGACTCTAAATGCAGTCCAAAAATGCTGACTAGGTACTCAGCTCACCAGTATTTGACACACGCAAGAACGGGAGCAACATAAACCTAAACAGAGGCAAGAACTAAAAACACACAGTGAGCTTTCGCAATAGTAACTTCCTGTGAACCGGTTTACAGTCGTTTACACCGAGCAGAAGGAGGAGAGGCCGCAGAGGGGCAGGCAGGGGGTATGACAGTGCACAAACAACTTCAACCTTGCATACACACAGTCAGTCTCCTACAAATCATTTGAAAACAAACGAACACACACTCAGTAGTCACGAATAAAGTGTGCTGATCATTATCGGGGTGGTTAAGGCAGAGTGAGAGCAGCAAATCTTGTAACCTTGCAGAAACTGTCATGGGGAGTAATGGCAGGAAAGAGCTGAGTAACTAGTTAGCCTAGCCGTAGCCAACCACAGTCTTGACATTTAGAAGCAACGCACGAGTTTTACTTAACACGCATTGTTGCATAATCAAAAGCGAGGGAGTATTAAGGATATCGAGACGCAACCGATTTCGCTTATTTATCAGAAACTCCCTCCGTCCCTCCCCGGAGCGGGTTAGCAGCGCAGCTAACTGGCCTAGCAGCGCTTATTGCGGCTTCGATCAAGCGCGATCGGGATGGGGAAAGGGGCGAATAATGTTTTGACAGCTTACTTCTGATGATGTTCTGATGCAGACGAAAGAATCTGGTCTTTCAACATCACAATCGCTCCGAGTGCGGCGTGTATTCAACTCCAACCCCTCCACAAAATATTCGCGGCCATCTTGATCAACTGAGGCAAACACGGAGATCGATCCCACAATGCACTGAGGCACGAGGATAACCATCAGTATAAAAACACGGCACAGACCTCTGGCAGTCAGTCAAGATTTGAATGAGATGTGTGGAATCCTCTTGAAACGTTTAATACGGTATGCATGTGCTCACCCAAACTAACTTTTAAAACACGCCTCAATACTCTTTGACATTTTTACTTCATATATATATATATATATATATATATATATATATATATATATATATATATATATATATATATATATATATATATATATATCTCAAAATCGAAACTATTGTAATATTAAGATTCATCAGCAGATGGCAGAATCTGAGAGGAAAACGTCAAAGAACCAGATTTGCATTTGCTGAAAGGGAAAAAAAATTCGAGTATCCAATCGAGACCTACTTGATTTTGATCAATATCTGTGATTTGAATATTTTGAGTCAGTTTAGCAAAAATATTTATCATTCATTGATGCTGTTCAGTTATATCCGCAGGTAACATGCCAGTAGGTGGCGACGGTCACAACGGACGATAACTATAACAACAAATATTTCGTTTTAATAATCGTTCTAATTCAATGAGAATAGGGTCCACATCACAGCTATAACAACAACGACATAGAGGAAGAAAATCATTGGAATCACTTTCGAATAAAAGGACGTATAACAACATTGTGAACCAATCAGAATCAACCTGACTAAAATAGTGGAACGATTTTATTGGCATAACATTTTTAAAAGTGCACTGCCTAAATTTTAGCGGCATCTAGCGATGAGGTAGCGAAATTGCAACCGCCCACTGCTCACCCCTTCCTTTCGAAGCACATAGAGAAACTACGGTGGCCGACACAGGACAAAGATGTCATCTGAGATGTCAGAGAGTAGCTAGTACTCTGTAGAGCAGTTTGTCCGTTTAGGGCTACTGTAGAAACATGGCGGCGCAAATTGGTGACTTTTAGTGTAAGGGGACCCGCGGTGTATGTAGATAGAAATGACTCATTCTAAGGTAATAAAAACATAATGGTTCATACAGTAAGGTCTTTATACACCACATACATAGTTATGTATATTATATTGCATTTCTGTCAATAGATCCTCATAAATGCTACACACTGCACCTTTAATATAGCCTAACTTTTTATAGGATCTCGTAATGTTTAGAGAAAATGTTCTTAGAACAGAATTCTCGCAACATTCTTTTGATGTTATTTGTAGTTGATGAATGTTTTTGCAATGATGAGAGAAAATGTTCATAGGAACAACATGGAACGTCCTTATGATGTTATCTTTTAATGACTCATTTTATCATTTACATTATGTGTTATGAGTTTCTGAATCATTTGCTCAAACGATCTGTAAAAAAAAACCCCCACACACACATTCGCACATTCACAAGAGAAATAAGTCTTTGTGTATTTACAAACTTTAGGTTTTCAATAACGGTCCAATCACAGAAATAGATGATAACTTAGCATCCACACCAAGGAAGGATAGAGCTGTTTATTATAATAACGTGCTGTGTGTTGTTTGCTGCTTTAGATTTTTGGGTGGATTGTCAATGTCTTTATTGCACATCAACTAGAAAAAATAGTTCTGAAAGTGATTCCAACAATATCGTTCCTTTGTGTCTTTATCATTATAGTTGTGGACTTCCCTATTCTCAAAAAATTAGAATGATTATTACCACTTTATAACTGTTATAATTATCATCCATGGTGTGAGGTCAATAGAATATTCTCAGAATTTATTATATATTGCCAAAAGTAGGACACCCCTACAAATCATTTAATTCAGGCGTTCCAATCACTTCCATGGCCACATGTGTATAAAGTCAAGCACCTAGGCATGCAGACTGCTTCTACAAACATTTGTGAAAGAACGGGTTGCTCTCAGGCAAGTATAGGTCTCTGCAGGATAGTAATAGGAGTTACTAGATCAGTGGGCGAGGCCATAAACAGAGGGGCGTTTTTCACTGCGTTACCTGATTTGCCCACGTCACAGAGTGGGTATAGGGTTTAGGGGTGGGGTCGGGTGAAGGGGATCATTTTCATTGCATAATTTATAAACACCCATAAGTTTGACAACACCTACACATTTAGAAACACCCACTTTTGTTCCACAGAGACCCCATACTCCTCTCAGGAGCTCAGTGAATTCAAGCGTGGTACCGTGATAGGTTGCTACCTGTGCAATAAGTGCATTTGTGAAATTTCCTCACTACTAAATATTCTACGGTCAACTGTTAGTGGTATTATAACAAAGTGGAAGCAATTGGGAACAACAGCACCTCAGCCACAAAGCGGTAGGCCATGCAAAATCACAGAGTGGGGTCAGCACATGCTGAGGCGAACAGTGCACAGAAGTCGCCAACTTTCTCTATATAGCACCAATTTTTGGTGCTTCAGTGGTTCTTTTGCGGTTCTTCAGAGGTTCTTCACCGGTTCTTTGACTCAGGTGCTATATAGCACCTCTGAAGAACCGCAAGGTAATTGCGACTTTTTAATCGCACAGTTCTGCCTTTTTTTCTCGTAATCGCGAGCTTGCATATTACAATCCCAATTGTTGTTGTTTTTCAGAGATTTAAAGCGTTATAGAGTTATAAAGTCAGAATTGCGTAGCCTGACAAGCCAGACCCACATCAAGATGTTGGGTCTGGGAACACACCATTGGCAGGGCTCAATCCGAGGGACGAGATAAATGGTGGTCTTTCAAATTCCCTCTGCACGCAATAGGATAGCGCTACAACCAACCAGAGCAATGAAGAAGGTGAAGCGGAGCTAGTTGATAGATTAAACTTTCGCCGTATCGGGTCGGCAAAACTTCGAACACATCTTCCTTTCTTAAGAATGACTTCAGTGCCTTTCTTTGTTCTTTTCTCAAAGAAAAGCTTAACTCCAAGTGTTCCAGAGTTGCGGCCAAAGCCGATTTGAAAGACCGCTGTTCGCCAGCTTCTTTGTTTACAAGTAGCACGCGGAACCGCGGCAACTCTGCCGTCATTATGTTAAGCCCACCCACCGACTCTATAAACGATGTGATTGGCCTGACCAGAGTTTGGTTTTTCCAGCTCAACGGAGTCAAGTCAACGGATAGTTGCTAGACTACCCTGGCTGCAAATTAGATTTGGGTGCGTCTAGATTTCTAGGCTAAGAATTGCGTGTTATAAAGTCAGAATTGTGAGATAAAAAGTCACAATTACCTTTTAAATTTTTTATTAAAGTCGCAATTCTGAGAAAAAACGTCAGTCTTTTCCCCCGCATAATTGGACATAACTCGCAACTGCAAGTTTATATCTCACAATTCTCAGAAAAGAAGTTAGAAGTTAAGATTCAATGGTATGTACATTTTTGTGGCAATTTTTATAACTTTAATAGCTTAATAATTTAATAGCTTATTCAGGACAGTACTAAATAAAAGTAACATGCAATTTTTATGATCCTTATTTTGTTAAAAGTATTACAAATTTGCATATTCTGCAAGGGATATGAAACTTATGATCAGAAATGTAGCTTAGGATATTTGCTTGCCGGTTACAGTTTACATTAATGTTTAAATGAAATAAAAGACATTCAAATTCAAAGTAATCACTTTGGTAATCTAAAATACTTCATTTGATTGTAATGAAATACAGTTACTCAAATTTTGTATTTTAAATACAAAACTAAGTTACATGTATTTCGTTACTCCTCAACCCCTGGTAGCCTATATTTAATGAAATGGATAAAATTACATAAAGTTTGAAGAGTCTGCATGTTGGTTCAGGCTGAATTTATTGCAGAAGTTACTAATGTTTATTTAGAAGATGAAAAAAAAAAACCCTAACCAGAATGTTTGTGTGAGACCAGAATGTGAGATGGTGGTCCAGTGGGTTAAACCATGGAACTGATATGCAGAATCGATGCCAGCGGTCACCACCAGTGTGTCCTTGAGCAAGGCACTTTACTCCATGTTGCTCCAGGGGGATTGTCCCTGTAATAAGGGCACTGTAAGTCGCTTTGGATAAAAGCGTCTGCCAAATGCATAAATGTAAATGTAAATGTTTAAGGATGAATAAAACATTCCCTTCCAAGCACTGTAATAAAAGCTGTAAATAACCCAGTTTGAATAAAGGAAGCACAAGCTGAATAGCTTCCTATTTACTGCTTTCCATAAGACTGTAGTCTGTTCCTGTATTGACAACCTATCACGTCACCAGATCCTGCTCACATCTCACTATAGCCTTTTACAGCTGCAAGAAGCAGCAGCAGCTGTGAAAGGCTTCATTACCATTTATTGATCTGAACTTTTGTTCTTCATCTACAGTGTAACGCTGATTTATCAATTTGCTCAGACATTTCTTAACAAAAAACCGCAAAGCACATAAGCCATCAGTGAATGCAAGATCCGTGTATCACAATAACATGATAGTACGACTGCAGTACTCCGAATATTTAGAGTCAGCACAGTGCTACATGGAGAAATTATTAGATATTTGAACTTCTAACTATTATCCCAAGCTATTCATCACTGTAGAATGCATGAACTTCACCCGTTAGATTACACATGCATCCCACTGTGTGTTTTGCTTTTCTCACAGACTTACAAGAAAAGCACTTTTTTTTCCTCCCCTGAAAGAGACAAGAGGCATCCTGTAAATTCAGAGGAAGCTCTTGTATAGGCTTGAATAATGGAAAAGGTTACTGTTTATGATGATGCAGCTGTGGAGAGTGAGGATCTCATGAATATAGACAGCTGTTTAGCCTGGAGTCAACATGGTTTGAGATCCCACCCCACTCATACAAATCTGCCGGAGCATTATGAGATGAAAAGACTGAACTAATCTAAAGAGTGCAGTTGTTGTGCTGCATTTTATGGAAGACAAGAGGAGAAAACTATTTATATTTCTAACACACAGACTCTCCGTATGTTCATGAAATGTTCATGGCATGCCCTAAAGCACTGAAATATTTGGCCTCAATTAAAAAGAAAATTAAGATTTACATTTAGTGTAGTCTGCTCTGCAAAATATACTTAAAATGTAAAAACACAGTAAAACCGTAATATTGTGAGATATTATTCAAATTTAAAAGAACTGTTTGCTATTTTAACATATTTTATAATATAATTTATTCCTGTGATGGCAAAGCTGAAGTTTCAGCATCTTAAAGGGATATTTCACTCAAAAATGAAAATTACCCCATGATTTACTTCATCTTAAAGGGATTGTTCACCCTGAAATGAAAATAAAGCCATCTTTTACTCACCCTGCTGTTGTTCTAATGCCCTATGTCCTTCTATCTTTTTCCGACCTAAAAAGAAGACATTTTAAAAATAGTCCTGCACACGCTCCTTTCTATAATGGCAGTGGATAGCGACCAGGCTAAAACATTACAAAATGATACAAAAGTATCACGTAATGATACAGTGAGACACGTGCTATATATGGAACGTGTTCAGGAGGCACACTATAAGGTTTTGCGAGAAAGAAACCGTGTTATTCAGCCAAAACACTGAGCTTGGCCTTTTACTCTGCGTGCGAGCCGTCAGCAGGCGCCGGCGCCCGGCGCTCATGCTTACTATAACTCGCACTGTTGTCATGGTACCCAGGATAAGCACACACATGCACACAATCACCATTTTGAGAAATCAGGCTCAATAGAAACAAACGCGACTCTCGTCTTGTCTATAAGGTATATGATAAGAAATAATACAATAATACTAATAATAAAACCTCCTGAAGTGAATATTGTGTACCGTTGTCGTGACAACATTGCGTGAGGGGCTGCTGCTCGCACGCACTCTCACAGGAGCGCGCTCAGAGTAACGGCCGAGCTCAGTATTTTGACTGAATAATACGGTTTATTTCTCATAAAACCTTATAGTGCGCCTCCTGAACACTTTCCATATATGGCGTGCGTCTCACTGTATCATTACGTGATCATTTTGTATATTTTTTTAAATGTTTTAGCCTGGTCGCTATCCACTGCCATTATAGGAAGGAGCACGTACAGGACAATTTTTTATTTATTTATGCTTTTGAGGTCCGACAGGGTGAGTAAAACATGGCTTTATTTTCATTTCAGGGCGAACTATCCCTTTAAGTGTATATGACATTCTTATTTCAGACCAATACAATTGGAGTTATATTAAAAAATGTCTTGGCTCTTCCAAGCTTTATAAGAGTGAATGGCAGCACAAAATTTAAAGACCAAAAAAGTGCATCCTTCCATTATAAATGTAATCATCTTCCGCCGGACCGCCTTCCGTATTCAAAGTGTAACACCTCTTGCAGGAAATGCTTATGCTATGTTACGCTTTTTTCGTAAGTTGAATACGGAAGGCGGTCCACCATAAGACAGACATTTTACTTTATAACGTGTTAAATATGGATATTTTTCTCACAAAAACCCATTGAATCGCTTCAGAAGGTCTTTATCCCCCCAGAGCCGTGTGGATTACTTTTATAATGGATGGATACATTTATTCTTATTACCAATGTTGAAATCCGTTTTTGTCGCATACTATTTTTGTAGAAACTGTGTACCGTATACCGTTCAAAAATTTGGGGTTAATTTAATATATTTTATTCAGCAATTGATAAAATTTGGAAACCGATATATATTTTAAATAAATTGTGTTCTTTTGAGCTTTCTAATCATCAAAGAATCCTTAAAAATGTGTTCAAACAAAGGTGTTTTCAACATAGATATGAATAAGAAATGTCTCTTGAGCAGCAAATCATGATGTCTGAAGGATCATGTGACACTAAAGACTTGAGTAATGTTGCTGAAAATTCAGGAATAAATTACATTATACAAAATGTTAAAATAGCAAACAGTTATGTTATAAGTTAGCATAAGAGACTTTTGCCAAAAACATAAAAAAAATCTTAAAGTTTTCAAACTTATAAACTATTTCTGAAGTTAGTGACTTCGACTGGACTTTGCTAGGTGGAACTGAGGAGGCTGTTTTTTCACCACAAGCCCTCGGCCAGGTTGGCCACGTCAAGCGGAAGCCCATGGGAGAAAGATGAAGCCCAGAACACTCACTTTTTGTGAGATTAAAAAGTGCCAAAGCCTTGGGACACTCACTGCAGAACATAAACAAGCTATACCAGTGAAAGAGACGGTCATTATTTGACACACAAATAGTCCATTTCATGCTATCTAAGGGTTCATTTCAGCCGAGAGTAAGCACACAGATCTCCACAGGGACTGCTGTGAAATACACACACACAGCTGACATGCAGTCAAGGTCTCTGGTGATGTTGTGTTCACTCTCTAGACTGATGGTATAGGATTTAGGGCATGAGGTGATGAAGCACTGTTGAATGCATTGATTTGTGGGGTTGGAAATGCAAGATCACAATCATTTGACAGATTTATTTTAAACCAGATTTATAATGCGTTCACAGTAATATACATACTGTATATTTGAACATGTTATGAAAAACTGATCTCATCAGAATGTTTGTCTTCACACTGAAGAAAATTAATTAATTAATGCACCACTGTCCTTTATCCATTCATTTAATTGTCATTCATGCAGCCTTTTCAAATACCAGAGGTCTAAAAAATTAATGACTCTGCTATGCATTGAAGAATTCGATTTTTAAATGTGAGAATGTAGGGGGACATTCTGTTACTGTGGAGGGGAAAAAAGGTCATCATACAATGAATGGCTACGCACCTTGAATGATTTCATTTCCAGGAGAAAGAGACATTATATAGCTCCCACAAACCAATAAACAAACAGTAAGTGAATTGTCAATGTCTGAGGGGTCCTTTCCTTTCCCTGTCCATGTGTGCAAACAGCATCAATCTTCCAAGCTGTACCCTTGAGCCACACAAAGACTGAGAACACACAGGATTTGCAGCAAGTGTGATAACCGAACAAATGGAAGCAAACATTGTGGTCACATTTGAGGTGATTTCTCCATCAATTTGCCAAAAGATAAGATCTCTTCTTTGTAAAATGGAACAGTTTAGGCATATTACTGTATTTAAGTACTAACCGGTTAGACAGATATTTATGGAAATATGGATTTTGTTTTCAGATGAAAAAACACATTCAGGCTATATTATAGAATGCTTGCTATCAAATGAAAGATGAAATTGTCTATAGCATAGGCTTATCCCAGATTTGCCCTGTCAGGAGGTAAGTTGAATCATTAGGGAATATGTGAAAATGTTACATTTTATATAATAATAAACAATTTATTAATGCCCAATCTTTTTTTGCAGCATATTATTACCATTTTCATTATTCAATAATCACTAATCATTATTCAATTATTCAATAAAATCTCAATAATCAGAAAATGCAGTAAGTAGTAATTTAGGCCTAATTACTTTTATCTTTTTCTGTCTTTCTTTTTTATTACAAAATATCTTAATGGAACATGATCATTTTCGATAATCGATAATTTTGACCCATACAATGTATTTTTGGCTATTGCCACAAATATATCCGTGCGACTTCACAGGTCACATTAATATAATATAATATAATATAATATAATATAATATAATTAATATAATAAATATAATATAATATAAAAGAGAATACAATTAAAGAGAATTTATATGGATGTATTAATTGTTTTATATGACTATTTATAGCTTTATTAAGATGAATATTAATAATATTTTTGTGTGACATTGTAAAGGAAAAATTATGCATATTTTATTTTATTTTATTTTATTTAACCAGAAAATACTCTCTGAGATTATGAATCTCTTTCACAGGAGTGTCCTGGGCAAAATGGGCAGCAATACATCAGTTTCATCACAAAATATTACAACACAAACAGACTAAAAACAGTTACATATCATAGAATCAGTGTCCGTTTAAACTGTTTTAAAATTATCCAAAGACAGCAAGTTTTGTAATTTCAATTTCGATTGCAGAAGATTCCAGTCAGTAGGAGCTGCATACATACAAGCCGTTTTGCCTAAAGCAGATCGAACTAAAAGTACAGAGAGAATAAAGCAATTTTGTGAGCGAAGAAAGTATTTCTCAACAATTTTTTATGAGACAGCAAAGATAAGATGGCAACATCCCCAAAATAGACAACACTCTATGTCAGTTAAATGGGAATATAAAATCAAACCAATCATACAGGCTATCGGTTTGGCATCTAATCTGGCCAGATGTGTAGGACAAGCTGTGGTGAGAGGGAGAGAAGACAATGTGTTAGATAATTCTGACTGAAAAACAGCCCACTCCCACTGACCATTCTAGAAAGTCCCCTTGGGGCTCAATCTTCCCCTCCCGCCATGTTTAAAATGCATAAGGAATATGTTTCCGTTGACCTTTGGAAGAGCAAGGAGGTCCAGTTATATTTGTCATATAACTGTCCCTTCATCGCCTCGCTCCCTGTGACCTTTTCAACAGGCCTGTTTAACAGGGTGATAAACTGCAGCTTTAGGAGCAATGTGAAATCATTTTAAAATGATAAAGAGCAGATAGAAAGGGTTCTGGAAAATGTTTCTGTATTTTCTTCACAGTGTGGCAACTGAATTCTGATATATTGCCTCACTTGTACATAAAAAGATGTCAATGCTAAAAAAGAGAGATAAACCTATAAACTTATTTCTACTTAGCTGTTCTTAATGGCATTGTATAATTTACAGTCCATCTGGAAAGTATTCACAACGCTTCGCTTTTCCTCAAAATTCTACAAACAATACCCCATAATGACAGTGTGAAAGAATTTTGTTTGAAATCTTTGCAAATGTATTAACCTCTAAGCTCTGGGACCATTTTGGGGGGATTTCTGCCTGGATTTGGCCTACCCAAATTGAAAAGCTTCCATACCCACATACAGTGGTCTAAATACACAATTTTGGTGTCATTTTACAGGAAACTCTTTGAAGTTACATAAACCACTGCTAAAAGTGACAAACATGTAAGTATATGTTATCTGAGCTGTAAAAAAGGCGCTTTTTTGTTTCTTTGGTTATAAATTCATTTTTGAAAGTGTATATCTCAGGCCTGTGTTCTCTAGCACCCTGCAGACAGTTTGGGCTGTTTCCACTAGATTCCAGAAAATACGGAAAAAAGAATTTTGTCTGTATCCTGTTATATGCTAGATTTATTCAAATGGATCTGAATGGAGGAGTATTACCTTTTTTTAATGTAATTTCCATTGATTGGATGTGATTTGGAAAGGCACACATACCCCTTTTCCACCAAGGCAGTGCTAGAGCTAGATCGGAGCCAGAGCTAGTCCCAGTTCATAGTTGGTTCAACTGAGGAGCCTGCTAAGAACCGTTTGCGTTTCCACAGGCTAGAGAGCCACAACAGAGCCAGGTCTTACGTCACTGTATACGTCTCATCTTTCTCAGCAACGCTAGCGGGAAACACAAACACACCAGGCTTGTTTGAGATGCATCGGCGCTGCGCAGACCGATCCACGTATAATATTTAAAAAAACGCATGAGTGAATCAAAAGCATAAGGAGTCGTGTGCTCTCGCTGGACTCGTTATCATACGGCGATCGGTCTCTGCACAGCACCGCTGCGAACAAGCCTTCCATCAACACTGCAAATGTTGCGTTACTATTGATTCACATGGCTTTACGATCCTACATCGGCATCAAAACACAACGAAAACACAGCGAATCCAACGCATTCGTGCAGTTCGCCGTAATTTGTATAGACGGAGATTACAAACGAGCAGCAGCTGTTAGCTCCATTAGCTGCTATTTCAACAATGGCGGATCTCAAGTCTGTGTTCGTCTTGTTGACCCCGCCCCCAGTGCCTGACGTAATCGGTTCTTACTTCTAGCCCTGTTCTAGCCCAGCAATGTTTTGGTGCTACTTAAGAACCACTTTTCCTGGCTCGGAGCTGGAGCTTTGGGTGTGGAAACACAAAGAACCGATTTGGAACTAGGCTCTGGCTCCAATCTAGCTCTGGCTCTGCTTTGGTGGAAAAGGGGTAACACTTGTCTATATAAGGTCCCACAATTAACAGTGCAGGTCAGAGCACAAACCAAGTCTGTAGACAGGATTGTATCGAGGCACAGATCTGGGGAAGGGTACAGAAAAATTTCTGCAGCATTGAAGGTCCCAATGAGCACAGTGGCCTCCATCATCCGTAAATGGAAGAAGTTTGGAACCACCAGGACTCTTCCTAGAGCTGGCTGCCCGGCCAACTGAGCGATCGGGGGAGAAGGGTCTTAGTCAGGGAGGTGACCAAGAACCTGATGGCTCTGACAGAACTCCAGCATTTCTCTGTGGAGAGAGGAGAATCTTCTAGAAGAACAACCATATCTGCAGCACTCCACCAATCAGGCCTGTATGGTAGAGTGGCCAGATGGAAGCCACTCCTCAGTAAAAGGCACATGACAGCCCGTCTGGAGTTTACCAAAAGGCACCTGAAGGACTCTCAGACCATGAGACACAAAATTCTCTGATCTGATGAAACAAAGATTGAATTATTTGGCCTGAATGGCAAGCAACATGTCTGGAGGAAACCAGACACCACTCATCACCTGGCCAATATCATCCCTAGTTAAGTATGATGGAGGCAGCATCATGCTGTGGGGATGTTTTTAAGTGGCAGGAACTTGGAGACTATGCAGGATCGAGGGAAAGATGAATGCAGCAATGTACAGAGACATCCTTGATGAAAACCTGCTCCAGAGCATCCTGGACCTCAGACTGGAATGAAGGTTCATCTTTCAACAGGACAACGACCCTAAGCACACAGCCAAGATAACAAAGGAGTGGCTACAGGACAACTCTGTGAATGTCCTTGAGTGGCCCAGCCAGAGCCCAGACTTGAACCCGATCGAACATCTCTGGAGAGATCTGAAAATGGCTGTGCACAGACGCTCCCCACCCAACCTGATGGAGCTTGAGAGGTCCTGCGAAGAAGAATGGGAGAAACTGCCCAGAAATAGGTGTGCCAAGCTTGTAGCATCATAATCAAAAAGACTTGAGGCTGTAATTGGTGCCAGAGGTGCTTCAACAAAGTATTGAGCAAAGGCTGTGAATACTTATATACATGTGATGTACATTTTTTCGTTTTTTATTTTTAATACATTTGCAAAGATTTCAAACAAACTTCTTTCACGTTGTCATTATGGGGTATTGTTTGTAGAATTTTGATTAAGGCTGTAACATAAAATGTGGAAAAAGTGAAGCGTTGTAAATACTTTCCAGATGCACTGTAGATAATTTACACACTTACAGCTTTGTTCATTCATTTTCACACACAAAAAACAAACAAACTAAAAAGCAAGCACAATTAAAATGTCAGAATAAGGCATTTTATGTATTGGCATTCAGCAAGCATGCATCAACAACAAACCATTCTTGTCTTTTTTTGTGAGAGCAAAGACATTACTTCAGGTTTACTGTGTTAAAGCAGACAGTGCTTTTGCTATAATTTAAATGGATTTTGTCTTCCTGAGAAAATCCATAAATAAGTATTCCTGATTAGGTTGTAATTGCTTCTTCTAAAATGACCGGTAGAAAGCATTCGCTTAAGTGATTGCAGCAAAAAGACATTTTATCCGTCTCAGAAAAGATGTACTTGAAGACATCATCATAATTCATTTGGTGGGATACTAAAAGGTGCTTTATAGTGTTCTCGGTATAGCTTAATTGACATTTGATGCCTGAACATGACAAATTATGCATGAACACTTCAAGCAACATCTGTCCTCTCTTCCCCTGCTTTAACCTCAAAACAGAAGCACTTTAAGTCGACATGAAATGGAAGCTGCGATTGCCTTTTCTTCTCTATTATGACATACAGGGGTTGGACAATGAAACTGAAACACTGGCTAATATAGTGTTGGAGGTTTCACACCTATATATGCGTGGCCTAGTGGCCAGTCTTCACTGACTTTAAATTCCATCAGTAAGAAGTGTGAAGGTTGAATTAGCAGAGCAATAGCACAGCTGTACATAAAATATTGTAATCCACACAACATAATGGGAGACATATCAGAGTTCAAAAGAGGACAACTTGTTGGTGTGTGTCATGCTGGTTTATCTGTGACGAGGACAGCAAGTCTATACAGAGTGTAAGGCCCGCCCAATCGTCCCAATGAAGGCTTACGATTAGTTGGTGAAGGTCTCTTGTGTGTTTGGTCTTTTCAGCGGGGCAAAGTAATTTAATTCCAGTTTAGTTTTATCTGACTCCATTTTATCATGACCTAGACAGAGGTAAATGACTATGCTGTATTAGAGTGGCACTCTTATGCTTGCTTTCTCTAAAAGTATTTTATTTAGGCCCCATAGATCTGTGTACACTTGAATTGAAATAACACTATCTCTAATCAGAGGTCATGACTACTAAAGATATAAGTTGACCAACATTACTCTTCTGATAGCTTTGGTTTGGTCATGCCATGGTTTCCCATGTAGACTTAGTTCGAGTAACATTACCTTAAACAGGGAAGGCTCACTCTATTTAGGTTGGCCGATCAACATTACTGTTGTCCTAAACGGAAATTCCCTTTTTAGCCTTCACAGTCTAAGTACACTTGAACTAATGCCAAGAGTTAGCCCGTTACTAACCTGACACAGATTTGCGGTAACAAAGGATACATCGTAATGCTCTAAAATCAATAATTTCAAAGTCTGAATAAATCAATGTAACATGTAAATGTATCATGCCAATTACATAATCAATTCAAAGATAATCGATACATACATCAAATGTAAAGAATAAGAAATGTAAACCTGACTTCAAGGAAATAGGATACATAATGCATAGCATTACGGGCTAATCTGGTTACAGAATGAAGTTTCTGCAACAGCTCCTTAAATACCAGCCCAAAGATAGAAAACTCTTTCAAATGTAAACATGAGTTGACAATGGGAATCGGCATTAATCAAGTACTGTAGACCTATATTGACGACAGAAGGTAGAGACCAATTGGTCACACCTTGTTACCTTTTGTTTTACTTCTGTGAGAAGGAGACCTTTGTACCAGTCGCACTGAGACATTTCAATTGATATCAAACATGTATAATACTGGTCCTTGTTCACATTAAACCATATAGATTTTGGGTGAATTTCAGGTGATCTCAACATGGGAGAGAGTAGGAGTGGCGGGAGAGGGGGTCAATAGAGATTAGGATGATACTGAGGTGAGACTTGCGTCTCAAATGGGGATGCTAATTTCGTGAGAGACAGTTCAAATGTTGTTTTCTCAGAGAGTCACAATCTCCTAGTTTTTAAAGGGTTAGGTCACCCAAAAATGAAAATTCTGTCATTAATTACTTACCCTCATGTCGTTCGACACCTGTAAGACCTCCGTTCATCTTCGGAACACAAATGAAGATATTTTAGTTGAAATCCGATGGCTCAGAAAGGCCTCCATTGGCACAATGTACTTTACACTCTCAAGACCCATAAAAGGTACTAAAGACGTCGTTACAAAGTCCATCTCACTTCAGTGGTTCTACAATAACTTTATGAAGCGATGAGAATAGTTAAAAAGCCTAAATAAAGACTTATATAGTGATGACCGATTTCAAAACAATGCATCATGAAGCTTCGAAGCGTTATGAATCAGTGAGTCGCTTCAGCGGTTTGGATTCGCCAAAGTCATGTGATTTCAGCTGTTTTGCGGTTTGACACACGATCCGAATCATGATTCGACTCGCTGATTCATAATGCTTCGAAGCTTCATGATGCAGTGTTTTGAAATCGGTCATCACTATATAAGTCGTTATTTAGTTTTTTTTTTGCTCACAAAAAACACTTGTCGCTTCATTAAGTTATTGTAGAACCACTGAAGTGAGATGGACTTCATGTAACAACGTTTTAGTACCTTTTATGGGTCTTGAGAGTGTAAAGTGCATTGTGCCAATGGAGGCCTTTCTGAGTCATTGGATTTCAACTAGAATATCTTCATTTGTGTTCCGAGGATGAACCGAGGTCTTACAGGTGTCGAACGACATGAGGGTAAGTAATTAATGACTTAATTTTTGGGTGAACTAAAATAAATTTTTTTGGGTGAACTAACCCTTTAAGGTTTCTCCAGTCTTACAAGAGCTATGGTATCCACGGCAATGTCAGCATACCATTACGTAGGGTGAACCTCATCCGGCAGGAGTAACTGTCGACTCAAGAGGAGAGAGAGTTCTCACTGCAGAACACAAGGGAAAAACATCCAGTATGCGGCAGTCCTGTGGGCGAAAATGCCTTGTTGATGCTAGAGGTCAGAGGAGAATGGGCCGACTGATTCAAGCTGATAGAAGAGCAACTTTGACTGAAATAACCACTCGTTACAACCGAGGTATGCAGCTGTCACGGCTCACACACAGGAAACAGTAAGATCCATTTGCAGTATCTTTATTAGGGTAATCCGTACTCACAACCATTCCAGGCAAGGGTAAAACTCCAAATAGTCAATCCAAACACCAGAACAAACACAAGAAACCAGTGAACCAGACCTTGACAGTGACATGACATATAGCAAGGACTCCATGACAACACTTAACCAAACAGGGTAACACAAACCCGACACTGTGACAGCAGCAAAGCATTTGTGAAGCCACAACACGCACAACCTTGAGGCGGATGGGCTACAACAGCAGAAGACCCCACCGGGTACCACTCATCTCCACTACAAATAGGAGAAAGAGGCTACAATTTGCACAAGCTCACCAAAATTGGACAGTTGAAGACTGGAAAAATGTTGCCTGGTCTGATGAGTCTTGATTTCTGTTGAGACATTCAGATGGTAGAGTCATAATTTGGCGTAAACAGAATGAGAACATGGATCCATCATGCCTTGTTACCACTGTGCAGGCTGGTGGTGGTGGTGTAATGGTGTGGGGGATGTTTTCTTGGCACACTTTAGGCCCCTTAGTGCCAATTGGGCATCGTTTAAATGCCACGGCCTACCTGAGCATTGTTTCTGACCATGTCCATCCCTTTATGACCACCATGTACCCATCCTCTGATGGCTACTTCCAGCAGCATAATGCACCATGTCACAAAGCTCGAATCATTTCAAATTGGTTTCTTGAACATGACAATGAGTTCACTGTACTAAAATGGCCCCCACAGTCACCAGATCTCAGCCCAATAGAGCATCTTTGGGATGTGGTGGAACGGGAGCTTCGTACCCTGGATGTGCATCCCACAAATCTCCATCAACTGCAAGATGCTATCCTATCAATATGGGCCAACATTTCTAAAGAATGCTTTCAGCACCTTGTTGAATCAATGCACGTAGAATTAAGGCAGTTCTGAAGGCGAAAGGGGGTCAAAGAGTATTAGTATGGTGTTCCTAATAATCCTTTAGGTGAGTGTATATACATAATTATATTGAAGCGGTAGTGGATTTCAGAATCCATCTTTCAGTTTGATAAACACGAACGTGAAGTTGAACAACCTGCACAGTCACCAGATCTAAATATTTTTGAGGCACTTTGGGGTATCTTGGAGGAGCAAGTCGCAAAGCGTTTTCCTCCACCAGCATGATATAGTGATCTGGCTGATCCTCTTCCTGTCTGGAAGAGGAACGGCTCAAAATCCCTCTGGCCACTGTTGAGGACTTGTATCTGTCATTCACCAAGATGGATTGATGCTGTATAAGCTGCAAAAGGAGGCCCTACACCATACTAATAAATGATTGTGTTCTAAAACCAGGTGTTTCAGTTTCTATATATCCTGTATATTCAAGATAAGCAGCTTCTCAAACAAGAAAAAAATTAGGGTGGGACTTAATTTTTTTCATCGAGAATTGATCGAATGGTTGGATGGTTTGCTGTTGCTGTGATCTCATGTGATTGACAGGTTGTCCCAACCTCACATTATAAATAATTTATAATAAATATTGCAATATTCCATAAAAAAAACAATAGTTCGTTTTGATTTCATGATGACTCTGAATACACTACGAAGGTTAAAATGTAACAGATTGAAGAGTTCTAATCATTGGAGTAATAAGTTAATTCATGGCTATTGTTCAAGCTAAAGCAGCGAGAGCTCTTTAACAGCAGCAGTGCTCAGTATGCCCATGATAGTTCATCGCTCAGTGCTTTCCTTCTCATCAGCTTTAGAATCTGGGTAAATGGCACTGACGAAGAAACGCTCATCAATCAGCCAGCCCCTGAGCCTTTCTGTCTTAATTCATTTTAATCTTGGACGGAAGCCATCAAAGTCACTCTCTCAAAGGCCTAATGGCCAAACAACTTTGCTAAGATCAGCACAAGACCTTTTTCAAAGGCAGAATGATACTGTTGTTGCGATCAACTGAGCGAGAAGAAAAAGAACCACAGAAAGTGTTGATTCTTCACTTGTCTCTTGTCTGTGTTAATGCAGGGGAGAGTAGGGTAAGCAGTGACACTTTTTACTTAAATGATCCTCTAGGCAAGGAGAAATAAGGTGAAACTAATGTGTTTAATTACATTTCAGGGTGCCTGCTATAAATGAAATGAGAAGAAGTTGTCTATAACACAGACAGACCCACAGGGGTAAGCTCTGCCATGTTGAGGAGCAAGTTGAATCACTGAATACGTGAACAATTGACCCATTTCACATTTACGGGTTTCTCAGAAGTGGAAGTCTTCGTAGCGGTGAATGAGAGATATTTGTTTTGTGTTCCAATTTGCTCAAATAACAAAAGAAAAACTCCACAATAGTTTTTTCACACCTTGATAATGGCAGTCGGAAGAGAGAAAAATGTCAATTTTACCGTCACTCCCATATCAGAAACACCCTCGCAGCAGATGTAACTATAGCTTTTTGTAATTTGATGCAAAGGTAACATAATACAGACTATAGTGTTATAAATGTACATACATTTTTAAAATGAAAATATAAAAAACTTGAAATGTGAAACAATTTGTAGTAGTGCTGAATTTGATGGCAAAGCTCACCATTACTATTTGTTGACACTGGCACACTTTACCCCACAGCTGCTTTTGAGGAAAACTCAAATCTAAACGTATACCCTGAAAAGCATTCATTGATATTCATGGACTGCATACTTGTGCAAAAATATATTTGTGAATCCGAACTGGACCAATGCCATTCATTTTATTACATTCTGAATTTTGTTTATCATGGGACTTGAGTCTGGCTCTGAAATATTTATTTTTTAAATAATGTATGGCTTCTTCTAGCTGATGTACGCATTTCCCATGTGGCCTTGAGAGTGTCATTATTCTGTAATTGTATTGAATTGGAAATAGAGTCGTACATTCACTGCGCTGTTCGGTTTAGGCAGCTGTCATTGGTATTTGTGGCTGAAAGGCTGTAGACTCTAAATCAAAGGCAGAAATCATACGATTTGAGTTATATATTACAGAAGTGGGGACTGCTGAACCCTGATGTGAGCCTCAGCTCATACACATGCTCAAAGACAAATATCTTCATCAAAAAAGAAGCAGACTAACAGCATGGTATATTAAACCACATATAGATGAATTATTGCTGGCCGCTGCTGTGATCTATGGCCACAACTGAATTTAAAATGAATAGATGCACAGGAAAGTTGAATGCAGCGTGCTAGAGGAGTGAAGTTATGCCTTTGCATATTTCATCAAACTGCAGAACGCTGGTGTTTCTGCTATTACTCAGTTGAACACTGGGAGTCTCTGTAATCTCACTCATGCCTTATAATGCCTACATTCCTTTACTCAGTGTCTGCTTAAGAGTTATTGTGCTCCTTTAAAATTGAATTTGTATTTTTTTTTCTGTTAACAAAGAGAGAACAAAAAGAATTGTGGGTTTAATTACATTTAGCTGTATGTGTTTGTTCAGCTATTGCTTATATATTCTTACATAGAGATTATATTGAGTTGTGAAAATTGTGTACTTATTGCGTATCCTTGATCGATGTAGTATTTGCATAAACATGTGACTGCTTTTGTAATGAAATAAATGAAATGAAAACAATATAGAATAAAACCATAAAATATAATATAATTATTATAAGAAATATAATTTATATAATATAATATTATAATGAATATATAATATAATTCATATAATATAAATAATAAAATAAAATAAAATAAAAGCATGACAAAAATGGGCAATTTAGCATTTTTAACAGATTTTTCCATCTGATGTAAAGTGAGTAAGAAAATGCAAGCTTGTCCTATAAAACAACTCATGGGACTCACAAGGGCAGAAAAATGCAGATGCTAACCTAGAGTTAAACGGTTAGCAAATAAGGGCGGTAGATTTTATATGCTGCCCTTGAAAACTTAGATTTAATAGCATGTAAGGAATGTGGTTTGCAATGAATGTGGAGTGTGTGTTTAGTGCAGAATTATATATATAGATATATATTATATATATATATATATAATGTCATTAATTACTTACCCTAATTACACCCGTAAGACCTCCGTTCATCTTCGGAACACAAATGAAGTTATTTTAGTTGAAATCCGATGGCTCAGAAAGGCCTCCATTGGCACAATGTACTTTACACTCTCAAGACCCATAAAAGATACTAAAGACGTCGTTACAAAGTCCATTTCACCTCAGTGGGTCTACAATAACTTTATGAAGCGACGAGAATAGTTTTTGTGCGCAAAAAAACTAAATAACGACTTATATAGTGATGACCGATTTCAAAACACTGCATCATGAAGCTTCGAAGCGTTATGAACAGTGAGTCGATTCAGTGGTTTGGATCGTCAAAGTCACGTGATTTCAGCAGTTTGGCGGTTTGACACGCGTTCCGAATCATGATTCGACTCGCTGATTCATAACGTTTCTTCTTACGGGTGTCGAACGACATGAGGGTAAGTAATTAATGACAGAATTTTCATTTTTGTGTGAACTAACCTTTTAAATATAAGTAAAATTGGAGTTTACTTAATCCATTTGTGTTGAGATTACATGAATGATTTTTGTTGCATTAACTGAAACTGGGTGGGGCTTGTTAGTTCCCAGCATGCTTTGCATATGGCTAAATCAAGAGAGAGTAAATGTTATTTTATATGTAAAAGTGTTATTTTATGCATGTTTGAGCAAGATGAGAAAGGGGGAGACTTAATTGTGTTTAATAGTGTTTAATATTAAATCATGTTGGAATTTTTATAATTTAAATTACAGTGGGTTACCATTGTGGAGAAGAGTGGGGCATTTGCTTAGGCTGTTAGTCCATTTAGCATTTAAGTTGCTAATATGTGCTATTGCTAGCTAAAAGTTTGTCAACTAGCTAGTGCAGTATTATGATTCAGTTGTGTAACATAAAAATATATGAATTTGAAGTGGATGAATGAATATTTGAAATTGAATGCCCGAATCATGACAGGGAGCCATATAAAATTCACTTTGAGAATACTTAATTAAATCACTTAAAATGTATTCATTCTATGATGTTGACGTTACATGAACAAATTATGTTTGTTCAACTTAATCGATTCATGTGGGGCCGATGTACACAATTAAATCATGTAAATCCAACACACTTTTTTTTCAGTGTACATATATATCAGTGAAACTGATCACTGATATATTATTAACATCATTTACTGTGGATTATTGAGCCCCTGTAACTAACATCATGTAGGGTTTTATTGATTTAAAATATGTCATAAAAATGTTATAATATAGGAGCTGTACACTTTCGTGATTGAAAATAGCTGCCTGAGTGCGTTCCCAAGATGCCCACATATACAAAAGGACATTTTACTATCCCATGAGGCCAAATGAGAGAATTCATAAATGTGCAATTTTATTGGTGTAGGGTTAGAAGTTAGTATTTGTTGTAGCATTGCAAATGTAACCCCTCCTGTTCGAACCGCCCCGCTCCAAGCGGGACTCGAACCCGGGTCCGCCGGCATGAGAGTCGGACGCTCTAACATGGAGGCTAAAGGCTGCAACCTCTAGCGTCAGTTGCTAGAGCATCTCTTGAGATTAGAGGAGTGAGGTTTACTCGCACAGCAACTACTAGCTGGCCTCCGTTACACTCACCCCCCTAAACCTCACTCCCATCCGGGTCACGGCACCAATGTAACCCCTCCTGTTCGAACCGCCCCGCTCCAAGCGGGACTCGAACCCGGGTCCGCCGGCATGAGAGTCGGACGCTCTAACAAGGAGGCTAAAGGCTGCAACCTCTAGCGTCAGTTGCTAGAGCATCTCTTGAGGTTAGAGGAGTGAGGTTTACTCGCACAGCAACTACTAGCTGGCCTCCGTTACACATAGGCAATCAGCACTGAACTGGTTTGGAGAAGAAAAGAAAAGAAAAGAAAAAAAATTCACACAAACGTTAGAGAAGTGAACAAAATTCACATTAAAATGAACTATAGCTTCGTACTAAGAGCTGCTGTGTGAAACTCTTCAACCACGAATCAGCATCTCCACTGTTCTTTACAGTAGATGCATGTTCTGCTTCCATGATCCTCTTCTGCAGGAGTATAATGTTCTCCTTCATTTTGGGTAAAACACTGACATTAAACTTAGTGATGTAAATGTCATTATCTTGACAAAATCCTTCTTCAGGATGTGTTTCTCCAGGGTTAATCTGTGTCCTTTTAATGATTCACAGATTCACTCTGCTCAAAAGGACCTGCAATCTCACCAAAAAAGCAGCTGATGTTGCTCCATGACAGAATGTCTGGAAAACACAGTATACTCTTATCCAAATATATTCTTGGATGGATCATTGACTTCCCTAAACTTTCTGTGTTGGTCAGTGAACATTGTGTTGCCCTCTTACAGAGGAAATACACCAACGCCATGAAGAATTCATTCTTGGACATATTTCACTGGTCCTTTCTGATGTTCTTGTTGTTTTGTTTTGCTGAGCAACATCTGTGACATCAAGGTTTTTATTTGGGCTTCATCATCTGGAGACAAAGCTTGAGTGCATCCAGATGAGTTCTTTACAGCCTCTTTAAACTCCTTTGTGAAAATAAACAGGAACCAAAAAGTATTTGTGTTTACCATGATATCTATTGAATGTATTGCAGAAAGTTCACTAAGAAAAGTCAAAATAGCTGAACACATGAGAGGCAGGACGACACAGACAACATCTGCTACTTTTTTTGTACAACCATTTGCTGCAACATTATTCAAATCACTTTTCTTTTCATACTGGTCTCATCTTGATGTATAGTCTTTTTAAGATAACCCTTAAAGAAACAATATGTAATTTTCACCACTAGAGGTCGCTCATTCAAAACAAAGGCGTAGCTTGATGACGCAGAATCATGGGAGTTGTTGTCTTTACCTCTACACCAGGTGGAAAAGAATCTGACGGGGCAGAAATGATATTCATGGATGAGCTATCTAATGTTTTAAAAGTTTATTCATATTTCTGTAGTATGAAGCAGGGTGGGGCTGAAAGCTGTTGGAGCGGAACGAGGCTTCTACAAACATTTGTGAAACAATGGGTTGCTCTCCGGAGCTCAAGCGTGCTACCGTGATAGGTTGCAACCTGTGTAATAAATCCATTCGTAAAATTTCCCCACTACTAAATATTCTACGGTCAACTGTTAGTGGCATTATAACAAAGTGGAAGCAATTGGGAACAACAGCAACTCAGCCACGAAGTGGTAGGCCACGTAAAACCACAGAGCGGGGTCAGCGCATGCTGAGACACACAGTGCACACACTGTCAGAAAAAAAGGTACAGTGCTGTCACTGGGGCGGTACCCTAAGGTACAAAAGTGAAAAGGTACATCTTTGTACCTTACTCACCCCTAAGTGGTACATATTAGTACCTTAAAAGGTACATATAAGTACTTTAAGAGTGCATATTAGTACCTTAAAGGTACATATTAGTACCTTTTCTGTTTTGTACCTTAGGGTACCGCCCCAGTGACAGCACTGTACCTTTTTTTCTGACAGTGCAGAAGTCGCCAACTTTCTGCGGAGTCTATAGCTACAGACCTACAAACTTCATGTGGCCTTCAGGTTTCCATGGCCAAGCAGCTGCATCCAAGCCTTACATCACCAAGTGCAATGCAAAGCTTTGGATGAAGTGGTGTAAAGCACGCTGCCACTGGACTCTAGGGCAGTGAAGACATGTTCTCTGGAGTGACGAATCACGCTTCTCTGTCTGGCAATCCGATGGACGAGTCTGGGTTTGGCAGTTGCCAGGAGAACAGTACTTGCCTGACTGCATTGTGCCAAGTGTAAAGTTTGGTGGAGGGGGAGTTATGGGGTTGCTTCCTGTACCAACATGACTGCACCAGTGCACAAAGCAAGGTCCATAAAGAGCAAATTTGGTGTGGAGGAACTTGACTGGCCTCCACAGAGTCCTGACCTCAACTCGACAGAACACCTTTGGGATGAATTAGAGCGGAGACTGCGAGCCAGGCCTTCTCGTCCAACACCAGTGCCTGACCTCACAAATGCGCTTTTAGAAGAATGGTCAAAAATTCCCATAAACACACTCCCAAACCTTGTGGAAAGCCAGAAGAGTTAAAGCTGTCATATTAAACCCTACGGATTAAGAATCATTAAAGTTCATGTGCATTTAAAGGCAGACGTCCCAAAACTTTTGGCAATATAGTGTATGTTATAATGCTACTCTGCGGTCACTATGAGATCACTTGTTGCACACTGCAGTAAGCTAGATCGATTTTAGGCATGGTAAAACATGGTTCTCGTGGTAAATCAAGAAAACGAGATTTATACTATAAGACTGTGTTGAGCTTTATAACAATGATTCATTTTCTGTCACCTGTCTAATAAAACACATAATATATTAAAGTGTCTTTGATGTTTCCATGGTTTCTACAAAATAAAACTGAGGGTAATGCAGGTATGATGTCATTGATGACACGGTCCGTGTCCTGGTTAAAATGGCATATTTCCCTGGATTTAAACATTCTAGGAAACATTTGAGATAATGTAAGTACACAAGTCAACAAAACATATAACATTGTTTGAGTGATTTTTGGATATTTTAATCCAAAAATCGTATATATTGTGCCTTTAAATGACAAAACATATACAAAGAAAATACTGATTGGTTGCATTACATGTTGGTCAAATAGCCTCTTCCTGTCTAAGTGGGTTAAGTTGCAATGTGGACCAGACCTTGTCGTTTAGTCAAAAGCCTGCCACGAGCTCTGATCATTCTGCACAGATACGCTTAGGTCTGTTACTCCGTCATACAATAAGCTGATTTCACAGGCATTGATGAATGACTGTACTGCACTGATACCTTGGCTGATTTACGGAGGTCTTTAACAAGCCTGCTTGATTTGCAGTGCGCAAGGGCATTCCACAACAGTAAAGGCAAGCACAAACCTTTCAAAATACTACTTTCATGCATTATTTAAGGAGAATGTCCAACACTTATCACACAGCCTGATGGGCTGACCTCCCATATACGCAGGATGAACATTAAACAACAAGGAGTCAAATGTCCCTGCACGGTTCTAATGAATATTCATGTGCCTGCCCGTCATGCCCCACCCCCAGGGGCGGGGTGTGACAGGGGAGTGTTAATGAAGGTTGCTGAACGGGCTCAGGAAATATTAAGAGCTCTTCTGATCATTAAGTGAATTTTGGAAAGGTGCCACAGTTACAGTGAAAGAGGGTGTGTGTGTGTGTGTGTGTGTGTGGTGAGGGACAAAAAGGCAATTAGGAGAGTGTCAGCGTGTGTCATGGTCTTAATAAGACCTTACCTTCCACATACCCGAGGCAGGCTGTCACTCAGCAGGTGTCCGGTCTCATTTGTTTAATTGCAATCACATTTTAAACTTACAAAACACGCTCATTGTCACGTTCCAAGACAATTCTTTGGGGATTGGACTCTCACACCCTTAAGTTACAACGCAGTGCAGTTTAGTCTTGAGTGGCCATTAAAGTCACCATAAAATCTAAATTGACAGTTCCTATTTTTTTTAAATGAAATATTGCACTATTTATTATAAATTATTCATCAATGCACATCATTATTTAAAATCATGTGCTCTTGTCATTTTTTCTCCAACACGATCACATGAGAATGCGTATCAATAGTACGAGTGTGCAATGTCGTGGAATGTTTACGGCAAAATTAGTTTTGGCGTGCATATGGCACGCAGTTTTTCGTGGGCATATGATACGCACTTTATGGCGTGAATATGACACGCTCTTGGGTAGGATGGGGCTGGGGGGTTGTGGGTTTGTGCATATAATACGCCATAAAGTGCGTATCATATGCACAGCAAAACTCATTTTGGCGTATACATTCCACAATATTGGACACTCGTATTATTTATACGCATTTTTGTGTGATCAGCCTCTAACACTCTTATGAAGTGTTTTTTGCATGAGGGCAGGACAACCTGTCACTCATATGACAGCAATATCACAGCAATAGCAAACCACAACCATCCAACAATGAATGGACAAAATCCTGCCCTACATTTTTTCTTGTCCGAGAAGCCGTTTCACTGGCATATACATCACAATAGAAATCGCAATTTCCATTTCATTCCGACTTTAAAAGGTCCCATGGCATTAAATTTTCATTTTATGGTTTTTCAACATTAATATGAGTTCCCCTAGCCTGAATATTGTCCCCAAATGGCTAGAAATTTTGATCGGTGTAAATCGAGTTCTGGCTGTCTTTCTCTGCCTTTGAGAAAATGACAGCTCAGATGAGCTGATCTTGAATTCTCCTGTTATGACATCATAACAGGAACGCTTACCTCCCTTTCCTCTGCCCAGAGAATTTGGCACGCCCATGCGAGCGCCTTATTTGTTTGTCCTCGAGATCATGGCTTGTGAACGAGTGAATGCTGGCAGTTTCTCAGTGTTTGGATGTACAAATGAAAACCTTCTGTTCCTTCTGATCTGTGATCAGTGATTTCTGATGTGTAGCTCATTATTCAAGTTCACACAGAACTTTATTATTCGTGCACACGCTGCGGCTTCTCTCTCTCCTGACAGAACGGTGTTTTTGTGTTTTCTATCTTGTGAGTCAGTGTTTTTGTACGTCCTCGTCGCGTCTATTTATTCTAAAATGTGCATACAGTCATGAGTTTCTGCTCAACATCGGCAGAGCCACATCTTTAGAGATAAACCTCACGCACGCAGAAGCTCAGGCTGCACTGACCAGTCGGCCTTCAACATCACCGACCCCCAGTACTGCATCTCGCCCAGAGCGGAGGCGCCATACGCGGTTAAGCACGGGGTATCCGGGCTAGGCTAGCCAGCTATCCACAATAAACTGGATTACATTCGATTACTGCGCTGTTGTGTCTTTGTTTGCACTGTGTACTCAATGCGCGTCACGGACGTTTTTCATAAGATAGGAAAATATCTAACAATAATGCTATAATCAACACTTACTCGTAACTCGTTCATCTCGACAGCTGTAATGGTACATTACATGTGTTACAAAGTTGGTAATAATGATGAAGACGGACTCGGCGTGACTGGGACTCGTGTTTATTCAGAACTCTCAGATACAAACAAAGTAAACTCGCGCCGACAGCGCTCTCGCAACTCAATACAATATAACTTTATTAGCAATCGCTCCGTCTCTGGTACATTAGTGATGTCCGGTTCACGAACAAATCGTTCTTTTGAACCGGTTCTTTTTAGTGAACCGGTTCACCAAATCGAACTGAATCGTTCTAAACGGTTCGCGTCTCGAGTCAGTGCTGATCCATAATTTACTAAAGTTACTAACTTTCTGACATGTGACAGTTCCTCCGACTAGAAATAAACAAATAACCTGAAGTATAGTAACTACAACAGTTCACTGAACTGAGACGTGCTGAGAGAACTGATGAGAAGTGACATCTGTCTCTCTGGCAGGCTTGTGCCTCGTAGACCTGGTTAAACCACGCCCCCTCATCCAATCACAACAGTGGGCGTTTTTATTGAAGTCTCACAGCAGACACGTCCCTTGAAACAGGGCATTCAGCCAGAGGGCAAACATCAGTATAGAAAAAATGCCTTTTATTTCTAAATTATGACATTTTATGATGTAAAAATCATACTAACAATATAAGTACACCTCAGAATACAGAATACAATAAAATAAAAAATACATGCCATGGGACCTTTAAATAAATATAATAAAGGTGTGATCTGAATTGCATTGATTGATTATTCGATTTGTAGAGAAACATTAAACCTCACTGCAAACATGCCAGGGTGTTGCTAAATAGTTTATAGTGAAATTTTCACTTGTTCACACATTTTTTCTACATGGTGAATGGCACAGTGCATTATATTGAGGATAGGGAATGATTCAGACAGTTTAAATATGGTTTCCATTGGGGCGAATGAAGTCTGGTATCACGTTATTGTCACGCAAACTGCCACAGTGCACACACAGTCTGCTCGGGTCCAGGGACAAGATAGCACAGAGCGGATCTTAGGCGCGAGTCGCACAGACCACAGTTATTGGACCCATTTAAATCCTGCACAGTATATTTTAAAACGATATTGACAAGATTAAGAGGAGGAAACTGCGGTTTTACCAAGCTCAACGGCTCTGGCCGAGCTGTGATATAAACAAAATGCTATTGGCCATTTTTAAAAAGGGTAGGAGGTGTTCGATATGCCCCGCCCTGTGTACCTGTTTCAGTGGAAATTACGCCAACACATTGAATAATGCTGCGTGTTTCAAGGCACTTCAGTGGGTCTTTAAAGGGATCGTTCGTCCCAAAAAATTTAATTCAGTCATCATTTACTCACCCTCAAGTTGAAAACTAAGAGATATTTTGTTGTAAATTTAAAAGTAACACGCTACTTTCTAAGTTACTTGAAAAAGGAAATCTGATTACCGGTATGTAACTCGAGTTACTTGAGCCCACATAGCATCTTTCTCTTATGAAGGCTATTTAAAAGTAGGCTATCAGTGCATTGACAAAATGCTATTTTTGCAAGCAAATATGAAAACATAAATGTGAATATTTCATTGTGAAGTATTAGTAGGAATTTTAGTATTTTGCAAGGTTTTAGCCTGTGGTTCCATGCACAAAGATGATGAAATGCCTTTTAAATAGTACTAAAAATACATTTAAAAAGTGGTGAAAAATGACAATAATCAAGTGAAATTTCATGAAATGATTCGTAACTTTTCTAGAGACGTTCTATCAGGTTATTAAAGTGAAACTCTGACTGTGAACTCAGGATGAGTCCTGTATGTGCTCCCAAGTGAAAGATTATACAGGCAGCCTGAAGGGAAACTGTGAAGAAGACAAATGCCGCAGTGGCTTGTTTTACAAGGCTGCGTGAGAAATTAAAGATACACACCTGTAAAAGAGATGGATAATGATTTGCGTTGCATTTAAATCTCACATTTCAAATCTCACAGCGAACCTCTATCCATCTATCTGTTTTACATCTTTTTTGTCCTTGCCTTTTTTTTTGTTGTGTTTGTGAAGATGGAAGTTTTTGAAGCAAAATAGAAAGGGTTTATTTAGGGGTTATAAACAAAATGTAGAAATCTCTGGGATACTTGACTGTGATTGGTCAGTCGTGTCAAATATTTTGATATGACTGCAAAATTATTAAATTAATATTTTTATGTAGCAAGAACAAAATACACAGTAGACTTTTGCTTATTTTAAAACAAATATTTCAAATAAATGCTGTTTTTTATTTCATTAAACAATCCTATATAAAATGTGATCAATGTTTCTTGAGGACCAAATACGCTTATTAGAAGGATTTCTGAAGGATCATGTAGAGTATTGGGTAATTAAACTTAGCCGTCACAGAAATACATTTATATTTTAAAATAGAAAAGTTATTTTAATTTATTTTGTAATCATTTACAATATTACTGTATTTTGGTACATGCATCTATCACTCTATACTCTCTTCTTACATTCTATTTTCAAATCATATCAATATTTCATGTCCATTTATTTATTTCTGTTTGGCAGGTAATGAAATCAAAGCGTTAATGCACAGTCAGCCGGTCATTACTGCAAAATAAACCCCTTTAGGACAATAAAAGACACCAGCGCTTCACATTGGGGTCCTAATATGCCTGTTGGGGTTCATTTTGCAATAACCGTCAGCTGACTGCACATTATCCCTTACTTAAGAGTTCAGTGGCTGTTTATGACAAACTAGCCTACGTGAACCTCTCCATTCCAGATTTCACAGCTGGTCTCTGAGGGACAAATAATAGTGGTGCAACTTCATCACCACAAATAGACCGTCACAGAAGACCCGAGTGCACAAGAGAGAACGAAGTAAAAAGAGAAAGGAAAAGATGGAGGTAAGATCTCTAGTGTGCTGTGCTAACCTCTGAAAAGAGACAACGTTAGCAAGTAAAGGAAGATCATTATCTCCTTGTCTGAATGACGGAAGTTGATTTTGAAAAGTGCAAAGAAGGCGGCCAGTAATTTGCCAGTGGCAGGAGCCGGAGGGAAACTCTGTACGGCAGCATCAGCACAACTTCCCCCCTCCATCGTGCTTGAAAGAAATTCATTAATAACCTCTTTTCTGCCCCCTGAAGAGGGACCACAGATGCTAAACGTACCATCCAATGACCAGCAACAGCAAATCTGGGCCAGATATCATCCATCTTCCATCCTCTCTTTCTACACGCCTTGCCAACTCCTGCGTAGGATAAAATTGTACAATAGAGTTTTCCCACTGAATTAAATACATCTTGATTCAGGAGATAATAGCTGATCCAGCAAAAATTAGAGAATAAGATTAAGTTGTTTTGGACAGCTGGGGGTAATGCTCAGGCCTTTTGTAATCACACAAAATTACGCATTTTTTATCAAGGTAAAAGAAGGCAGGTGATTGATTCTCTGCATTATTAATTATTACTCACTAAATATGTAGTTATATCTATTTAATTAAGGAGTAAATGTGCAAATCCGACTATCCGAGTTTCGGATAAAATGAAATGTATTTAAACCACTTATTTATAAAATATGAACAACTATTTATCAAAACTTTATCAAATTTTTATTAAAGTAAAAGTTTGACCTAGAAATAATTTTTTAAAATGCAATTATTTTGAACAGTAGTGGCTGATATAAATTAATAATGCTGGCAAAAACACACAAAACAAAAACCCAAACCAAACAAACCCAAAAACCAAACCTTAACAAAAACCGAACAAACCCAAACAAATCAAACCCAAAAACCAAACAAAACAAACCAAACCCTAACAAAAACCGAACAAACCCAAACAAAAACAAACAAATCAAACCCAAACAAAACAAACCCAAAACAAAACAAACCCAAACCAAACAAACCCAAACATGACAAACCAAAACAAAACAAACACTAACAAAAACCGAACAAACCCAAACAAAAACAAACAAATCGAACCCAAAAACCAAACAACAAACCCAAACAAAACAAACCCAAACCAAACCCTAACAAAAACCGAACAAACCCAAAAAACAAACAAATCAAACCCAAAAACCAAACAACACAAACCCAAACAAAACAAACCCAAACCAAACCCTAACAAAAACTGAACAAACCCAAAAAACAAACAAATCAAACCCAAAAACCAAACAACACAAACCCAAACCCAAACCAAACCCTAACAAAAACTGAACAAACCCAAAAAACAAACAACAACACAAACCCAAAAACCAAACCCTAACAAAAACCGAACAAACCCAAACAAATCAAACCCAAAAACAAAACAAACCCAAACAAACCAAACCCTAACAAAAACCGAACAAACCCAAACAAATCAAACCCAAACAAAATAAACCCAAACCAAAACAAATCCAAACCAATCAAACCCAGAAACCAAACCCTAACAAAAACAGAACAAACCCAAACAAAAACAAGCAAATCAAACCCAAAAACCAAACAAAACAAACCCAAACAAAACCCTAACAAAAACTGAACAAACACAAACAAATCAAACCCAAAAACCAAACCAAACCAAAACAAACCCTAACAAAAAACGAACAAACCCCAAAAAAAACCCCAAACACAAATCCAAACAAAAACAATTCTAGGCTCACCTCTGAATGCATATGGAAAAATTCTATAAATATCACTCTGAAACACTCAAAGAATGAGATATATTGGGTCTCGTCCATCAAGCCTTGATAAGCTGGATGAACATTGAGTGTCAACTCAGCCATTTTGTGACACCAGTAAGGGCATTAAAAAAACCAAAACAAAACACCATCATGCCTTTGGGTGACCAAGCACTTATTGAGCTGACAGATGCTTCCAGCCACTGCTAGTTGTGTATATCATTCCCAAGGGAAATGTCTCCAGCTGTGCCCTGAGGTGTGTGCATCCACTCAGCTGTCATGTGCAATAGCCATTCTAAAACATCCTATTGTGAGGGAGCAATTACAAAGTGCTGGAATACTTGTGCCATCCCGTAGAGTTGAGAAAAAGGAAGAGTCTCTGAGGTGTACTACAGGGCAAGAGGCTTAGAGGAATAGCTCAACCAAAAATAATAAAAAAAAAAAACCCATCATCATTTACCCTCATATCGTTCCAAACCCATGACTTATTTTACAGAATGGAGCACCATAAAAATATTCTATTGAACACGGTGCATCAAAATGCATAACACCAAGATGGATGTCAACGAGCCTCGTGAGAATCATAAATCTGCCTCGACACACCATTTGAATGACCAAATTTGGCGGCCAACCAGAAGGGAAAACTTTTCTAGCAATAATGACTTTAAAGTTCCTCAAACAAAAGCTCAATAAAACTTCAAATGCAAGTCTCTTTTATGATGCGTTTGTACTTTTGGAGTGTTCAAGGAAGAAAATAAAACAACAGAATGAGAGCACACGAAACGTTTGCTTAGCATTTATTTTCGTTTTAATGACACGAGTTGTTCTTGTCAAGAAACAAACACAGAACGAGTGAACAATTTAACACCTCCCCCACCCCCACACTTGAAACAGGTGTTTTTATGAAGGTCTGCCAATGTAGTGAGTCTTCGGTGAGAACATGCTGAACCTTTGTGTGACTATAACAAACACACCAATTACAGTACCATGAGCCAGAAACAGTCATGGCAAAAAAACAAAAAAACATTTTCCACCCATTGGTTACACGTGTGCTATGACAAACTCTAAAGGACGGCATTCCTGCTGGTGATCTGCCCTGAAGTTCAGGAAAGGCTCTGGAATGCAGCTGTGAATGGATTCTATTACAGCATGTGATGCTCAGCCAAGAACTTGACAGACCTTAAACCTGGGATCCAAGTACTGGCACATTCCAATCTAAAAACAACAAAACAGAGTATGGAAGAAGAAGAAAAAATACAGCATAATCTCTTAAATTCCTTAAAAAACCCAATGTTTTTCTTTTATTAAACCTCATTCATAAACCTCAACTCCAAATAACTTTACACATACTGCACGTATATACAATTCACGGTATGTATTGCCGTCTACATGTGTGTTCTCCAGTGTTAAGGCACATAACATATATTCCATTTTATACTAAAGCACACTTCAAGCACATACAAAAGTTGCTACGAAAATGGCAAAGTCCGGGATGCTATAAACATTATGAGTTCGACGAGACAAACAAAATATTGCTCAAAGCAGCGAATGCTGAACCTGAGCAGTGCAGAAGAGAAACCGAAGGGACAAAGTACTTGTGTGCTTCATATTAGCTTCTTTAGGGTTTTACTATAGTATGCAGACACAGTCAGTCATTTTCTCCCAATCGCCCTTTATATACAACCCTACGTTTATTAAACATGAGGTTTCCGCATTCAAGAACCAAGAAAGTACAAGCTTTTTTTGGGTCCGAGCGCATTCTGTTCACACCATTCATTGTGTAATGAGCACAATAGATCTCATAATCCTCCTGCTAGGCTGTTCATAAATCAGCGGTTTTGATAGCGACTGCCCGAATGAGATCCCGAACGAACAGATTGGCGAGGCCTTGAGGTTATGCGGGCGCAGCATGACAAATCATCTCATAAAAACTATTTTAGCATCTCTCTAGGGGACTCTGTGATACGCCACACCCCTGACATTTGCAGAATCGCGGAATACTCTATTGCGGAACAAAAGCATAACGACCCATGCGCTCGCCCCATCCGTCCATTACACATAACACAGCTTTAAAATAATGAGAAGTCACACAGTCACAGCCTAGTCCATTAGCTCCCTTAGAATAGACTGATCAAAACGGAAGGTTTTCATGAACACACGCTGGCGGTTCCTGAGGGCGAGCGCAATGCATAGTGCTTCCTGTAATTACAAAAATAGGACCAGTTTGGGATCCCTTATAGGCACTTATAGGGATAGTTCCAGCAAAAATGACAATCCTGTCATCATTCACTCGCTCTCGTGCTTTTCCAAACCCATCGAAATCCATGCGATGAAAGTCAGTGTGATCCGGTGTTGTTTTGGACACCCATTGACTTTTACTGCAAGGACAAAAACAGTTGAAAATGAGGATGAGGACGAATAATTGATGGCAGAATTGTCAGTTCGGCTGAGATTTAATAAAGGAGTAGCAACCCTGAGCTGATTAAATCGCTAAATGATCAATTGATCAGCAAGAGCTACCGGTTACAGTACAAAAACTCCAGCAGTCGTGTGCTTCTCGCATCTTTGGTCAAGGATCATGTACGGAGCAAACAGCAGAAAAATACAATCATAGCAGAAGATGCATATATAAAGCACATCCTTCTGTTTGCACATGCACTGAATCATATCTTCTAAGGCCGTCTGCTAAGATTCTTTGCTGTCAATAACGACTTAGTAGCTTTATGCATCGGCCTGTATTTCCTAAAGCACTTTGCACTTTGACTGAATGAATATAACATATATATATATATATATATATAACAAGGCAAAATACCCTATCCTGAAGGAATATGTGTAGAAACTAAAGCAGCAGCAAAAAAAATGAAAATTAAAAAAACATAAATACTTGAGATTGAACCTGCCAAGAGCACCATCTGTATATGCACGAAAAGCGAGAAAGTGTTCTGTGATGATGCTTCTGTGCGAGTTACTGACGTGTCTAAGAGCTTCAATAATGGAATGCGATCGAGTAAAAAAATGTCATGCATAACAGCAAAAACAAAGTAGAGTGAATCTCTGCATTTGCTAAAATTGTTGCGTTTGTCGTTAGATCCCTCGTGTTAGTGCGGAGCTAGTTTAAGGTATTTCGCTAACACGTTACAAATCGGGTACAGAAATCATGTAATAATACTTTGAACAAATAGGTTTCTTCGACATGAACTAATCAAGCTAGCATGAGCTACGACTGGAGTCATGTGAATAATGGACACCTTAACTACATGTTTGAGGTTATTCGATTGCCTGTAACAAAGTATTTAAAGTGGCAAACAAACCCTAATCTTTAGACTTTAATGAATGCGTAGATAATGGGATTATTCATGTAAACGAAAAAGCGTGATTATCCAATAATGTTCTTAACAAAACAGCTGATGTGCACGTGAAGCAAATGCTGTGAAGGCACTATAATGAATTCAAATCATGCATGATTCATTTATTAAAAGTCAGTGCAGGGTTAGCCCCATTACATTATTTGTAATATAAATCATCCGATTTCATTTATCGGAAAGTGTACAAACGTTAACTAACATACTACAACACTGAATGACTCCAGTCACGGATAAGCACATGACTAGTTTTTGATTGGATCATAGTTATTCAAAAGTAAGCATTAGTTCAGGTATTAGTAAATGACTTCTTATGGCAAAGTATTACCGGAATTTCTATAGCTACTGACAGTGAAGGGTACCGTGAATCTTTAGGAATGGGATGGGGAAATACGACCGTAGTGCTATCAGCAGTGTCTGATGCTAGAAGGTTCTTTAAAGTGCGCCAGAACATCCAGGTTCAAATAAACAGATAAAGGAATGTGTCTGGACTACGCCTGCCTCGAGAAACAAACCTCCTCTGCTTTTGAGATGGTTCTGAAAGAAACAAAAATCTAAAAAGTCAGTCATAGTAAAAAATAAGCATCCAGTTTGCATATGGTGGCCACTCTCTCTCTCTCTCGCCCTCAAAAAAACAAACTTTACTCTATAAACTTTATACATCTAAAATATATATATGTGTAGTACCAATCTATATCTTCATAAAATAATCATGAATATATAATAACATTTCTTAAAGCTAACGTGCAAATTTGAATCAGCGTAACAGGTAGAAAGCATCATAGAAAAGTTGTTTTGAGCGAATGTTCTTGTAGGCTGCTAGATGACTGGGTGTGATCCACATCCCCGGCCCGTTTCAGTAGGGACTTTTGGTTTGAATGGTCCTCATCGTCTAGCTTTTGTCCCAAAAAACAACTTCTGGGTGGCGGCATGAGCTGCATAGTCTCGGTTTGAGGAAGCAACGGAGTGGAGGTGAGCAACCCGACCTGACAGAGGTCTGTTGGGCTCAGCGGGGCCTCCAAGCCCGTGCTATCCAAAATAGTCCTGGAGCCAGGAGTGTCTTTGGAGTACGGCAAAGTGCCTGTAATGGGACTCAAAGGTTCCTTCACGCAGTGGAAGTTCTCAGGTAGGGGGCCGTCTGAGCCCTGTCTGCAGGACTGAACTTTTTCCTGCATTCTGAAGTTGAGTGTGATATGGTTGTCAGAGGTTTTTGAGCTTAAAGGTGTGTCCGGCATCTCCATGCTCTTTGATGGGATGGGGCTGGCTATAGCCTTCTCCTTCTGTTTGGTGCCAGTCATGTGGGCTTGCTTTACCCTGGGCCTGTAATCTTTTTGGAAAGGCCTGCAGAGAGGGAAAAATGGGGCGTGGGAGGCAAACAGTGACCCGAGTGAGCCCAGCTTCATCTGGCTTTGACTCAGGAACAGCCTGCGCATGTCCACTGGCAGTTTGTCCAGTTGTCTTCCCACTTGGACAGGGTTTGGGAATAGAGTTCCCTGACAAGCTCTATAACAGTATCTGAGAAATGAACACAGTAAAGAGTCAGCAAAGAGAAACAGCAACTGCTAACAAGTAAGTATCCAGTAACAAAGCACTTAGAAATCATTTTTAGTTAATAGTTAATGAATGGTTTATAAACTGTAGTTAATACATTAATAGACTATGAACACATAGTGAGTTCTTTATTGATCGTCACTGTAATTAAAGTGTTATTGTTTAATTAGCTCATACGTAAAGAGTTAGGGGGATAGCCTGGGTGATGGGCTTAATGTATTACCAAACATTTTAATGAACTCTTAATATTAATAATAATAATAATAATGCAATATATGCATTATATGTATAGAATATATATTATATAATTTGTTACATTTATATAATGCTTTTCTAGGCACTCAAAGCGCTTTACATAGAAGTGGGGAATCTCCTCAACCACCACCAATGTGCAGCATCCACCTGGATGATGTGACGGCAGCCATATTGCGCCAGTACGCCCACCACACACCAGCTGATTGGTGGAGAGGAGACAGATTGATGATACCAATCGTATATATATGGGGATGATTAGGAGGCCAAGATGGACAGGGGCCAATGGGCAAATTTGGCCAGGGGTTACACCCCTACTCTTTATCGATGGGCATCCTGGGATTTTTAATGACCACAGAGAGTCAAGACCTCGGTTTAACGTCTCATCCGAAGGACGAAACAAAATTAATAGGGTAATATATATATATATATATATATATATATATAGGGATGCCACAATTCTCAATATAATATTGAATCGTTCGGTATGGCATTCACGGTTCAATACGCACTTGTGAATTACTTTTATTCGGTTTTGCATTTAATTAATAATTTTTTATTTATCTCCGTTTATTTCGGCTCTGTTTGAGTGTGCCTGTGAGTCTACGCGCTGATATGAGCAAATATCCTAAATCCTAAGCACTAAAGTTAGGGGGTGTTTAGCCACGCTTGCAATGCTGGTGTCAGAGAGTTGTACTCACGGAACACTACAGTTATTCACAATCAGGAAAGTTCATTATTTGTATGCGTTTTAAAGCCTTGCTGGTTAAATGTTTAATTCGTTTTTAACATGCGCTGAGCGCGAGCACTAAAAGCCTGTCAAACACGTGATTACGGGACTAAGTAGTCTTACTGCTCTAATATTGTCAAATACACACAAGGTTAACATAAACACAGTCGGTTATGTCTGAAGTGAAAGTAAAATTGCGTGTGTCAGTATATTAGATGTGTAGAGTTCTTAAATTGACAGCAGCGCAGTCTAGTGAAACACGCTGTCGCTTGTCTTTAAAGGGACAGTTCACCTCTAAAATAATGTCATTATTTACTCTAATGTTGTTCCAAACCTGTATTCATTTCGTCTGTTGAACACAGACAGTTGAATACCAGACAGCTGATGGTAGCCATTGACCTCCATATTATTATTTCCTACAATGGGGACCAGCAACTGTTTGGTTTTCAACATCCTTCAAAATATATTTTATGTCCAACAGAAGAAAGAACTTTATTCAGGTTTAAAACAACTTGAGCGTGAGTAATCAATGACAGAATTTTAATTTTTGAGTGAACTATCCCTTTAATGTTAATAAAACAACCATAGACAAAGAGAAAGTCACTCACTGCTCTTGACTGAAAAACTTCAATACAGTAGCTTTAATACGATTCAATGTATATTTTATAGTGAAGTATATGTAGTTTTAATTTTACATTTATTAATTCAATCTCATACTTAAATGCTAATGTACAGCTCTGAGCTGCCAGTATAAATCTTTATATACATTTATTTTATATTATACAATACACTAGGAATGTGTACACAGGTTTTTTAAGTAAAATAAAGAAAGGGTATTGCAATAAAAATATTTTTTTTCTCCTTAACCTCTTTCTGTTTCTGTCGCCTAAGAATAGAATAGCAAAAAAAACTTGTGACTAGCCATTAGATCCGAACCGAAAACCGTGGTTAAAAACCGAGGTATGTATTGAACCGTGGACTAACTGTATTGTTGCATCCCTAATATAATATATATTTATATATAAAATGTGATATAAATGTATACTATCCGTCATTAGCATAAACTTAATATCTAAACAACCTGGAATTAAACTTAAATGGTAAGCTCAATCAAATACTAACAACAGGGCATAATTACGTTGAGAAATACCTAGGAAGAAGAGCGGAAACAGGTGTGACAACACACAGCAGGTAGAATGTAGGATCGCCCAGCAGCTTCTGCATGGTCCAGTATGTGTTGGAGGGAGAGAAACAGGTTGGGCAGGAGGCGTTGTAGCACAGCACCACAGTGAAGAAGAGAGCTATACTGAATCCAATCGATACCCAGTTCATCCATGTCTGTGAAATAATTAAAGACAATCAAGGCAGAGTTAACCAAGAGCTTCTAAATTGCCTGAATTAGATATTGTGCCACGACTCAAAATGAGAACAAATTTGAAAACGTTTCATACATTATTCACATTGTTATTAGTGAGAACTAAGAAGTGCAAGAACACTGGATCAAATTTCGACGACACGATTCAGTCTCTACACCATGTACAGCAGAAAATGGAAAACTAAATGACAAAATTAAAGCATGCAGGTGTAGCAAGAGTAAAGCTGGTTGTTTCAAATCATGAAATACATCACGTTACGGAACTGAAAAGGAATGCGCGCAAAAATTCACGTGCAACGACCTTCTGATGTGTACTTGGCCTCCACACTGACCTCACCTCAAATGACCTGAAAGGAGTTTCACTCGCGCTCTCTAGTACATGTGTTCATTTCCCCAGGCAGCATGTGGAACGATGAACCTGCCAGACCAACTATTGGAAACGTTTACTCTCTACTTGAGCCATTTACTGTGAAGAACGGCCTCTTTCACACCAGAAGCCATCATCGTGTCCGGAAAGACAGTGAAGCTGCAGAGGACATTTTTCACGCACCGAAACTTGTCAGCTAAAAATTTACAGCGCCGATGTAATGGAAAAAGCTCTAATCCAATTCGCCCTCATAAATCTAAAACAGCGACTCATGAATAGAGGGGAAAATAGAGGAGAAGCAGGAATGAGCTGCACACATACATAAATGCAGTTCGCAATACACCAGAGGACATGCATCGGTAAAATCAACTATTAGCTTTGGCCACCCTGTGTGTGTCGGCCATGTATACGCCACCGTGGTGAGCGAGAGAGAAGAGCACAGTGGGCTGAACTCAGGCTGCCTGCATGGGCTGTCAGGCTGATGTATGTCCCCTGATGGCGCAGTATCTCCCGGTTCAAACCAATCATGGAGGCTCCCTGCATAAATGTCTCTGGCCGTGTCAGCATCATCCTGGTCTTCCTCGCTACAGTGTTCAGCCTCATTTCGTACTTGGAGAAAGTAAGAAAAGGCTTGCTTTCTCGTACCCCACGTACATGAGTGCGGGATGGGTTTTTGTTTTCAGCAAAGCTGAAGCACTTTATCATTTCCAAACCCTCAGGTGGATCGTACACAAGACGTATATATACTCATACATATTGTGACACCCTAACGGATTGTTTTAGACTAAGTTTAAAGGATTAGTTCACCCCAAAATGAACATTTCCTGATAATTTACTCACCCCAATGCCATTCAAGATGTCCATGTCTTTCTTTCTTCAGTGGAAAATAAATACATTTTTTTGAGGAAAACATGTCAGGATTTTTCTCCACACAATGGACTTCAATTGCAACCAAAATGTTGAACGTCCACATCAATGCAGTTTCAAAGGGCTTTGAAGTGCTTCGAATGGTACTGCGCGATCCCAGCTGAGGAATAGGGTCTTATCTAGCGAAACGATCGGCCATTTTCTAAAATAAATTTTAAATGTATATACTTTTTAACCACAATTGATCGTCTTGTGCTGGTCTGCAACGAGCTAGGCATTACATAACATACGTTGAAAAGCTCACGCCGAACCATTGTTTACAAAGAGAACGTTCGAAGACTAATACAAATGCTTTTTTAACAAAACAGGTAAAACAATTTAAATTAAATAATAAATATGTCATTCAACATGCAATAAAATTTGAACGACCCTCCTTTTCCACACTTTTAAACAATGGGGCGGTACTTCCGCCCACGTTCGGCGCAACATTTTCAACGTACGTTACGTAATGCCTGGGTTGGTTGCAAGTCCATTGTGTGGAGAAAAATCCTGAAAGGTTTTGCTTAAAAAACTTCATTTCTTTTCCACTGAAGAAAGATATGGACATCTTGGATGGCATTGGGGTGAGCAAATTATCAGGAAATTTTCATTTTGAGGTGAACTAATCCTTTACGCAACAATGACAAATATGCAACAAATGACAAAGTCAGTATCAGGGTTGCTACCGTTTTGTCTATTAAATCTAACGTATTACAGTTTAAGCTTTTAAAGACCTGAACAAATGAATACTGTACGTCCAAAAATAAAATAAAAGTGGTAAATGTAAATCAATATAAGAATAAACAACATTTACCTTCATGCGAAATGCCATGCAAGGACATTCATTTCTAACTGATGGCGTAAACAAACTGCTCATTCGATTCATTGAAATAGACATTGATCTGATTGACAACAGACTTCACTACTCATCAGCATTTTTGCAAATGATGTTTAGGATTAGAAATGGAATAAACAGGCTTAACCAGAGACACTCAACAATCTGAGCAAGCCTTCAACTGTCTTTACACGGCAAAAGGTGTACAGAAGAACCATGAAGACTGAGTGAGCTTTAGGAGCGAGTATAGCCCTGAGTTTTAGCCACTACATCACACCATCCGATTACATTTTGCCTTTTGTAAAACAAGACTCACTTACCCAGGTTTTGGTTTCGATGCCCAAGTGCAGCAAAATGGTGAAGAGTGCCAAGGTGGTGATGGGAGTTCCCCACGTAAACAAATCCACATCAGAGTCAACGTAAGCCTGCAAAAATATGATATTCAGACAACACTGTTGCTTACTAATAGACTCGATTTTAAGCATTTTAACATCATCCTCTACTCATAATTGTATTTAAGTATACATTTGTAGTCAAAACATCTGAAAATCCTTGAAACAAATAAATTGTAATTATTAAAAAGGTGATCGTTGAAAGAAAAAAATTACAAAATACACAATTAGTGAAGATACAAAAAAATCTTATGTGTTGCTTAAAGTAAGCTTTAAAGATTATTAAAGAGTATTAATAATAATCTTATTTTAAAGATTTTTAATCAACATTCTCACTGGAAAACAAGTAGTTTAAATGCTGTACTAGAATGTTTGGTAACACTTCAAGCTTTTATGTGTAATGCACCAAAACAGTATTTATAATGCACATTATAATGCATTCTATCTTTTCATAAATAATTGTAACCAAAATGCATTATATTACTTGTTACATCTGAAATTGGTTGCTTGCCATGTGTTTTAATGCATTATACTTTCTAGAGGTGTATCAATGAATACATAAGTATTATAATTGTCATTACAATTATTCATGAGACCATACAATGCATCAAAAGGTGCATTACAAGGAATAATTAATGCTTTTCATTTTTTTTATAAATAAAAGGCTTTAACGTTACCAATCTCAAGCAATGAGTTGGCATGGAAATTTTGGCAAATGCACTAAATAATCAAATCGAACTTACAAAGTAGGGGATGAAGAAACAGATGAGGCTTTGGTAGAAGGCATCAATCATGTTCATCCAGAACATGTAGGGTTTATATTCCTGTAAAAGAAATGTGAGACAATCAGGGGCAGGCAAAAACTATTTCACGATTCCAGACGACCACGTTTTATTATAATGTCATTAGATGTTCCACTAATGGAGTCATAGAACGTAAAGAAATGGTTTGTGAATAAATCAAAATAAAGGAAGACCTCTGCAGAGGCATATTGTTAGCAAAGCAGAGGCAACCACAGCAGTTTAATCATCCCAGGTTGCACAATTTCAGGACTCTGAGGATGATTAGTGGTTTTTTATAAAATGTTTGCTCTTGCTCGTGCTGTTTTTCCCCCTCATGAAACTCAGCACAGAATAAAAGACCCATTTTGAAACGGGTCAGCAAAAAACAATCAAAGCAATAACTGTGGCAACCGCTGCATGGGTAATATACTTCATCTGCTTATAGAGGAACTGCTGATGCTGCAAACTGGGGGCAACTCATGTGTGAATACATGTGGCAAAACGCTGTTCATGGGTTTTTATTTACCATTTACATCACACTTTCAATAGTCTCTTCAGGTCGCAATTATAATTCGATTTATGCTATTCATGGATGGTGTAATTATGTTCCGGCGGTACCTCTGAGTTTTGTCCATTCATGTAGAGCTGCGGCAACTCCTGCAGGGTTTCTGCTGACACATCTTTGTCCAGGGTGCCGGTGATGAGCTGAGGGAAGGCGGAGAACATCAGGTTGAAGAAGATCAGATACCACTGATCAACCATGGCTGACCCAGAGAACCCACAGTAGAACTGATACCAGAAGATGAGGGCAACAAACATCTAGAGTGAGAGAGACAATAGAGGGGGAAAAGGGGTAAGAGAAAGACAAAAAAGGTCTACAATGGTATGCAGCTGTTGCCTCATTACAAGTCATGCATCTTCATTACGTCCGAGACATTTCTAAGACCTCTCTAAGAATAGATCTTCATTAATCAAAGGGTATATGAAGAACAGACAACATTTAAGAGCTTCTAGCTATAAACTAGACACATAATGAAACTTCAACCTGTTAAACTGGATGCATTTTTACATGGCTCTCTGGAATACTCGAGTCAGATTGGTCAATCCTAAAGTCAAGTTATTTAATATAATGGCATCTGTATGTTTATGGAAATTAAATTTAAAGCATTAAAACAATTGAAGTTTTTTAAGCCAATTCATTAACAAACAAAATATCACTGTTTAATCATTAAAGATAAATTTGTATATTTGAAGGCGTCAAGATGTTCAGAATAACTTTATGAATTGTGATTAGGGCTGAATGGTATAGGCAAAATGTTTTTAGATTTTTAACATTTGAATAATTTTGCAGGATTCATGAACACCCAGTAAACTGTATATTTGATCGTCGCCCCTGACAACTAATTCCTTCCTTCGACATCACTTGTAGCACTCATTCTCGCATTAATATTTAATCAATATTATAATATAATCAATATTTCATTCATATCTATGTATTTATTTGGTAATTAGCCATGTAATAAGCAGGATATTATACAGCAAGCCGGTCATTATTGCAAAATAAACCTCATTCAGGATGACAAGACTGATCACCATGTCAGAGTTTATTTTGCAATAATGATAAGCTTATATTATCTCCACCATTTAGTTCTTCAAAATCCATTAGCAGTAGATCTAAAAAGCTAATTAATCAGGAAATGAGCAAACTTCTGGGACTCACAGCGTTTTTGTAGAAGAAGTAGAGGATCATATTGGCGAGACGGGAGTAACACCAATGGCCATGAACCAAGAGCAGCTTCTGCAGGTATCGAAACCGCGGCAGGGCAAAGTCACTGGCCATTACCGCCTATGAACACAATGCGAACAGAAAAGTAAATGTTAATATTTAATATAAATGTTGACAATATTTACATTGTGCCCACAATGTCAAATACTCATATATGCAAGTATATTTTTTTAGCATCATTACAAAGTGGGACAAATGTTTTCCCTATGCTGCTGTTACATGTTGGCCCAATGAATTAAAGTGTTCAAACACATTCCTATAAAATGGATTTTGATGACATCTGCCTTGAGGCCCAAGATCCATTATGTGAGACACACAAACAAAGTGGCATGGCATCCATACACATTCACGAGACAAAAGATTAACATCAGCCTGGTGACAAAACACTTGTAAGGATATTTTTGCATAAAAGAATTATGAAAAGCCTTCCTGGCTGTGGAATCTGGAGAAAACGATCCTCCGTCCATCACCCATCTACTCTTTATGATATGTTTTCGACAGCTGCACGCGTCAGGCAGTTTACATGTCATCTATCAGCGTGACAGATACTGCCTTGTCGCTTTTAATGGCATTTGGGATTTTAATCAGTTACAATTGGCCTGACAGCACCATCAGCCATGTTCCCCACCCTCACTGTCATTCTCTCAATATCAAGAAAGCATAAAAAGGTATAAAAAGCAGGTGAGACCAGTTATTGCCCTGTTGTGTTTGGTATATTATGTCTACTGGACAGAGTCATAAACAGATTCTCATTAGGGTTGTTTATACTGAATGCTGGCCTCAATGAGATCTCTGATAAGAACAGCACTTTGGCACACAGCGGAGAGTGGCGCCTCGTTGCGTCCAGATCTTTCTCTGAATTAATTAATCTGGATGAGAGAGAGTGTCAAACATATGAGCTCATGGAGCTTTCGTGTCTCTCTTCTCACCTCATCAGGATGTAGATTCTGTAGGCTTGCCACTGAGAACAGGGCTGAGGGGGATGGGTAAGTGTTTTGTGGGCAAAGTGGAGATTTTCTGAGAAACCAGAATGAGATTCGCTGTTCCCAGAGACGAACAAGTGGAGGGCGCTTTATAAATGAACTGCTGAAGCAGCCATATGCTGCATATCACCTACAAAAAGTCAGACGACTGCCACTGCAATACAGTGCATTTAGGTTAACTGCCGTTAAGAAAAGGCATAGGTCAATAATATATCAGTGGTAGAGACGAGTTAACGATAATGTTGTAATGCAGATGTTCTCTACAGGTTCTGCTTCATACAGTACTAAAATTCTGTATTGCAAAAAATCTATCAAAATATCCTAAAATAAAATACTGATACGGATGAATATTGATCTGTGCACTTCACATCACATTCTTGCAGATCCTTTTAGCAACTAGCATTTTTTCCCCCCAAAATGCACATGAGAGTTATTACTGCATGCAATTTAAACTATAGAAAAAAAAACATATATGGTAAGACTTTAGTATGGGGAACACTATTAACTAAGACTTTTGCCTCAAACTCCTAATTTATTGCTTATTTAAGTTCAGGTATTAGGTAGGATTAAGGGATGTAGAATATGTTCATGCAGAATAAGGCATTAATATGTGCTTTATAAGTACTAATAAACACAGCCAATATCCTAGTAATATGCATGCTACTAGTTAATAGCGAGAATAGAACCCTAAAATAAGTGTAAACACACACACGCACACACAAATATATACATAGACACACACAGTGGTGGCCAAAATTGTTAGAACACCTGACAGATCTGAAAATATTGACTTTTTTGTTATTATGATTTCATTTCATAATGTTCATGAAACATGCAGATGGTTAATCTGAGCATCAAATATCAGATGAAGTGAGTCATACTATTTTCGTCCCCTTTTAACATTAATATTTGGTATTATCCACCTTTTGTAGCAATTACAGCAGCACCTCTCCCTGGGATAGTGTCAATATATTTCCTCTGAGAACACTAATGTTATCCCATGCCTTCTGCAACTGAAACCAAAGGCTTTCCTTTGAATGTACAATAGATCTGTCCAGTTTATTTTCCAATTCGCCCCCAAAATGTGCTTGATGGGGTTGAGGTCCAGACTTTGAGGGGGCCAGTCCATCATTTTCAATGTTCCAGCAGATTCCTTCCGTCCGAGTTAAAAGAATGTTTCGGGTCATTGTCCTCTTGAAAAATAAATCCAGGCCCAATAAGACGACTGCCAGATGCCAAGTATTCTAATAATTTTGCCCACGGCTGTCTGTCTGTATATGCGTGTGTGTGTGTGTGTGTGTGTGTGTGTGTGTGTGTGTATATATATATATATATATATATATATATATATATATATATATATATATATATATATATATATATATATGGCTCAATTGAATTCTGCCGAAGGCATTCAGAATATGTGTGCTCGTAAGTGATCGTTTGTCTTTTTGTAGTTTGAATAATAAATAACTTCTGTCCCTTTAAGACCTGACGCACGCATATCCAAGCACTGTTCCTGTGAGCTGGTTACGACTGCGTTTACGTTAAAACTCACCAAGATGGGCATTGAGACATTTTTGAGTGTATTTGACCATTAATAAGATGGAAAAAGGAGCTCATTTTTGCACTTGTATGTCAGAGGCTGCTTTATTACGGTATGTGTGTGTGCGCTTCAGATGCGAGCGCGAAATTTGCGGGAATTAGCAGAATTAACGTTATGTGCAACCCCACGCGAAATTCAGACCGGTCTATATAATATAATAAATATAAATACACACCGGGCAAATTAAAGTGTTAACGCGGGTGATTAATTTTTCAGTTTAACACATAAAAAATATTTAACAAAATTAACGCAGCATACGTGTTTATATAAATTTTTGCCCAGCATTACATTATATTATCACGCTCTTATTCATGTAAATGCTTTTAAACCATACAAGCATGACAAGACACAAGAGAATGCGCTGTCCTGTCTGTGTGTGTCATGTAGGGTGGCCATTTCCATAACACCAAAAAGGAGGACACTTTGCGGCATTTAGCGAGGCAAGAATAATTGCGTAGGACTCTGGTGTACTCGCAACTACAATACAATTTTGTCCATCATATCGATGGTATCGTGATACAGTGATTCTGAAATGGCCTACTCTATTCATTGCCAGACAAATTTGATCTACGATATATACTCTTGATGTAGACCTATGTGTAACAGAAGAGGCAAATAAGTGTTTGTTCGCAGTATTTGTAGCTACTTATTCAAAACATTGTGATGTCTGTTTCGAAAACTGACCACTGAGATGAACCTGTCTTGCAAAGTGCACAGTGCCTGAAAACATAACATTTCTGGACTTCTATAAATAACAGAAATACATAAATAAACAAATAATGAATGCGAAAAATAAATAAATACACATTTCAGTTCTTAAAGAAGTTCACCCTCTGCAGCTCAGGCAGCTCTTTGCTATCTGAAATGTGTATTTATTTATTTATAACATTCATTATTTGTTTATTTATGTAATTGTTATTTACAGAAGTCCAGAAATGTAATGTTTTCTGGCACTGTGCCAGATTATTTGGTTATGTATTTCTGTATGACTGATGATGCTTGACTGTATGATTATGATAGACTTTACAAAGCTCTGCAGCGGAGATTGTCATCCTGAGGTGATGTTGCTTCTCGAAAAAATTACCTAAGGACTTTAGCCTACCTGCGGCTTGTCGGTTACTTTTATGTTTTTCCATGCTGTCATGTCGGTCAATGGCGGCTTTCCCTTGACTACTAACGTCCACTTCACAGCGACACAGTGTGCTTTTTGATATAAATTCGTGCTCTTTTGTCCATTCCGGATAAATGAGGTCTGAGCGCCTGACATTAAGGTATGATGTGACGTAGCCAGCACATCGTGGAGGCTTGTTTACGTTTTTAACCAATGATAAATCAGATATTTATTTGACACTGCTTTCAGCCAATCATTTGTTTAACCAGAGATCTTACGGCATAAGATGCTATGCTGCTGCATCCCAATAAAGATTCTAGAGCGGGGTTTTATAGGCTGATTCAGCGCAACTCCAAACAGGAGGACAAATGAGTGTCCGCCTTGAGGCTGTGCCGGATGCTGGACAGGGAGCTTAAAATCCGGACTGTCCGGCCAAAATCTGGACATATGGCCACCCTAGTGTTATGTCAGCTGACACACACACACACACACACACACACACACACACACACACACACACACACACACACACACACACACAGACTCGCGCCAGTCTCGTGGTCTGTGCACAGATCGAGTTCTCTTTTGCTCGAACAAACAACAACAACAACAGAGAATTTTGCCAAAATGCCAGTTTTGTTGAGTATTCTCACATTAGGAGTGTTAAATTAGTTAAATAACATCTTAAATGAACTTAAAGAGTTGTGAGGAAATGAGATGCACGCGGGACAGCGTCAAGTTTGGCAGCGGCCGTTCTTAAAGTGACAGGAGCACCGAAGATGGCTGTCGTTAATGTTCATCATAGAACAACGGGAACAGAGGAAAGTGTAGCTTTAATGATGATTAATCTATATTTAATTTATTATTTATGCAGTTAAGAAAGTTGTTTGATAACTATTACATTTCTGTATATGTGTGTAACAGGGAAGGCCATGGGTAAATATAACATGTATTATAATGGGTTTATATAAAGATTGTTTTAAGTTCACTTAAATTAAAAGTCGTTTTTAAATGTTGAAATGGGTAGCTTTCAGTGATACTGTAATGTAAAGTCATTGATGTTTCATAGAGACTTTAGTATCAGTGATACTGGCCTTCAGTCATAAAATTATGCCATTACAACACATATATAAAATATGCTGTCTTTAAATTGTTTCTACATTAATTTGGAGAATAACTGAAATTAATACAATATCAAAATATTAAACTCCAAAAATATAAAAAATATTTTATATTTTTAATTACAGAAAAAGATGCGATTAATTAGTAAAAATGTTTTAATTGATTCCCAGCACTAATATATATATATATAATATATATACAGTGAGGAAAATAAGTATTTGAACACCCTGCTTTTTCAAGTTCTCCCACTTAAGGCCCGGGTATACTTCACTTACCGCGCCCGGACGCGTCACGCGCGCAGCCCTGTCCGCGCGTCTTTCAAAGTATACTACACAACGGATGCGCGCGGATGATCGCGTTCGACGCATACATTTTTTCCCTATGCTCTACCAGACATTGGGGGGCAGCACTGAGTCCTGTTATCAACGGGACATTCGCTGGGCATGATCGGAGAAGAACTGTAGTGCATCCACCATTGCAAGAAGTTTGGAAGAAATACTGAAGAATCATAAACGATGGAGAAGTTTTTCTCTCTTTTTTAAAGCGTGTTGTTTTTAAACCGGTCTTTGCACACTCTTCTTCGACGGCTGAACACTGTGCTCAATACTGTGCGTATTGCCACCTAGTGGACTCTTCTGTACTGCTGGCGCATGCGCTGTTGCACGCGGACCATCCGCGCGGTCTCGAAATTTGGGCTGCGCGCGGACGGGGTGTGCGGCCGGCCGCACGCCCTCCGAATGACGAAAATTACGTCATGCGGGCGGTGCACGAACGCGGACGGCCGAAGTATACCCGGGCCTTTAGAAATCATGGAGGGGTCTGAAATTGTCATCGTAGGTGCATGTCCACTGTGAGAGACATAATCTAAAAAAAAAAGAAAAAAATCCAGAAATCACAATGTATGCTTTTTTAACTATTTATTTGTATGATACAGCTGCAAATAAGTATTTGAACACCTGAGAAAATTAATGTTAATATTTGGTACAGTAGGCTTTGTTTACAATTACAGAGGTCAAACGTTTCCTGTAGTTTTTCACCAGGTTTGCACACACTGCAGGAGGGATTTTGGCCCACTCCTCCACACAGATCTTCTCTAGATCAGTCAGGTTTCTGGCCTGTCGCTGAGAAACACGGAGTTTGAGCTCCCTCCAAAGATTCTCTATTGGGTTTAGGTCTGGAGACTGGCTAGGCCACGCCAGAACCTTGATATGCTTCTTACAGAGCCACTCCTTGGTTATCCTGGCTGTGTGCTTCGGGTCATTGTCATGTTGGAAGACCCAGCCTCGACCCATCTTTAATGCTCTTACTGAGGGAAGGAGGTTGTTCCCCAAAATCTTGCAATACATGGCCCCGGTCATCCTCTCCTTAATACAGTGCAGTCGCCCTGTCCCATGTGCAGAAAAACACCCCCAAAGCATGATGCTACCACCCCCATGCTTCACAGTAGGGATAGTGTTCTTGGGATGGTACTCATTCTGTTTCCTCCAAACACGTTTAGTGGAATTATGACCAAAAAGTTCTATTTTGGTCTCATCTGACCACATGACTTTCTCCCATGACTCCTCTGGATCATCCAAATGGTCATTGGCAAACTTAAGACCTTGACATGTGCTGGTTTAAGCAGGGGAACCTTCCGTGCCATGCATGATTTCAAACCATGACGTCTTAGACTTAGTGTATTACCAACAGTAACCTTGGAAACGGTGGTCCCAGCTCTTTTCAGGTCATTGACCAGCTCCTCCCGTGTAGTTCTGGGCTGATTTCTCACCTTTCTTAGGATCATTGAGACCCCACGAGGTGAGATCTTGCATGGAGCCCCAGTCCGAGGGAGATTGACAGTCATGTTTAGCTTCTTCCATTCTCTAATGATTGCTCCAACAGTGGACCTTTTTTCACCAAGCTGCTTGGCAATTTCCCTGTAGCCCTTTCCAGCTTTGTGGAGATGTACAATTTTGTCTCTAGTGTCTTTGGACAGCTCTTTGGTCTTGGCCATGTTAGTAGTTGGATTCTTACTGATTGTATGGGTTGGACAGGTGTCTTTATGCAGCTAACGACCTCAAACAGGTGCATCTAATTTAGGATAATAAATGGATTGGAGGTGGACATTTTAAAGGCAGATTAACAGGTCTTTGAGGGTCAGAATTCCAGCTGATAGACAGGTGTTCAAATACTTATTTGCAGCTGTATCATACAAATAGTTAAAAAATCATACATTGTGATTTCTGGATTTTTTTTTTTTTTAGATTATGTCTCTTACAGTGGACATGCACCTACGATGACAATTTCAGACCCCTTCATGATTTCCAAGTGGGAGAACTTGCAAAATAGCAGGGTGTTCAAATACTTACTTTCCTCACTATATATATATATGCATAAATATAATCCCATATATTGCTCACAAAGCTTTTGAGAACATATACACACACATTACATTTTAAAATATATTAATATAAAAAAGTCGTAAAAAAAAAAAAAAAAAAAGTATTTTAGATCAAATAAATGCAGCCCTGTTGAGCGTATGAGGCCTCTTTCATTAAAAACGGACCCCAAACTTTAGTGTATTTTGCTATCCAATCCTGGATCACGGTGGTTATAAATATGTAAGCACAACTGTGTTAGTCGGATTTGTCAAACACATAAAATCCCATTACTTTGGTAGTTGTTATAGTCCTTATTTAGCAACTTACACTTATTTAGAAACTTACAAAAAACTGCAACTACACTCAATAACACGGTTAACTGCATCTTATTATTTGTATTTAGGAGACCTGCAACTCATAATTGGGTTGTGAACCACCAGTTGAGAACCACTGGTGTAAGGTACCATTTATCAACTCTCTCCATATCTTGGCCAAAACATCTTCATAAAACATGAATTATGTATATCCGTTTTTCTGGCGCATTAACTCCGCAGTCCTGCTTTGCAATGTTCATTCCTCTTGTGCTCTACACTTAAGGCAGAGTCTAAACTGTGCTCACACTGCATGCTCTATATTTAGCCAGAATGCAGTCATCTCCCCGTTCTCTTTCAAACAGCATCACTTCTTTTCAGTTTCTCCTCACCTGCATGCCCTCCTGTCCGGAGATTCCCACTCCTACATCAGCCACTTGGATCATACTTACATCATTAGCTCCGTCACCTAGGATGAATGAGAAAAAGAGAGACAAAAAAAAAAAGGGGGGGGGGGGGAGAGGGGTATAGGATTTATTAATTCCAGTTCACTTTGCACAATGTCAGCCTGCATTAATGCAAACATTGCATCAGCAGCAAAGTGCTCTGCTGGCAGAAATAAACAACATAAATTAAACGCAAAAGAGCCCAGAAGCAAGCTGTGGTTTCTGAAATTAACCACAATGACATTAACAGGGAGACATGACTTTACATCAGTGTCACCTTTTATTCACCTATAGCCTGAAAAATGCTTACCAAGTCAAATTACACATGGAACCCAAGTATTAGGGGACGGTCATGCTAAATTTTGCATTCCATTAATCAGTTTAAGCTTGGTGAAGTCTGAGCTGCAAATTCAAATAGCAACGTTTGAAAATCAAATATTTTGGTTTAATTGAATCTTGTTCTATATGATACTTTTACGTTTTAATGAACACAAACTTCAATTAAGCACTACTTAAACTAAGCAAAGGCAATTGTTAAATTATTGAACTGAACCTTAAAGAAAATGGTACAAAGACACAAATGCTGGCTCAAAGCTTTGGAGGCTTTTTAAAGCTGTTTTTAACTTTCAGACAATTTGAATGATTATATAGCTTTAAGCTGAGTTCATGGGCGTTGGAACCATTGTATGTGGGTGGGACAAGACCCACCCACTTTTAATGACCAATGATATTGGACCCACTCACTTTTACAGTCTATAATTCTGTTCACCTACCCCTAACCAATAAATACTTTATTATTAAACACACGTTAGACGCTTTATTTCCACTTTTCAAATGCTTTCTTAATTTTTATTGAAAATAAAGGATTTCTGATCTGATATGTGATGGGAAAAGGGAGGCAAAAGGTGGATTCGAACCTCGGGTCGATTTGCGTCAAAACTTTCTGCCATGCGTCTAACCCCTACACTATTGTCACTGTAAATGATTTGGTGCCTTTTGTAATTTTGTCTTGCCCAACCAGACGTTTAGTAAACAATGCGGACCATTTGCACTTAAATGTAAACTGCATCTACTCCAGTAAAAATTTCGGAGGGACCCACTCAAATTTTTTTGGCTTCTGACGCCAATGGCTGAGTTAGACAGACAGATTGTGTTTGTGTGTTTGATTGTTAGGGTTTGAAATTATGAACAAGCAGTGCGAAAATAAATACAAGGTAAGAACAGCCTGAAGGACTGCATTTTTTAGAATATCTGATCATAGGAAAACCAGTTGATCATGGGTTTAAAATAAAATAAAAATAATAGAAAAAGGCTAGTCATGCAACTTTGTCAATACAACATTGTTGAATGGAGGTCTGAAGTATTTTTTTTAAATTAAATTATAATTCAAATCAAGTGTGAACACCACTATTATAAACATGAGAATTGACATGTGAATCTTCTGAACGGTGAGAGGCAGAGCGTACACCTAATATGTTTTCAAAGATGTTTGTCTTGGGCCTTTGAATCTACCTCGAGGTGGTTTTTAAAATCATCTTCTGTTGCCTGAGGCATAAGGCGCAGTGCAGACTTGACCCCAAGCTATCATCAAAAGCTATCTTTCAAGCTAAAAAGCTAGTAGGCTTTGAAGTATATAGAAAAGTAAAAGCCTGCTGAGACCGTCAGTCGCCTTTGTCTAAACTGAAACAAACAAGCATGGCAGCCAAATTCAACAAGACCACCTTTATTTGAAGTACACCAAACAAAGCAAATATGCCTAGTGTGAGAACCGGTAACATCTGCTGTGAACGTGTCCGTACACCATAAATGTTCGTTCATTAGAGACAAGGCTCTGATTCATACTGTAATGAAGTCTGTCAAATTCGAAGGCAAAGGAGATTATTTACAGCACTGCTGAGGGTCGTTTGAGCACTCTCTCCCTCTCATTTTCATCTAAAATGACAGTGTTAATGTTTAAAAACTCTGCTCCTTTCTCTTTTCACGAGGCATAAATGAATTACAAAATCTTTAAGGCAGGGGGGTGACCTGAGGTAACACGCTCTTCCTGCAGGCAGGTGGCTCAGTCTTGATGCACCTTGCATCTCTCTCTCTCTCTTTCTCCCTAAAGCCATCTGGATAATTAGCCAGAGTGCTGCGTAGGCTTGTAAATGTGGCATTCTGCGCTGGGGAAAGGACAGACACGTGCCGTCCAGTCACCACTGAAATGTTTACTTGGCAACATTGGGGACCATTAATCTCCAAATTCAACTTGCCAAGCAAAAAGTAACAGAACAACAAAAAGAAACAATTATAAAAAAGAACATCTATGCTACCCATTCTGTGCTTCTTAGAAAGAAAGAACCATTTTGCTTTAAGGGATAGTTCACCCAAAAATGAAAACTCTATCATCATTTACTCGCTCTCATATCTTTTCAAACCCGTATGACTTTCCTTTTTGTTGTTGAACTTAAATGAACATGTTTTGTACTGGTCATGCTCTTCCATGCACTTAAAGTGAATGGAGGCTGAAGTTTAAAAGCTTCATAAAAGTGGTCAGATCAGTCAGACGTGTGAACCAAACTTTGTTTCTCAAAAGCATTGTAAGCCTAAGAAGAACCATTGCCACCAATGGTAACTTAGCTCATGAAGCTTTTGAGAAACGCAGGCCAGATCGGTTTGTGAATCGACCTTGCAAAATGATATTGAAAACTCACATTAGACTCTTTTAACATTAAATAAAGCACATAAACAGTATCTGGGATTATCATGGTCATACTTTGCATGTTGTTGTCACAGAAATAGAATCGTCACGTATCGCAGTCGTGGCTGGTTAGGACCAAAAATGTGATTATTAACATGGAAAAGATCCCATGGTGTAAAAAAAGGACATGGTGTAATCACGACAAACTGTAAACTACCATTAAAAAGTTTGGGCATGGTAATATTTTTTTATGTTTTTGAAAGCAGTCTCTTATGCTCACCAAAGCAGCATTTGATCAAAAATACAGCAAAAACAGTAATATTGTGAAATATTATTACAATTTAACCCCTTAACTGTCACCCCCCTTTTTGAGAATTGATGTGAAAATGCACTATCCCAACTTAAATGTCAGTAATTCGAGAATGCTGAGGAATATAGACTCAAGTTTCGTCTTGTTTCAAGAAATTAAAGTATGAAAAAGTTATGGAAGTTTAAATGTACTGTACAGTACTAGATATTTTTATTTTATATAAAAAAAATATATTTTACAAAATAATTTTTACTCTAAAATTACTAGAAAAATCGAAGCCAAATTTGAAGTCGATATCACAAAAATTAAAGTTCCCATGATTTTATTTAGGCGCTGTACCAAAAATAGCCACCGAGTGTCATCCACATTCCATTTACTTTTTTTTGCATTTAATACATTTCTGTCCCAATATCAATATCATATGTATAATCACATATGAAACCTTGAGACTCCGAACTTTCCAACGATATACATTTTGTCAAGATTGGAAAAGGTTAATATAACGGTTTCCTATTTTATAATATATTTAAAAAATTCAATCGATTTCTGTGAAAATTCAGCTTTGCTACCATCAGCCATTACTCCACTCTTCAATGTCACATGATCCTTCTGAAATAATTATAATATGCTGATTTGGTGCTCAAGTAATCTTTCTTATTAATGTTGAATACAGTTGTGCTGCTTAATATTTTTGTGGAAACATGTTTCCCCCCCCCCCAGGATTTTTTGAGGAACAGAAAGTTAAGAAAGAAGAGCATTGATTTGAAATAGAAATCTTTTGTAACATCATAAATGGGGTTATAATACACTACTCTGGTGAAAAACATTTCATAGACTACTTTAAAAGGTGCTTTTGTGTCCTTTCTGGAGCTTTCAAGGCTTCAGTCTCTGTTTGTTTTATGTAATTGCATGGAAATGAGCATGAAGACATTTTCTGGGCTTGGAACAACATGAGGGTGAGTAAATGATGGCATCTTCACTTCTGGGTAAGCTATTCCTTTAAATCACCAGCACTAGTGCCGTGGAACACAATTAAGTTTATTTGTGTGTATTGTCTTAGTTTGCAGTTATGTGATGTTTACGGACACGAAGGGCCCATCAGCTGCAGATTGGACTGGAAAGCGTTGTTCTCTTTCATGCAACTAAACTAAACACTGTTAAAAACCCACTTGAGATTAAGCAGTTGCAACACACACTAGACAGGAGAGAATCATAAAAATGACCAATACAATCCTTAACTTACCTATTGCCAAAGTCATGACCTTGAGCTTGTTGCGCACCAACTTGACCACCATGCTCTTCTGCAGGGGCGTCGAGCGACAGCATAGAACGGACCGGCAACTTCGAGCCACCGCCAGGAACTTGTCCTCCAAACTCTTGTCCAGTGCGTAGGCCAAGGTCCGGCCGTCGATCACCAGCCCTAGCCGGTGCACCAGGAACGGGCTGGAGTGGCCAGAGGAGGCCGGGGAACACACTGGAGAAGAGAAATGGATGCCAGCGTAGTCTCTAGTTGCTTGAGGATCTGGTCGAGGGTTGCAAAGGAACTTGGCCTGGATGTAGTGTAGACTGTTCTCCAGCAATACAGCACAGGTCTCCTGGTAAGAGTCCACATTAAGACACAATGAAGATCTCACAAGGGTTACACAACATCTGACAAACAGATAACTTTACAAAAAAAAAGATAAGAAATGCAACTTACAATTACGATATAAATTATAGAACATTTTCTTTTGCACCAAATCACTATTATTAAAGGGATACTCCAGCCAAAAATGTAAATGTTGTCATCATTTAGTCACCCTCATGTCGTTCCAAACCTGTCGACATGACTGAATAAAGGTGACTTGACTTGTGTAGGGGGAAACATCAACAGTCTAATAGTGGACAATGCCATGCAGGGGAATATGGATGTAGTTTGGTACATGGGTGTTTTTTCAACTATAGACAGTTGTTGCCCTTTAGTTCTAAAGAAGACAAATTATAAACACATTTTAAACAAGGGAATGCAGATAAAGTTTGGTTTAAGTTAGATAAATTTGTCTACTAACAACATCCAACAGTGAATACGTACTGTATGAATCACAAATAATAATAATTTTTGAATGCATTTTGCTTATAACATTATGCGGAAGAAATGGCATTACACATTTTTTTGGAATAAAATAGCCAACTTTTTTTATCTAGCATAGGCTAATTTCATAGCTAATAGAAGCAAGTATCTAAAATAAATAAAAATGAACAAAATATATTTTTTCATTAGTATTTGACCAATATGGATTTTTTGATTGTGGAAACTGATATCTTAGAGAACACGGTGGCCGATATAAAGCCAATATGTGATACTATCTTTAAACGAAAAAGTGTGGTAAATTCACATGCTGCAATTACATTTAGGGATGCACCGATATGAACATTTTGGCCGATACAGATAACCGATAATTCTTTATATTTGAAAGCCGATAACCGATATATTGGCCGATAAATCTAAATACAAATTTTAATAAACTTTGAGAGCCTGATTACAAAAACAAAAGGCTCACCATTAAAAGCTATGTCCCAAATACTTCAACATAAATCAAACCTATATAGTACAGTAGCCTATTTGAACCAGTGTATGATTCCTTACCTTTTCAAATTAATGTTACACTCCTATGGCCAAATTACTTATATATATATATATATATATATATATATATATATATATATATATATATATATATATATATATATATATATATATATATATATATAAAATGTTACCAAAAATTATATTGCCTAAAAAAATAAAAATAATATACCCAAATAATGCAAACAAGTTATTGAACAGCATTACTTAGGCTGCATAATAAAGAATCAGAATGCAAGTGCATGAAATAACCTCCGCACAGACAATGGTTTTAATCAAACCATATTGTTGATGGAAATGATACGAGAACAATAAAAGTGCTAGTTATTAAAAATAACGCTTCTGTGTTTTTGAAAAATATATGTTTAATATTACAGTAATAGTAAACATCTTTAATATTAGTATAGTCTATTAAATAATGTTGTTGTTTGAGAGCGCGTGCTGAAGCTGGAGAGAATGAACGAACAACTGTAAACTGAAGCGCTTAGAAGGTTAATTAACAACTACACGCATCATATATGAGAACAATCAGATATTTATACAAAATAAATATATTACAACTTATATTAGCACAAAATCACGCATAGTTGAAGGCCTATAACTCCTGTGGATGCTCTTCCCGTTTGAGAGCGCGCGCTGAAGCTGAAGATGATCACCGGTACAATGAAGCACTGCGGGTTATTGACTTAACGAAACGCATCCTATATGACATTAATCAGATGTTTATACTACAAAAACGTAATATTACGGCTTACATATGCTTAAAATGATGCAAATGCACAAGCGAACTTGACTGTGCTGGTCAGAATGCATTGTGGACGCTTCCCACAACAGCGCGCTGAAACACAACAACTAACCCAGAGAATTCACAACGCTTCATAACAAAAATATTCTCATTGCAGTGTTATGTACAGGACAGTCCCAGTAGTTATTAATGCTGTGCATTTCTGTTTGAAATGCACGCGCTGAAGCTAAAGACCGGTACAATGAAGTGCTTTACTGCATCGTTAATTAACTCAACCAAACGCATCCTATATGAGATTATATACATAGAATAATAAATACAATATTACAACTTACAATGGCACAAAAGGCTGTGAATGTACAAGCGAACTTGACTGTGCTTGTAATGAAGGTGCAACTCTGTGGGCGCGCTCTTCCCTCAACAAACGCGCTGAAACACAACATTCTTTTACAGCCATATTCTATTCTCATTATCATTTTATGTAGATTATATGTTAGACTTGCGCCGCACATGTTGCACATAACAGCATTTTCCCTTTCGAAGTGATTCCAATCATATTTAGAGCAATTCAAACCCATCATGGTGGACAGCGCGTCTGTCTCAGCTGAAGGAAATAATACATTATCTATCGGCTTGACTTTATCGGTCAAATTTTCTTATCGGACCGATAACGATAACATCAAAAATAATAATTTATCGGCCGATAACGATATGTTGTCGATATAGTTTTATTTCACAAAATATTTACTAAATTAGAAATACATTTATGGAAAATGAACCAATATAAACAAAAAAACAATTCTGAAATCTTAATATATAGTATTTTTTGCAAATAAAGAAATTGTTACGAGCATGACTAAAAAGGAAGTAAACACTATAACCAACAGTGCACTCTTAAACAAATAAAAAATATCACTACTTAAATAAAGCCCAGGTAATGCTAATTTTATAGACATCATTTATTAGACAGAACTGTTAAACAAAAGACAGCGCTGAGCTGCTTGTGCTTTTATTTTTACATTTTTATTTTTTGTATTCTTAAAGTTTACAAAATTATATTCATAAAAGACATTTGACTTCAAATAATAGTACATTTTTAGATAAGTTCAATTTATAGCGATACAAACAAACAAATAAATAAATGAATAACTAGCCCCTGGGAGACTGAAGTGCCCATAGTGGAAAAAACACCCATATGGTATAGATGAGTGAGGGAAAAAAATTAACAAAATTACAATAGTGGTAGAAATGGAACTACGGTTTGTGTTTTCAACTGGCAGAATAAAGCCTACATGTTGTGGGCAATACCTTCAGACATTTCTGTCATTCCTGATAGCAAAAAGCAAAGCAAGAACAATAATCAAATCAGAGAATGAATAATTAAATACAAGGTCAAACATAAACTTCTCCTGAGATAAAATAGAATTATAAACGGGCTTTCAACCCCTTGTGAGAACTGATATTAAACATTTTCCAAACCCTGTAGTTGTAGGCGGTAATGGGCAGCAAATTCTGGGAGAATTTGTCAGCTGTAGTGGGCAGTCAGAGTAATTTTATTTTATTTTTTTAAACAATGCTTGTAGTGGGTTGGGAATTCTAAAACATTTCTGTAAATCAATTCTTTCAAACATTTCAAATTTCAATGAATCAGTTCACAAATATCAATTTAGTGATTCTCTGAAGTCAAAACAGATGTCCTTTTGTGGCCCTCAACTTTTATATTGTTGGGAGTTGTGGAATCTGATTAAATTATTAACTAAAGAAATAATTAATAGATGAGAAAGAGCACAGCCCATAAGAAGAGACTGCAGAAGTGTATGTTGGGTGTACCTGTGAGTCAGCATTAAGAGTGATTATCTCCTCCTCTGGGTCCAGCAGTTTGCAGGCATAGGCAATGTTGATGGCTGTCTCTTGTTTATCTCCTGTCAGCACCCAGATCTGAAGGCCCGCTTTCCTCAGCGAGGCGATAGTCTCGGGGACCCCATCCTGAAGTCTGTCCTCAATACCTGTTGCGCCTATTGAAAAAGGCAGAAAGAAAGGTTTTATGCATATAGCTACTTGTGTATGGCACTAACCACTTGTGTTTTGAACAAGCAACAACCTTCCGGTCTCTCTCTTGAATCCAACACGGAAGTGACTTAAACTGCAATTCATCGACTGACAGACTTCAAAATGGAGTCAATTCCATAGACCGGCCCCCCCACTCCTCCCTCCATAGCTAATTTTGCCCTTCATGACAACTGTGAGGAGGCCAGGGGTGATTTTTTTTATATCACTCATCCGTTTAAATTATATTAAGTCTTAAAGTTCTGCATAATTAAGAGCGTGGCCACTTGAGTGACAGGTGGATTGCCGCTGCTGGTTTCAGCAACCAGGCAGCTCAGCTCCACCCACATCCCACCTCTTTGCTCATTTTCGGTTATCTGGGAGTGACGCATAGTGACACGCTGCCAAGATGGCGACGGCCGGCTCTGCCCACTTTGGGCTTCAAAAAAGCTCTTCAGAAATCTACGGGTGGTGTCACAGACACTACGTCCATTGTTTTATTCAGTCTATGGTTTTGAATCCTGAGATGTACACGAACATTGGGCCTGAATAAATCCTGTGATGGACTAAGATGGCTTTAGGAACTATTTTTACCTAGAAGTTGGAGGTTGGTCTCTAGTCGTAACGCAGACTCAAATAGCAGCTCCTCCCTCTTCTGTATGGCTGTCTCGGCCTCCAGGTGGCGCTGTAGCCAACTGGCGTACTCCTCCTTACCGAGAACCTGGACCAAACAAAAATCATAACATCACTGATAGAGGTGTAACATCAGCTCAATGATTTTTGATAAATATAATTTGAGATATACGAGTCTGGATAACAGTGGTTGCCAAACTGTAGCACTGTATCAACAACAACAAAAAAGGTTTCAAAGTAGTTTAGAAGAGAAAAAAAGAAAACGAGAGAAGAACGCAATAAGGTATTCTGGTTGCTGGCTTAAAAAACAAACAGGTGGAGAAAATAAAACTAACACAATAAGAGGATTGTTAAACTTTAAGCATCTCCATTTATGTATGATTTCACACTTAATCGTGTGAAAAATAATTGTACACAAGCTGTTCAAAGCTTCCCTTCTGTTGAGGTGACTATTTAGCAACAGTGACGCATGCCAGAAAAAAAAAATCATACTTTTATGAAAACATATAGGAAGTGTCAGATCATAGCAGGGAATTAGTGACTAAGAAATAGAGAGAAAGAAGTAACATGTTTTGTTGATTAAAAGTCAGAAATCTGTAGGTCCATGGGAGCATGTGAAAGTATTGTGCATGTGAACAACAGATATTATCAAAACATATGGCAATTAGACCCTCACAAGGAGCTCAATACACCTGGTTAACAAATCAGAGAAGAGAGTGAGAGCATTACTATCCATGAGATATGGAGAGAGAATGAGAGATGAGAGAAATGGTTGTTTATCTGTCACACTGATCAGCACTCTGGGAAAAAAGCTCTCTCTCTCTCGCGCTCTCTCACACACACACACACACACACACACACACACACACACACACACACACACACACACACACACACACACACACACACACACACACACACACACACACACACACACACACACACACACACACACACACACACACACACACACACACACACACACACACACACACACACACACGCACGCACGCACGCACGCACGCACGCACGCACGCACGCACACGCAAACCATCTGTGCAAAAACACTTTTTCCAAGGCAAACTTAGTTTTTATCCATAAAGTCAACCCAAAAGTGTAAATGTGAAAATAAAAATTAGGGCCGTCAATTGATTAAAGATTTTAAATTGAATGATATGTTGATTAACTAAATGAAATTAAATACACATCAATTTAACCCAAATGAAGGTAATTCAGGTCATTCAAAAACTTATATTACATTACCCACTTAATCACATCTTATCATTTACTAGAATTTATGTACATCAAATGCACTGATTTTTTTGTGCGCGTTTTGTATACAATTAATTGCTCTAAATATAAACAAAAATTTGACACCCCTCGAAATGTAATTATCTAATTATTAATAAAAGTCAGTGTTACCTTTTTGGCAATACAAAGCGTTCTGAGGCCATCTGCAGCATAAAGATTTAGGTAGTTTTGAGTTTTATACAAAATTTTCCTTTGTCGCTTTCCTTTGCAATCGTCTGCAAAACAAAAACACAAAGAAAAACAAAAAAGAGAATTAGACAACTCATCAGAATATTCTAACATTTAGAGTAGAATTTATTGAACTAATATTACACACAGTCTAAATACGCCGCCTAAACTAATCAGTCTCTTCAACGTTGGTTCTCTTTGTTGCCATTGGCTTTCTCAACAAGTGTTTTGACAGAATACTCCGTAGCCAGATTATCCAGTCAACCTTAGGTTTTATCGTTACTGCGTTATTGCTCAGTGCATTGGCTCCTGGCAGGAACAGCAGAACAAACTGTTTGGGATGATCACTTCCCAACATGGAGGACTGTCAGCCAAGACGAGGGGGTGAGAGTGCCAAACCTCACATTTTCACCGAATGATTCATCACCACCCCTGCAACTGTGGGACGACTGGACCTGTTTTTCCAGAGACTGATGCATTGACTATTATATATAAGCACTGGGTATTAAAATGTTCTTAATTCTATAGATCAACTAAATCCCTATATCATGCCCTTACATGACCCTCCAAAGAGTGAAAAGAAAAAAGGTATCAATTTCATCAAAATAAACATCAGCATTGAATGGTGAAGTGTACAATTTTAAACTAGTAACACAAATGGAGTGGTATCATTCATGTCCACAGCACAGCGTGTGGGACAACCTATGAAACTAAGTTTAATTTGGGGCAGCAGTGGCTCAGTGGTTCATATAGGTTGTTTACAAACTGGAACGGTGGTGGTTCAATCCCCGGTTCCGCCTGACCAAGTGTCGAGGTGTCCATGAGCAAGACACCTAACCCCAGCTGCTCCCGACGAGCTGGATGGCGCCTTGCATGGCTGACATGAATGGGTGAATGTGAGGCAAGATGTAAAGCGCTTTGGATGGCCATGGGTCTATTGAATGCGCTATATAAATGCAGTCCATTTACCATTTATATTTCCATTTATTTAATACTGCAGTATGAGCAAAAGTATGTGATGCTTCCCAAGCACTATTAAATGACAGCATGTTTCCCCAAACACTCCTCCAACAGTCTTATTGTTGAATTGTTGTTGCAGATGTTAACACATTGGACCAATCAAACATTAACAAACAAAATCTTCACTTTTTTTATTTTAAAGGTCCCGTTCTTCGTGTCTTTTTGAAGCTTTGATTGTGTTTACAGTGTGCAATATAACATGTGTTCATGTTTCGCGTGTTAAAAAAAAACAGTATTTTTAACACAATTTACTTATCTGTATACCGCTGTATTCACTGTCCTGAAAACGGCTGATGACTTCCTTTATTCTATGAAGTCCCTCCTTCAGAAATACGTAACGAGTTCTGATTGTGCCAGCGGTTCCCGTGTTTTGATTTGACAGCAGCTTAGCGAACGTAGCACGGTCCTGTGTTGTGATTCGACAGCAGCTTAGCGCACGTGGAAAGGTCACGCCTCTTAACGGGAGATATATGCACGCTTAATGATCTCTACAGCGTCCCTGGGAAAGCCAAACAAAGGTGATTTGACTCCGGGATGAAAATAACAGCGTCTCGACGACATGGCGACAAACATAGTCAAACGCAACACTTCCTTTTCTCCACGCGACACGTCCTCTTCTCCACGTGGGACAGCAACAAGACCACACACCCTTTTTTCGCGGTGTCTTGTGGGCGGAGGTTAGTCTGTTCTACTGACGTCATTTATGTAGGAAGTACCAGGATGTAGTCCAAGCCAGCCGTTCGCTGTAGGCTTTGAAAGGGAACTTCTGTTAAATAAAATATCTCACTTGGCATTGAACTTTGAGCTTTATAATTTTACAGGTATTATTTATGCTCTAACAGCAACATTACACACTAACTAAAGTTTGAACAATGGGATCACAAAGAACGGGACCTTTAACAAAAATAAAATCTTCACCTTTAAAAAATTTTTATGAAACCAATAATAATATATTTGCCTTTAAAGCTTACCTAAAACTGAATTAAACAAATAAAAACGCCAAAAACTACACACAAACTAAACAAAACAGCAAAAACTAAACAAAACAACACCAAAAACTAAAACACAAAAAGACAGAAAAAAGCACCAAAAACAAACAAAACGACAGAAAAAAATCCCACCAAAAACTAAACAAAATAATACAATACACCACCAAAAACTAAACCGCAACAACACAGGACTAGACCTGACTGCCATGATGGATTGTATAATAACTAACAGCTTTGGTCTGGAAATTCACTCACTAAAATAAAAATTATGCACCAGTTTCATATTACTGAAAGATGGAAATTACTGCCATTCCCACAGCAAAACATGGTGTCCAACATTCAGAAACAGTGTCTATGTGCTTCAGTTTAACATGTTACATAATGACTGGAAACACACAGGTACTGTTTGTTTTTCCAAATCTTTATGGTTGCATGGTCAAGTTATTACTTAATTGACAAAGTTACAACAATTTACTGGTCAAAGCCTTGAGAGCTGTGTGGTTTTGTGTCTTTAGATGAACATGGCAAACGTCCCACTGCTTCTGAAAGAAGCTATTGTACCTTCAGTTGGTCCACTGTGCTAATTGGAAGCCCACACCCAGAGGTGAACAGTGGTTCTGGATTCAAAAGTACAGGAAAATACACTGAGCATGCGTCTATGTGCATGAAATCATCCACAGTCTGGGTGTGTGTTTGCAGTCTCATGCTAACTAACCCCAACTGACACTAATAAACCTGGGTCTCTAAACACATTTCTAGACTGTCAACTAACACATGGCAGGAAGAGGAAATTAGTGAAATATTAATGGTTCATATAACCGGTTAAAGTCAGCACAAACTCAATTTTCACTTAAGTGTATAGCCTCACTTAAAGATGTTAACATGTGACAAATGTGTTCTATGTTTTGAAGTCACAATAAAACTGAACAAATCTTTCCTTCCATATTTTTAAAAAAAAAAAGAAAAGAAAAATGTAGGGAAGGTTCATGGTTCTATCCATCAGTTGTCAACTGGATTTTGAAACGTGAGCATTGCAGTCAAAAATTAATGCGAGCTTGCAGTTGGAGGTGCAGGGTTTAAGAGGACTAAATGCTCAGAGAAGTCTGGCATACATCACCATCGTTATCACCGTAAGATCGAGTTATGACATTTTGATTAAACAGGGGGAAAAAAATACTAACATAAAACAGAAACGTATACACAGATGAATCGCTCATAATAAAATCTATAATATGCATAAACAATCTAGATAAGATTTTCGTTTCATACCAACTGTTTTAATAACTCATCTTTTTTAGTTACATTTTATTTTGACATTTCCACTTTAGACATTCTACTAACTACAAGTAACTTTGAAACTACATGTCAACTAACTCTCATTACAGTATTAGTAGATTGTTAGGTTAGGGTTCTGTTTAGTAGAATATGTTGACATGTAGTTGCAAAGTTACATACAGTCAGTAGAATGTCTGTTTGGGGAACATCAAAATATAGTGTTAGCAGTTATTAAGCAGACCGTCTAATACTCTATGACTGGTTGACATGTTTTTGCACAGTTTATTATAGTTAGTAGAATTTCTAAAGTGGACTATTTAAATAAAGTAGTACCCTTTTTAATGACATCTAAATATCCTTGAAACAAGATACATTTACTTGAGAGTAACACTGTATTTTATTAAAGTCCCCCTGTAGTCAATAATTGTACCGCTTAAAACACATCTTTGATTGCCAAAATGACACATTTAAACTTTTTTTGCCCCGTAACATTTGTAACTACACCCTTGCTTCATTTAATATATGCAGATTCTTCAATATGCAAATTAGCCCCGCCTACACTCACTCATACAGGCTCGTCTACAAGTCAATGTATCAGAATGGTAATGCGTTATGCATCGCTCTTTACAACATTGGATACACAACGGTAATTAATATGATTAGCCTTTGGCTTGACTACGTTATCAAAGAGCTAATAATGCGCTGCTAATGTTACATAAACCATGTGACCATCTCACAGTCAGACAGCTGCCTTCTAAAAATCAGCATCCTTAGAAACGCTTTGAACAACTTAGAATGTCAGTGGAGAAAAGGCATATAGTTCATCATAACATCGTAATATGCATCATATTCACAATTTACCCGCTATATTGCTAAATGCACTCGATTTTTTCATATCAACAGAAAAATATACTGGGATAACCTGGCTTCTCTTGACACTCCCCTGCTTCACAGCATAGTAGTTGGTTAAAATGTAGTTTGTGACGTCTGTGGGATTACAAATTTAGAAATCTGTTTAAAACTAAGGAAAGTACATTGTATTTAGCATTTAAGACAAGGCAGTAACCATGTCTTGAACATTGGGGGGGGACCAATTTTTTTATTTTTATAAAGCATAAAGAAACAGAACAGTGAACGAAATTCTAGGTCTACTTCTAGTTGGGAATCCTTTTGGGACTATTTGCAAACAATATTTGCGTCAAATATATTATTAGTCCCGAGATTCTTCGCATTAGTGAATACATAGATCTGCTGGTGACATTTGAATTCCCCAGTGGTCTGGTGGTAGAATTTTTGCAAACCGTGTCAAAGGTTCCGGGTTCTAATTAGCTCTCATATCGTTTTTTTTTTCTTCTTTATTAAAATCAAAGATGTTCATCAATGATTGTATATTAAGAGCAGGGACATGTTTGTGTGCATTATGTTTTGTGATTTCACCGGAAAGAATAGAGTCTCTCTCCACAACGGCATTAAGCAATAGACTGACGGGCTCGTCTGTGTGAAGTCGTTATGCTGATTGGATTAGGATTGGAGTATAGGGCAGGCCTCTTTACCTGGATAATTAATTTGCATGCTTTTGTTTAGATTGTCTCCTCCTCTACTGTGTAAATCCCTCCCCCTAAAAAGGTAGATATATTACAGTGTTTATACTGTTTGAATCAGACTTGTTGGATGACTACAGCGAAGCACAGCACATGTCTCAATAAAGAGTAAAGTCTGCTTGAAAGATATCCCAAAGTCTCCTGGTCTCTGCTTCGACGAGGAAAAGAGTTTCCAACACGTCAGAAACACCAGCCTTTTCAAGCCGCGTTTTTTCACTGCAGTTTTAAGGAAAAAATACTCAGCAATGGTGTTGACTTATGAATTTGTACATGGGTTGTCTTAAAGCATATTAAAAACATCACATACACCTATAAACAACATTAAAAACTTGGATTTTCCCCTCTGGGATTTTTAAGACTTGTATTTATAGACTGTAGCTTTAATATATATTTTGTCTCAATTCAAAAGTAGATTTTAATCAATTTTAAATATAAGCAAATTAAACAAGGGGGCAAAATCTGTCAGTGTTGAAAAAGATTAAATAAACCAAAATCAATTTACTTGAAGCAACACGGCAAAGATTTTAAATTCATGTATATATTCAAATTTTTTAACTAGAAAACAAGACAAAAATATAGATGCGAGCCGCAATTATCAATTTCCTTTAAGCATATGTGTAAAAAGGTATTATGTTCAGTAGAAAGTCTGGAAAAGACCATTTACAGCCAATGCAGGCAATTTACCATTGGAAATATATATATATATATTTTAAAGATTTTAAACAGTTATCGCGTTTGAGCCAAAAACCTAGGACTAGTTCCCAAAGTTTTTTTTAAAACTCCAATATTTAACGAACAATTCAAAGGACAGCGGTGGTCCTAGAGGCAAAGTTCTACCATGTGGTATAAAGGTTGTGGTGTGTGCAAAAAATTGTGTGGTATACAATCCTTTACGCATGTGAAAAACTTGTCCTCCATTAACCTCATCTGGTAGCAGCTCAAACTTCATAGGCTGCCGCCGACCGTCTCTTGGCACCTTGGACGAAGACCCACAGAATTAGGGTCGCGTAGTTATAGCCATTTTTTAAATGTAGCCAGCTGGCAAATGCTTTTTGACACGGTCACCGAATGAGCTCTTACATATGTGCGCCGAGTTTGTTGAAATCATCACATTCCATTCATGAGTTATAGCCATTTTAGTAAAAGTAGCTCCGCCCACTTTAAACATTTTGGTAGCTTTTAGAGACTGTGAAACAAAATTAACTTTTTTTTATTATTATTGACAATCAGACTCAAGAGAATCTTTCTGCAATGGTTTGGTTCTGATCACGCCAAAAACCTAGGAATAGTTTGCAAAAAAATTTGAAATACCCCAAATTTTCAAATCCAAGGCATGCATTTTATCCGTCTTGAGCCAAGGATTTCAGCGATATAAGACACATGACTCTATTCCTAGAGTGATTTCGTATTTTTCATTGCTGTAGCGCCCCCGTCAGGCCAATCGGGGTGAGCCTTGGTGACGTTGTACCAGCCCTCAAAGTTTCAAGTCTCTACGTGCTTGAACCCCTAATACGATTTTCCACAGTCTGCAGTTGGCGACAAATAACCAGAAATTTGACTGTCTAGAACAGTGGACCATGTCAATTTGACAAATATTACCAAAATATTCAAACAACACATATTTAACACACATTTTTACAAAAACATTAACATCATGTTTCTGCTTTTTAACTTTCTGGAACTGCCATATTGACAATGCATTACTGTAAATGTTTTAATGTTTTTACAAAATGAGTGATAAATTGTTTGCTTTTGTAATTGGCAACATACCACAGTGAAAATTTTTTTTGAAAAAAGAACACCACATTCTCTGATTTATTCTGCTCTTTCCTCGAAAAAGTTGAGAAACTAGACTGCGTGTGAACTATTCTAAGCCAGAGTTTTATCTCTTTTTTTTTTAGGGCTGTCGCCTTGACATTTAGATATAAAGCACAGGGCTGTGTATGTAGTACTTCTGTTCTGTCATTTATGTACACAGCATTAGAGAAAACTGCCACTGAGGCGGTTCTCGTGCCTGGAATACTAACAAGCCAGTCTACCTATGCCATTAGGATAGTTTATCACCACTAAAACCCTTGGCTACATCAAGAGCCGGGAACAATCTGGAAGCCATCCAGAAGATGTTTGGGTGAAGGGTACGAAGGGGACGTGACCTTACCATGCTGAATATATGGGAATTAAATGTCTATCAGCATTGATCAATTGTGTAAATCAAAAACCAGGGACCACTTTAAGCACTCCAAAGACAAGAAATACACCCCCCCCCCCCCCCCCCCCCCCCCCCACCTCACTGTCTGCTCTTAGTAGATGGTTGCCATCTCTCTTTCAAATCTTGGGGGGGGGGGAAGGATCCATTTAATGTTCCGAAGAAATCAGATGACTTTCGGCCATTTGGCCGTGAGCCGTTATTCATTAATTTTGCTGGAATAGGCCTCACCCACTGTCTAACTGGGGCATGGAAAAGAAAACACAGACTTCATTAAAACTTTAGTATGATCAACAAGCGTTCTAAGGCATAATCAACACTGAACATCAAAATAAACTAACCCAGAATATTTGATTCATTTCATATGGGGGAAGGTTTGACAGCATGCCAGATGTTTGTTAATCTGAATTCCAAATATAAAAGAGAAGAGCTATTAATAAATAAAAAGAATAATTCTAAAGTTACAGAGAGTCAACATTATAGCTGGTGAAATTGATAGAAAGTGGCTTTTAGAAAAGTTTCTCATGTCAGTACTGCATCTTCCAACTTTTCAATAAAATGTTATGAGTTATGATGTTTTTGTTGTGATGACTGGGTTGTAAAAAAGCAATAATTGACAATGGGCAGTTGAATAAATGAAAAATAATGCACCACACTCCTGGTGGTTATATACACAAGTTGTTTGTAAAAAAGAAAAGAAAAAAAAAAATGCGGAAGAACGCAGACTTCGAGCACGGAAGACCAATGGCCAAGGTCAAGATTTTCAATAAATAATAGGGGGGGGGGGGGGGGGGGGGGGTAACAGTACACAAAACTGACGGTTGAGTACATACCTCGGTTTTGAAGTCACAGTTTGGTACAGCAGTTTTACAAAAAATATATATATATATATATTTTAATTTTTTTATATTAAATTACATTTTTTATTTATTTTTATTTAACAGTGGTTTACTGAAAAAAATGTCTGTCCTTAAATGAATTAAATTATAACAAAGTTTATTGAAGATATTGCTTTAAAATATATAGAGAGCCCTTACTTGCACATTAATATTAAAAGGTTAACAACAGAGCCCAAACTATTAGCCTAAATTCAGTTGCTATTTATTTTTAGGTATAATAATAAACACTCAAATTAACAGTACGCAACCATGTAAACTTCACATAAGGCAGTTTTTGCAATAACTTCAAAATCTAATTATAAAATAGTTTTTTCTCCAATTCGTTGTTGAAATATAATCATTTATAGCCTACACAGTGTTATTATTTCATGGATGTTAAAATAAACAATCAGTCATGAAAATGACAGACATCACTAACAGGTTCAGTAGAATATAATGAATATATAGGCTAATATAGTGCATATATTTAGTGAAAGAGTTGATTTCTCTAGTGAATACAATTCTGTGGACACTGAATGACTGCCTGAGGTAAATGTGATGCTACATGACATTGTTTACAAGCAGTTATATTGAGGTCTTTCTGCCATTGAAACATGATTACAGCACATATATGATACGTGACTAAGTTGTAAGGTATCCTCATCACATCTTCAGAAATTAATTCATTTTTATTCTTTAGGAAGAGATGATCACAGATGATCGCGTTCAAACTGACACGCCGACAGTGATCAGTCACGCCACCTTAAAGAGCGTCACAACGGCATTTATCGTTTGAATTTAGTGATAAAATGGACTGAATACTTAATATGTTCGTGTGGGATTTCGGATTTTAAGTGTGTTCCGCGCTTAAAACAAGCCTACTGTTAACTGTTAAAGACTGCATTCAGAAACCGTTCAGGTACATGCGTGCACCGAACTGAAAGCCCTGTACCGAAACGGTTCGGTACGAATACATGTACCGTTATACCCCTAATAAATAATACATTCAATTTTGGTTTGCTTTTCACCAAATCCTATTTTATACCCCCAGAACACTTGGAACAATTTGTCCGAGGAACTTTTTTCCCCCAGACCTGTTGCTGTCTACGTTTCCATCGCGGTCCGTAGGCAAATTAGTGCGGTGACGTAGGATTGCACGCGACTTTCCAGTTCCCGCTGGATTTCGTCCTCCGCATATAAGCTTAATAAAACCTGAACCTTGTCGTCTGTCCATCCGTCGTACTTTATAAACTCGATTGTTGATTCAAATAGCAAATAACTCTTACTGCATGCACCGCAACAGACTTTTCAAAATGGTGGTTAAAATAAAATGCGGCGTAAACTCAAACAATTAGCATGTTCAGCGCCCAAGTCCCATCCGAAGGTTCCTAAACTTTGAAAAAGTACTACCTCACGAGCAGGGACTTTCTGAGGGGGAAATTTTTACCCGGAACGTCATTTAGACCCTGGTCCCTGCGCTTGAGTACCCGAGTTGCTGCGGTGAAAATGCGGCTATACATATTCAATGCATCGTAATGGAGAAGCCCACATTTCTAACCCTAGAAAAAGTGTGGGAACAGTGTGCACATCAGTGCTGGCATACCTGTGGCTGGTCTGATCAAATCCATAATGGCCGAATCAGCACCCTTGGTGTAGACTGTGATTTGCTCAGTCAGCGGGTGTTTTACCACCACTGACATTCTCTTTCTTGTGGAGTCAAACCCCAGTGTGTGCAGAAGCTCGAAGCTTAGCTTTCCCAAGTGTGGAAGTTCCACGGTCACCTGATCCGGTAAACGTCCAACGAGAGCACACTTATAGGCCCGAGCTGCATAAACCAGAGCTGCCTCATCCGGTGACTCTGCCTCATATCTGAGCTCGCATTCATCTTGAGCCAAAGCTTTTGTTTTATCAAAGTTGGGTGGGACGGGGCTGAAGGCATGCTGCAGGTCATTCTCCGGACGCTTCTCTTCGTTCAGCTTGGTGAGCGTGCTCTCGGCCGAGGGGGAGGACAGCATGCTGCAGCCCACTTTATGGGAGGACGAGCGGTTGGTGGTCAGACTGGAGGAGCTACTGCTGTTGGAGCCAGAGGTCAGGCGGCTCGGAGTGAAGCGCTTGATGAAGTCCTCGATGGTCTTCACTGGAGACTTCAACTCGTAGCGACGTACCTTGATAAGATCCAAGGAAATGAAATTCCTTAAATATTTGTGTATGATTGAGCCACTTTAATAAGTTATGCAACAGTTGTTGTTTTTTTAATATGGCAGCCAAACTGGGAAGATGATTAGTAAATCATTTCATAATAATTTTTATCTCGCAAACGATGACCCCTAGAAGTATTTGAATACTTAAGCATACTTAAAAACACATTAATTCAGTTGTTTTAAAATAAATATCAAATCAAGTGGTTTTTATTTTTTAAAGATCTTTAAGATCAGTTGGTTGAAAGTAATTGCAAAAATGAGAAGAGCTAATAACAATCAGGATACTACATGGTTTGTTATTTTGTAATCTAATGCAGTGGTATTCTTAAATTTTAAGTCTATAAACACTCAACACTTCATGCACAAAAACTTCCACTGCAAGGAGATGATTAATTTTCAAAAATGAGTTTCCCCACTGTTTAAGAAAGCGCAGGTCAATACAGAAGGATGAATTACAGCAATTACAGTATTATCAGGCATCACTTTTTCATTAAACACTAAATGCAAATCACTCAGTTTAAGCTCAGATTTGTATCATGAAGGGAGGATAAGTCTTTGATTGCAGCATCAACCTTAACTTACATGCACACATTTAAAAGTATGCAGGTCATTTCGTGATGATTGAATGGTAAAGGACAGGGTGGGTTTTCGGGGAATCTCATGCCATAAAGATTACACAATGAAGGCCACACATCTTTAGCACAGAAACAGGAAGTTGTTCTTATTCTACATAGCAGAAAACCACAGGATGTTAACTGCGGCCAAAACACCACATTGACAGTCAGAACTGAGGTAAAATATGGTGCGAATCTCAGTTCCAGTTATTTCCTGGTGTTCTGTTTGCTAGGGATGTGCAAAACTAGCCGATTAAATGATACTGCTGCTGCTAGTCCACTTGTAAATAGTTGTCTACATTTTTTTTGCACATTTAGGGGCTGATTTACTAACAGCTCACGCAAGCGCAAACCGTCTTTTGGTTACTATCAGCATTTACAAAAGACATGCTGTGAAAAATTTGCGCTGAAAAGGCGTGGACAATTATTTTTGCGGCTGACCTTATTGCATATGCATTTGTAGGAGTTTCCCCTTTCCCCTTTGTATTTTTGATGCAGACGCCCAAAAAAAAGCAGGTCTTAAACCAGACACTAATTTGCTCTGCTCTTGGTAGATTGTGTTGGTCATAATGGGAATGATCCGGCTGCATCGGTGTTCTTTAATTTGCGTTTTTGGGGAATTATTTAAATTGCACTGTTTAGTAAATTGCAGGTTTTGTTAGGACCACAAAATCAGTCATACGGGTAAATTTTTGGAAATTGAGATTTATACATCTTCTGAAAGCTGAATAAATAATATGTTAGGAAAGGACAATATTTGGCTGAGATACAACTGTTTGAAAATCTGGAATCTGAGGGTGCAAAAAGTCCTTAGCAATGCATATTACTACAAATGTATATATTTTTTTTTACATATTTATGGTAGGACATTTACAAAATATCTTCATGGAACATAATGTTTACTTAATATCCAGTAACAATTTATTTTACAGTGTCCTTGTTACATATGTGTTACATGTACTTTAGGCCTGTCGCGATTGGTCGATACAGTCGTCGCTGTTAATTAGTCGACTGGGTAAGTTGGGTACGATATGAAATTGTATTAGTACCGGTACTTAAAAAAATGACAGCACTCTAATAAGAGCAGTATTTCTTAATTTGCGTCGATGTGTTAAGTTTAATTTAGAGTGATTATAATGCAAGGCAAGCACATCACATATACCCAAACTATTTTTAGCAGCAATGAGTATGGGATTTAACTGTTCATTGATGAAGTAGTCTATTTCAAATGGATCACATATACAGTCTGTCTCCGGGGGAGCGGAGTGTAGGTTTCCGTTTAAATGTTAATGAAATGATTAATTGTGTGCATCCCTACTGTTTGCTTACCTTCTGTCTGGGTTGATTGGGTGAGGACACAACAACAGTGTTGCAGATAGTGAGGGCGATGAAAAAGTCAAAGATGTCACACAGGTCAGGGGGGATCTGGTTTAGGGGTTGACTATGAAAACGCATGAACTCCATTTGACTGCTACATTCATTGACCTTGTCCATGAGCTGGGGATCTGGAGTGATGTCCTTCTCCTGTCAAACGAATCAAATAAAAATTGAAAATTAGTAAGCATTGGGTTACTGAGCAATACACGCTTATTGTGGAATGGATGCCCTTTCTGACCATAGGACTGCTGAAGGCAGTGTGTTTGGACAGAATGCTGGCCCGTTTGGCTTCGGCTCTGCTCCCGGTGCGACGGTGAGATTTGGTGCTCTGTGATCGCAACACCACTTTTCCGCTCTGGTGACTGGTGACGCTATCCCGCCGTGGGAGAGTTCCACCATGAGATGTACAGTCCTCCTCCTCTGAATCCATCTCCTGGTACATAGCAAGCCTCCTCGCTGTGGGAAAGACACTTTGTTAGACTGTCTGAAACTTTTGGGCTTCATGGAAGACCTAAGGCTTTTCTTCATACTCATCCTGTATTTGAATGGTCTACTTGGGGCACAGGCTGCAGAGGGAGTGAACCACCAATACATTTAATATTAAATTATATATTTATTAAGGCTGCTAATGTTGCATGTTAATTTAGAAGCACAAGCTATGATATAGTATTTATGTAAGGTTTTTAATGCTTTTAAAAGAGATCTCTTATGCTCACCAAGGCTGCATTTATTTAAAAACAGTAATATTGTGAAATATTACAATTCAGAATAATGGTTTCCTCTTTTAATATATTTTAAATGTAATTTATTTCTGGGATAGCAAAGCTAAATTACAGCCATTAATCAAGTCTTCAGTGTCACATGATCGATCAGAAAACATAATATGCTGATTTGATGCTCAATAAAAGCATTTCTTACATGTTTCCCTAATTTTTATTCTTTGACAATTCCAAAAGTTAAAATATTTATTTGGAAGAGAAAACTTTTGTAACATTAAAACATTTCTTTACTGAGCAACTGAATGCATCCTGGCTGAATAAAAGTATTACATTTCTTTCATAAATAAATCTGTAATTGATGATGAATTTTATATTCTACATTGATTGACAGCACTATTATTTATACAACATATAGCTCATTTACAGAGAATTAATGTTGTGTCCATAGAACTACAATAGCCCTTGTGTTGGCACAAAAGACAGTGAGAATCCTAACCATTGGCATCATGAGAGTACTCGACTCCCGCCACAGTACATCGGCGAAACACCATCTTGTTTTCTGTGAGTGTGCCGGTTTTATCAGAAAAAATGTACTGCATCTGGCCCAGGTCTTCTGTGATGTTCAGAGCCCTGCACTGGAGATGAGAGTCTGTTTCCTCATCATACAGCTCCATGTCCTGATGGATAAAGTACACCTGGCATATCTTCACTATTTCAATGGAAACAAAGAGTGAGATTGGGATCAGCACCTGCATAGGAGAGAACGAGAAATAGAGAGGTTTGGTGTAGATTCATAGGGTTATCATTTCAACTACCACTCTGAGCCTTTAATAAGACAGGTATTTAAAGAACAGTTCACCCCAAAATTTAAATTGTGGCATTGTTTAATCGAACGGTTCCTTGAAAAATTGAACAGATTTTGAATTCTTCTACATAAAAGACTCTAAAGCATATTGCAACATTCCCTTCACACCACTTGCTATTCACCTGGAATACTATAATCATGGTCAGGAAGAGATAAATGGCTGAGACCACTGGAGATAAGTCTGTTCCTTCTGGGCTCAGAACGTCAAAGACGGGCCTCTTATCTCCGTACTGAAACATCCACAGGCCATGTCCTAAAGAAGGTTTCAGAGACAAACGCTTAACTATATAAAGCAGGTAAAATGGAATCATGGGTATTGTTATTTAAGAGACACTGAAGATGTTAAAGAAATTAAAAATGTTCCAAGGAAACCAAAAACAGTTAAACCACTGCTTCCTCTCTAAAACTTCCTCAAGTCAGATACATTCATCAACCGCAGGAGTTTGTTTTATCATGGTAACAGGCATTACAATGTCATTATTTTTGCTTAAAATGAAATTAAAAAAAAGGTTTATATAATAAATAAAAAGATCGTCCCAAAATAGACATTACCACATGCTTAATTGAATATTTCATTTTTTTTTTTTTTTTGTATAATTTATTTAAAAATTATTCATAACAGATGAATCTGGCGGCTTCACATGATATAACAGCAAGACTTAAAACAGTAACTAACAGTACAGTAACTAACATTATACAGATTGTTCAGATGGGATGAGCCACATTTAAAATAGCCGATATAAATGCACAACTTCTAAAAATCTTCATGAAAATATGAATAGCTTACAATACTACATTAATAAAGAAGAAAAAAAAAAAACAGTATTGATGAAAAGTGTTACATACCAATGGCGGAAAAGAGGCACATGACTAGGAGGATAATGACACACCAGAATACGTCTACGTTCATCTGCCGCTCAAGTTTGCTGCGTTTATAACGAGGGCCGTTGTTGTTCAGCATTGCTTTTGTCTCATGACCTGAGAATCAGTACAAAGCACAACACTTTTGTAAAGATAATGTGAGCTGTACCAGTTAGATGATCAATCGCTTAACAATTTTTGTATATTTGTAAAACAATATTTGTATGTACAGGTAAAATGCACATTTTGAAAAACTTGTTATTTTTGTGTGGTCTTAAATACATTTATTTATTTTTGCTTCTTTTCAAATGCCATATGTAAAGATTTTTTTGTATTTTTGTCAAAAACACAGAAATCCAAGATAAACAAAATACATTAAAAAACTATGATGAACCATTTCATTATATCTTAACATTTAACACCATTTACACAGATTTCCTTCACACATCATACATTTTGCTACTAATAAAGTTTAATCAAATGTAATTTGTTACAAATTTGCCAGTGAACGACATGTGACGCATGAAGAAAATCAATGAAAATATAACTTTTGAACAAAATATTAAAATGGAACGTTATTTCCAATAAAGCTGCATAATTTGTCGGATACGCAAAAAGTGTGAAAATATTAACTGTGCCTTTTGGGATAGCAATAAAATAAAAAGTCAAAGATACTCTCCATAAAGCAGTTTGAAATCGACTGTGTTTCTGACGTCACAAAATACCTTATAACCAATCGCGTTTTCGTGCGGGTGGGCTTTAGCATATTATTAACTATGCAGTGAAGCAGGGGAGTCTCAAGAGAAGCCAGGTTATCCCAGTATATTGATATTAAAAATCCGGAATATTTAGCAATATAGCGGGCAAATTATGTATACAATGTATATTACAATGTGATGAGTATGCGTTTCTCCACTGACATTCTAAGTTGTTCAAAGCATTTCTAAGGATGCTGATTTTTAGAAGGCAGCTGTCTGACTCCGAGATGGCGAACGGTCACATGGTTTGTGTAACATTAGCAACACATTTTTAGCTCTTTGATAACGTATTCAAGCAAAAGGCTAATCATATTAATTACCGTTGTGTGTCCGACGTTTTAAAGAGTGATACAGTTGTGCTGCGTTTACTACAGTGTTTAACTTTTACTAAAGTTGACAGAGTGGGTCTTTGAGCTTGTGTGAGTGAGTGGAGGCGGGACTACTTTGCACATTCATGGATCCACGTTTACTAAATGAAGCAAGGGTGTAGAGTTAAATTCTAGCTATTTTAAGGCATGAAGATTTTTCTTCTATAGGAAAAACATTTAAATATTTCATTTTGGTGATCCAAAATGAGTTTTAAGGGAAAAAATGATTGACTACAGGGGGACTTTAAACAATTCATAATTTGAGATGTGCTGGAAATGGCACTGTAGTGTACATTTCCAGTCCTGGTTTGGATAGACGCAGCGTACCTGCATAGATGACAATTCCTACAGCCTCCTCTGTGTTGCGGATGGTGCAGCCCCTAAGCAGCAGATTGTCTTTGTATAGGCCGTCTCTCCTCCCATTGCGATGGATTCTGTCATACACATCACATGGGCTCATTCGTCAAACTTATAATACAACATATCAATGAGCACTATATATAATCTAGTTCCAATCTGAATTCCTGTCCTCATTTGCTAGAACTTTACAATTGGAAGCCAACACCACTGGCCTTTATAACCATATGTTTTGGATATTGCCAAGGGATATCCACATAATTCTGCGTCCCTTGATGTTGACCACATCGATCCATCATCGTTGACAGTCCACAGGGTTTCCCCCAGGATCCCTCTTTCTCAGCACAAAATCAATAGTAAAGCCATGACCTCACTAAAACGGCTCTGCACACAGGTAAAGCCCTGAGGCCAACTGGATCTCGCGTTCAGTCAATGCAGCACTTTTTGTAAAACCCCAAAGCTGCGTCATAAAAGAACTGAGCAAAGTGAAAAGATTCTCAGGATAAATGAGAGAGGAGTGGCAAAGCAGGCAAGGAATCAAATCTTAAATCCAACGAGACCTCAGATCCAAATGTTCCACGTAATTCCAACACCAGGAAAAAGTTCATGAGGGACCAGGGCTAATCTTGCTGATAAAAAATGGTGGCAAATGCAAATTAACTCACACTGAATGAGCGCTGAATGCTAAACACCTGTGGTGAGAGCTCAATAAGCTTTAATGCAAGCACTAATCCCAGTGCTAAATTCAGGATTACATCTGTGAACTCTTCGTTTTGTCAATTAACTGACATGGCCCCAGGCAAGTTTTTTTATCCCCTAGTAGTGCATTAATCTTTGAGCTTTGCCCTGGTTTAAAGGCAGACCTGATATACAAGCTGTCTACATGCCGCATGCGGTCAATCACGGTTCTGGTTAAACTCAGAGCCATTGGTCTCTTTGTTAGCTTGCACCAAGGGGTCAATTTTTGGCTAGTCAACGGGTATATGCTTATATCATATGCCTGCAAAAAGCTGAAGCACTGAAGATCATTCAAATGCATATGTATTCTGACAAGCAACATATAAACTGCAAATATTTAATTATATACTAGTAGAGGTCTTACTAGTGTACAATTGTTTGGAGGGCTCGTAAAGGCATATATTTACCCAAAAATGTATTTATTTATAATTTAATGCCATATCAGCAACAATGGCTATATTCATGGCAGTGTCAGCAGTATCACTTCAATACATTGTTTACAAAAACTTAACAATTTTGTCCTAAAAACAATCACTATAAAAAAAAATCAGGCATATATACCAATAACAACAACAATAACACTAATTACATAGAATCTTTCAATTTAATATTTGACAGAAATTCTAAAATTACTCCAGGAGAAACCTTTTTAAAAATGTCCATTAATGTGTTTTCTGAATAAAACCGTTCTCTAATATTATTTAACAAAGGACATTCTACTAAAATATGTTTTACACTCGTGAAATTCTTACACAGATCACAAACCGGTTTCTCTTCCCCATTCAATAAATATGAATGAGTGATATTTACCCAAAGTTTACATATTTACAGTTTACACATTCTTCAGAATGTCTTCTGTGTTCTACAAAAGAAAAGAAACAAAGTCATACAGATTTGTAACAACATGGGAGGTGAGTAAATTATGATCATTTTCTTTTTTTGGGCAAACAAACTCTTTTAAAATGATGTAATGGACTGAAATGTTCTTCACTGTCTGCTGACTTTCACATCACAGCTCAGGGTAGCTGCGTATGAACCTGTTTGTGTGGTGCCATCAGTCAGTCAGCGATGTAATTTTTTCTGCTGCACTAGAGTAAATATGCTGGCTTGAAGTGCACCTGGGAAACTCATACCTCTGAGTCAAGTATTCGTTATGATTCACGCATACAAGACACAATGTTTCAAATCATCATGCCCCTTCCAACGTCGCAACTCATGTATCAGCTAGAATTACGAGTTTTCCACTTGTAAACTCAAATTCGCTTGGCCATTCAATGTGCTCGGAACTCAAAATTACAATATTTTTGACTCCACTTGAAGGGCATTAGTTGCATAGTATTTACCATTAAAGTGACTGGCACAAAACAACCTGGTTGCAGACATGCCTATGCCCTCCAGGTATTATCTCCTTAGCTTGCACTGCACATATTCAGCAGCTGGGATGATACTGTATCTTAATGCAATAAGCTGCCGCTCCAACAAGGCACAGTCCTTGGCGCCCATCGTGCATTATGCTCCAGTAAGCCACTTTGTGGTAACTGGACAAAAAAGCTGGCAGCACACCAGAAGCATCTGTTCTCTATCATCCAGGGAAATAAATGTCATAATCCTTCTGGTTCCTGTCAGCTGACTCACTGGCCCTGCTGTCATTACCATACCATGTGCAGCGGGATTTCTTTTAAACACGGGAGATATACTTCAACCTGCACAGCCTTGACTGGGCTAACGTTCTTGTTTTACTACTGCTACAGCAGTCTGCTAGAATATATTATGAATGCTAATCCCAAACCTATGACCTGTATGCATTAGCCATCATTTAAGACTTTAAGACTACAAGATAAACAGATAATAATCTTAATCCACACTTTGAAAGTTTAAACACCAGATTAACAAGCCTTTTTAAAAAGTGAAAATACAAGGAATGCATGGATCATTTTAATAAACGGGTGCATTTTACAGTTTGAATAATTTCGTAGGATATTAACTGTCAGAAAATTAACAGGGTTGGCTTCTCAGAATTGAATGATGATTTCCTTGTGACCCATTCCTACGGTTCTCCAACAGAGAACGCTACTGGTGAGAGGTAGAGTAATTGGGTAGAATAACAGGGTTGTTAAGTCATAAGAATAATGCTGGAGTAAGAGAAATACACACCGTCTCTCCTTTACAAATATATTAAACTGGATCTATGTGGGTCACAAAATAACCATTCATCTGGATATTTAAATCTCAAGAGCTAAATGGAATTTGAATCACTGCCAGCAAAACAAAACAATGGTAAGATCTGCTTTATCTAAATGGCTTATGGCAGTGGTCTCAAACTCGGCTCCTGGAGGGCCACTGTCCTGCAGAGTTTAACCCTAACTAAACACACTTGAATCAGTCAGTCAAGGTCTTCAGGATTTCTAGAGACTTCCAGGCAGGTGTTTTGGAAGATGTTGGAGCTAGACTCTGCAGGACAGCGGCCCTACAGGTGATGATTTTGAGACCATTGGTTTATGGAAAAGAGTCCAAATTGGGAGATGGGATGGGATATTAGATTATTAGCTATACACACACATATTGTTAGAGCTAAACTAATTCACAATACACATATATAAAATGCACACTGACATGACATTTCCATGACATTAAGACTGCTGGGTTATAGTTAATGCAACTTTCTTCAAAATTAGGTTGGGCAATAAATTATGAACCAATAAATGTAAATGCCCATAAATGCAAAAAATTGCATTTTACTTACATGTATCCACGAAATCTGTTGAGGTCATTGTTGGGCTTCTCACATTCAATAATGATGTTGTACTTTAATGGGTCAAACTCACAGTCCTGCAAATGAAAAACATATTTGCATTTTGGGTTCTGAACAATATAATAAAAGAGCTAAAGTTTTTATAAACGATCAATGGATAGTGTCATCTATTCACCCTAGGGATGCACCGATCCAATAATCAGTACTCCGGTGCAGCCGATACTCTGAATCTGTATTGTTTTGGAATCGGATATCGGTCAGACAGGACCAATAAAAATCAGATACGGTGCGTTACTCATGGTTGTTAGTGTTAAGCTAAAACAAAAAGGACACCACAGAAGGTTTAGTGCATTATATTCCAAGTATTCTGAAGCCCTTAAATTGCTTTATTTGAGGAACAGACACCATATCAATTTTTGAAAATTCTCTTCCCTTCGCAGCAGCTGGAAAATGTAATTCTCTATTTAGCATCTTCAAACAGCGTATCGCATTCAGTTACAAGAGAAAGCATGGTAAAACTCTCAGAGATGTTCCAATGTTCCCATTATTGTGCATAATCTGAACATAACGTTCTGAGCGTTTGTTTAAAACAACTGTATTTTGCTGGCATTTATTGGTGATTCTGAATGGTTTTAAACTCGCTATTGGATGAGAGGACTCATTCACACAGTAAATGCAAAAGGCTTAGTAAATTGTTGTACAGATGTAACATTCTCAGTGTTTCACACACAATACATATTTCTGTTCTCGAACTGTTATGAACTTTTCATTGCAGATAGAGGGGTTTTATATAATTCGTTATATCGTATCTATCATGTCTGTAGTCCTAAAATTGATAAAATTCTGCACCATACAAAAATGTTTTTTATTGTGCATATATTTATGTAGTACTATCACAAATGTGTTGTTTATAAGATTAAGAAGGTTGCCTACTAACACAGTCATTTGTAATTGCAGCTTTTAAAATCCTCAACAATTGCCTCAACAGTGGATGTATTTCATTGCACAGCATCTCAAATGTTGGTTTCATCATTCTGAAATGTCAAAAAGCCAAAGTCTGTCATCAGAATGATTTGGTATAATGACCTCCCTGAACTGTCTCACATGATTGCATTCCCAAACACCAGGCATCTGAATGCAAGATAACATGACAACGTTTATGCGTTTCGTCTGCATGCTCTGAGGCACAAGTCATTAATGATGTAGGGAGAAAAAGAGCCACAGTGGCTTTCCTAATTGAAGGAACTTCCATTTTTGTGAGTTATTTAGCTTCAATTTTTCAGGAAGTGACCATTTTGTTCTCTTGAACACATGGGATGAAACGCTGCTTAATTCACAAATGTTTTACGTGATATTCCAATTTTGCGCATAAGTTAAATGCGCAACTGGATGGAAACAGATTTTGACTAGATTTTGTTTTAGGCTACATCCATGCATGTATGTGGGTGTGCTTGCAGTATCTGCCAGCGATTTGATTTTCCCGGCAACTCAGTCTGGAAACCCATACATTCACTTTTATTGCTCTTCTACACTTTAGCGGGAACCAATCACAGACTGGCTTATCCACCTGGCCCGCTATTGGAGGGATTATCACGATGACGGATAAAGAAGCGGTGGGTTGTTGCCTGTTGATCACGCCTCTTGTGGTCTGATTGGTTGAAGGACTATCCAATTGCGTACAGAGTCATTTAATTTATGTGCGTTAATGCTCGTGTGTGCAAAAGAAAATACATAGCAGACTCCCCAGACCAATGTTCAATCTTAAATTGAGCTTGGTCTGGTGATAGCCAGACAATGCTTGCAGTGTATCGGACATGAAAAAAGTGGCATCGACTCAAGCCATCCCTAAATCACCTTCATGTTGCAAAATTTCAGTCTGTTCCTCACATAAATCTTAAGATTTTAGAAGACTTGGAATATATAGGGCCCTTTTGTTGTATGAAACAATAGCAGCATAGACATTTTGGTTAGATTAAGGTCATTTTCTGGGGTGAACTATATTTTAATATATATGGTTTCTGTTGCCAAACTGTTTTCAGATCTCTCTAATTGACATCTTAAGACGTAGCATATAAAGGGTGAACAGTGCTAAGGGAAATTAATATTTGACTTTGGTGTGAATTGACTAAAGTTATCTCAGTGGGCAAACGCAGACCAGCTGAATACACACAACATCATATTAACTCTTCTTGACACCAGGATGCTTCTATTCAGTTCTTTACTCAACTTTCACAGCAAACACTACACAGCCCTGAACACTCACCAGGTCGATAAAGCTGCGCACCACCTGCCTCTGTTTGAGGTTGGTTTCGCCGTCCAGTGTGGCCGTCTCGATGTGACACAGGCGGTCTGGGTCGCTGCTGCTGAGCAGCAGAACGTCTGCAGGCAGAATCTCATTGCAGCGCAGACGAATGAAGTCTCCGACACGTACCTCCTTCCAGTATTTCTCCATATACCGATTTTCACTCCTACAAAGGGCACAAGTAAACATTACTGTAAATGTAATTTACCCCGTATTGACGTAGCCAAGCAAAGAGGCTTTGTTATCTCACAGACACCACTGCTTCCCATAGGCATACATGCTTTTCAATATTGAATATTCAAATCATTCAAATTAATCCTCAAGTTAAGTTGAGATTGACCTTACCATTTCTATGTTTGGGGTCTGAGACTCGAATAGTGTGTGTAAAATATTATTATGATATAAATCTTACCAAACAAGTCTGATAAACATTTTTTATGTAGAATTTTTTTTTTTTTTTTTTTTACTTATGTAGGGTCTCATGCTAATACTGTATGTGTTTGTAACAAACAAACAAACAAACTGGATCTGCTGTGTGGAAAGTTCTTATTTTTATCACATGGAGCCATGTAAGGTACACTAAAGTTTAAGGTTAGGGGTTTTGAAAAGCCTTAGCAAGCATTACTAATATGAAGGTAGAAAAAAAAATGGTTGTAATTCTAGAAAGCCTCCAATTCATTGATTGAGATAATGGTAGGGATGCACCGATATGAACATTTTGGCCGATACCGATAATTCTTTATATTTGAAAGCTGATAACCGATACATTGGCCGATAAATCTAAATACAAATTTTAATAAACTTTGAGAGCCTGATTACAAAAACAAAAGGCTCACCATTAAAAGCCATGTCCCAAACACTTCAACATAAATCAAACCTATATAGTACAGTAGCCTATTTGAACCAGTGTAAGATTCCTTACCTTTTCAAATTAATTTTACACTCCTATGGCCAACTTACTTTATTACTTTACAATAAGGTTTAATTTTGTTAGCATTAGTTAACCAACAATGAATGAACAATACTTCAACAGGATTTATTCATCTTAGTTCATGTTAATCTCAACATTTTCAGTTCCAAAGTTGTGTGTGTTAACATTAGGTAATGCACTGTGAATGGACTGTTAATAAACACAAACATTTTATTACTAACATTAACAAAGGTTATTGTTCTCTGTTTATTCGTGTTAGTTAATGCATTAACAAATGAGATCTTATTTGTAAAATGTTAACAAAAATTCTATTGCCTAAAAAAATACAAATAATATACCTAAATAATGCAAACAAGTTATTGGACAGCATTACTTAGGCTGCATAATAAAGAATCAGAATGCAAGTGCATGAAATAACCTCCGCACAGACAATAAGGAAATGGTTTTAATCAAACCATATTGTTGATGGAAATGATACGAGAACAATAAAAGTGCTAGTTATTAAAAATAACGCTTCTGTGTTTTTGAAAAATATATGTTTAATATTACAGTAATAGTAAACATCTTTAATATTAGTATAGTCTATTAAATAATGTTGTTGTTTGAGAGCGCGTGCTGAAGCTGGAGAGAATGAACGAACAACTGTAAACTGAAGCGCTTAGAAGGTTAATTAACAACTAAACGCATCATATATGAGAACAATCAGATATTTATACAAAATAAATATATTACAACTTATATTAGCACAAAATCACGCATAGGTGAAGGCCTATAACTCCTGTGGATGCTCTTCCCCTGTTTGAGAGCGCGCGCTGAAACTGAAGATGATCACCGGTACAATGAAGCACTGCGGGTTATTGACTTAACAAAACGCATCCTATATGACATTAATCAGATGTTTATACTACAAAAACGTAATATTACGGCTTACATATGCTTAAAATGATGCAAATGCACAAGCGAATTTGACTGTGCTGGTCAGAATGCATTGTGGACGCTTCCCACAACAGCGCGCTGAAACACAACAACTAACCCAGAGAATTCACAACGCTTCATAACAAAAATATTCTCATTGCAGTGTTATGTACAGGACAGTCCCAGTAGTTATTAATGCTGTGCATTTCTGTTTGAAATGCACGCGCTGAAGCTAAAGACCGGTACAATGAAGTGCTTTACTGCATCGTTAATTAACTCAACCAAACGCATCCTATATGAGATTATATACATAGAATAATAAATACAATATGACAACTTACAATGGCACAAAAGGCTGTGAATGTACAAGCGAACTTGACTGTGCTTGTAATGAAGGTGCAACTCTGTGGGCGCGCTCTTCCCTCAACAAACGCGCTGAAACACAACATTCTTTTACAGCCGTATTCTATTCTCATTATCATTTTATGTAGATTATATGTTAGACTTGCGCCGCACATGTTGCACATAACTGTATTTTCCCTTTCGAAGTGATTACAATCATATTTAGAGCAATTCAAACCCATCATGGTGGACAGCGCATCTGTCTCAGCTGAAGGAAATAATACATTATCTATCGGCTTGACTTTATCGGTCAAATTTTCTTATCGGACCGATAACGATAACATCAAAAATAATCATTTATCGGCCGATAACGATATGTTGCCGATATATCGTGCATCCCTAGATATTGGCACAGTAATAAAAGAGACCCAGATGTTTGTTTAAAAAAAAAAAATATTCAGAACTTCATCAGGACAGAATGTACATAAAAAAATGTACATGAATCTGTCTTTGGCATCTTTCACATAGCAATCCCGGAAAATTACCAGAATGACTTTATCGGTAAATACACAGACATGCTGTTCACACAATCAACAGCGTTCTGGCTTTTTACCGTTAAGAGACCATTCACACATCAGCACCAACATACCGGTAAGAAGCACTTTAGTTTCACTATCGGTTCAATTTGACAACTTTTTTTGACGTCTGAGTGACAGGCATAAGGGACTGATCAAACAGAATGCGCTTTTGCTCTTAAAAATATGAGACGTGCATAATATCCAACTGTAGTGCGACACGTTGAAAAAGCTGCGAGACATGCCATAACAGTCAAAGATGTCCATCTAGCACACATAAAAAAAATCTATTAAAAAGAAGTGGAGTTTACTGTAAACAGCATGGCATAATCACGATTGGCCCAAAGCAGACATCTTATCTCGACGCGTTCGGAACTCGTACGTGCTTCAAATGTGTAATCCTCATTCTGCACTCACACAGCATCCTAGTGGTAATGTTACAACTTCCTTTACTGGTAAATTGCCAGAAACAATTTACCAGTATTTTTGAAAAGGTCATGTTCACACATGATCTCTTCCCGGTAATTTACCAGTAAATACTTTGTGTGTGAAAGGGGCTTTTGTTTCCATTCAGCGAGCTGTGCTGAACCATCTAGAAAGTCTAAAGACAAGGTGTTCAAGTTTTACAATTTGCTTTATTTACCATAAACGTATTTTGTCATTTGACTCGGATGCTTCTGTTGTTTCCTGCATTAACAGTGAACATATCCGTAAGCACTGAAAGTGAAAAACAACAAGACCAAACAAACTCTACACAGGACTGAACAATAAACAAACCACATCTGTGCCGTGTTCAAAAGTGGAAGTAGTGTTCATCATGGTACAGGCCTAACATGATGGACAACATGACGCCTATTTCAGGAGCACAAAAATAATATTACAGGGCTTTGGCAAACATGGCTGCAGGGACTCTGGCTCTCGGAGACTGCTGCTAAACAAACCTTCCTTATGTTTCCTTTCCCACCCTTCCACACATAAGAGTGCTCTTTTACTGCCACAGAAAAACGTGGCAAAAAAACATACTGCGATCTCTTACACAAAATCGGCTTCAACAGTTGTGTACAAAGTAGAGAAAGAACTAATTCTCCATGGTTTAAGAGGAAAAGAACAGGAGGAGTCACCTGTTGGCAAAGGTGGAAAGGTAAAAAGATGGCCAACCAGAAGGTTTCTTCAAGTCTCTTGACGGATAATATTATTTGGTCACATAAATGACCACATTAAAAACCCCCTTACATTTGTTACTTTTGCAATGCAGCTAGAAAAAGAAAAGAAAAAAAAAGGGCCAAGACCAAAATGGCTAAACACTAAACTTTTACGGGCCCTATCATACACCCAGCTCAATTCAATGCTAGACGTGACGCAAGCGTTTATTGCTAGTTTCAGCCTGACGCAGTTATCGTTTTCACGTCCAGCGCCATGTTTAAATAGCAAACGCACTCGCGCCCATCTGTTCACCCATGGGTGTGCTGGTCTGAAAACAGGTGTTCAGGCGCATTGTTGGCGATATTTTGAGGCAACAGAAAACGACGGCGCCATTGACCGACAAAAAGCGCAGTATTTTTAGTAACATTAGTAATATGCACCTATAGGTGGGTGCACACTGCGCGTACACTCTGCTTATTACACATGTGCAGCAGCACACAAACTTTTAGTTTTTTTTAAATATTACAAATAAAAGGACTCCTCTCTGGAGTTCAGTCTTTCCGCTCGCAAATTCCGCCATGTAGCTAAATAGCGAATCCGCCATGGTGCAAGTGCAACTGGCTTTTAAAGGGAATGGGAGATGAGACTCTGATTGGTTTAATGCACGTTATGCCCAAAAGACACCCATGACTCATTAAGAGACTAGGTACAACCCTTTTGGACCGCGCCAACCGTTTTTTCAGTTGTTAATCTACCAAAAGTGGATTCAGACTCGCCCTAAGTGCACCTGCGCCATGCGCTTCAAATCATTAAAATACGGCACTAGTTATCTTACATTATTGGTTAGGACACAAGTAAACAAAGAAAATGAACTACTTAAAATTGTCGTCTCAGAAAAACATCAAAGACAGAATGAAGTTTTTGTCAGAATATGGAAAGTTGTGTGCAGAACAATGAATCACAATGAAACACGAGTTGTGTGGGAATGCTCCAGAGCGGTGTCTTTGAAAATCTGCTGAGAGATATAATAATAAATGCATCACTACCACAGTGATGCACGGAGGAAGAGGTGTCATTGTGTGGGGAGCCGTTTTAGCTGCTGGTTTCGGTGAGCTACTTCACTGTGAAAAGTCATTTAATGCTTTGGATTACAGCAGAATATTAAAGAATGGCTTGCTTCCCACAAATAAAAAGTTGTTATCTAAAGAGGAATGATCAGATGTTATTTTTCAACTAGACATGCCTCTGCCCAAATTGCAAAGACAACCAAGAAGTGGCTTTAGAACAAGTCTATCAGGCTCAGATTCAGATTTGAACCCTATAGTGAATATTTGGTCTCACAGTAAACTCAAACGACCTGGGAGATATTTTTCAACTACTCGTGAACTGTTTGAAGCCATTAACATTGAGTGGAACAACACTGACTCTTCTTTCTGTAAAAAGTTTATATTTGTGCAATTCTTGCTAATTTCCAGACCAGTGAGTTGTGATTAAAATGGATAAGACAATTAAAAGACCACTAAATATTTTGCCATTTTTGGCTTGGACTATTTTTCCCCCCCCAGTAGTGTAAACACATTACCTTAAAATTAACTCTGAATGTTTAACCGTATTACTGATTACAGGAACATGGCTTTGAGGGCCAGTAGTATCAGACAGTGTCCAGCTGTAAGTAGATAAACATGTCATTGAGAGGAAGCAGAGACATATTAGGGTGGTCATGGGGATTTTACACTGAGAAAGCAATTCACAATCTAGCTATAATTCTGGTCACTGTAAAAGCTTAAAACAAGGAATTTGAGAGAGAGGCTTGTGAACATCCATAGCTGGCAGATTGATACATGGATGAACAAAAAGATCAGTCTGAGAGAGTAAGAAAGAGAAAATTGAGTTTAGTGAGAGAGAGGAAATTTGAAAATAAGTGAAAGGATGACCATGAGCCCACAATTCAACAATTCAGTTTCAGGGTATATCAATTTAAAAGTTCTCCTTAAAAGTCAAACTTAAAGTGACCAAACTCCACTTTTTTTTTTATTTAGGGCCCTATGATTTCCGCGATCACGGAATCGCGGAATTGGCACATTAACGTGAAATTTCCCGCAATTTTACATATTTGGAATGAAATGCGGTTTTGTGTGGGAGAAGAACGTATGTCTGAGGAAAATGCAGACCAGGGGAAGCAAATCTGGGCAACACAACCCCTCCCGTTATTTCAGCTCCCCCTTCAAAACAATGAAAGTATGGCGAAGCGGCTCTCCACGGCTCCGCTTTCGTCTGCGAAAAAGTTAAGAAACTCAACGCTAAGCCCTCAGTACCGAGTCGAGCAGTTCCCTCGCGGGGAGTGCTTGCTGTATTTTGCCTCGTTTTTAATGCACTTTAATGTTCTGTATGGAAAATAAATGTCTTAAATGAACTTGAGAGAAAATGAGATGCGGGGGACAGCGTGTCTGATCCGCATCATGTTCGTCAGCGGCCGCTCTTAAAGTGACAGTAGCACTGATAATGTCCGTCATTAATGTTCAAAGAACAACGGGAACAGAGAAGATTGTAGCTTTAATGAGGATTCATCTATATTTCACTTATTATTTATGCTGTTAAGAAAGGTGTTGATAACTTTATTCAATTTCTGTGTAGACTATGTCTGACAGGGAAGGCCACAGGTAAATATAACATTTATTATAATGGGTTTATGTAAAGATTGTTTTAAGTTCAATCAAAATAAAAGTTATTTTTAAAATCTTAATAAATGTTGAAATTGGTAGCTTTCAGTTACACTGTAATGTAACGTCATCAATGTTTCATATAGACATTAATATCAGTGATACTGGCCTTCATTCATAAAAAGATGCCATTACAACACACATTTAAAATATGCTGTCTTTAAATTGTTTCTAAATTAATTTGGAGTGTAACTGAAATTATTACAATATCAAAATATTAAAACCTCCAATGTTTTTAATTGCAATTAATCATGATTAATTACAGAAAAAATTGTGATTAATTAGTTTTTTTTTTAAATTATCAATTCACAGCACTAATATTTTGTTGTGACTTGAAGTACAGGGAGTGCAGAATTATTAGGCAAATGAGTATTTTGACCACATCATCCTCGTTATGCATGTTGTCTTACTCCAAGCTGTATAGGCTGGAAAGCCTACTACCAATTAAGCATATTAGGTGATGTGCATCTCTGTAATGAAAAGGGGTGTGGTCTAATGACATCAACACCCTATATCAGGTGTGCATAATTATTAGGCAACTTCCAAAATGGCAAAATGGGTCAAAAGAAGGACTTGACAGGCTCAGAAAAGTCAAAAATAGTGAGATATATTGCAGAGGGATGCAGCAGTCTTAAAATAGCCAAGCTTCTGAAGCGTGATCATCGAACAATCAAGCGTTTCATTCAAAATAGTCAACAGGGTCGCAAGAAGCGTGTGGAAAAACCAAGGCGCAAAATAACTGCCCGTGAACTGAGAAAAGTCAAGCGTGCAGCTGCCAAGATGCCACTTGCCACCAGTTTGGACATATTTCAGAGCTGCAACATCACTGGAGTGCCCAAAAGCACAAGGTGTGCAATACTCAGAGACATGGCCAAGGTAAGAAAGGCAGAAAGTCGACCACCACTGAACAAGACACAACGTCAAGACTGAAACGGCAAGACTGGGCCAAGAAATATCTCAAGACTGATTTTTCTAAGGTTTTATGGACTGATGAAATGAGAGTGAGTCTTGATGGGCCAGATGGATGGGCCCGTGGCTGGATTGGTAAAGGGCAGAGAGCTCCAGTCCGACTCAGATGCCAGCAAGGTGGAGGTGGAGTACTGGTTTGGGCTGGTATCATCAAAGATGAGCTTGTGGGGCCTTTTCGGGTTTAGGATGGAGTCAAGCTCAACTCCCAGTCCCACTGCCAGTTTCTGGAAGACACCTTCTTCAAGCAGTGGTACAGGAAGAAGTCTGCATCCTTCAAGAAAAACATGATTTTCATGCAGGACAATGCTCCATCACACGCGTCCAAGTACTCCACAGCGTGGCTGGCAAGAAAGGGTATAAAAGAAGAAAATCTAATGATATGGCCTCCTTGTTCACCTGAACCCCATTGAGAACCTGTGGTCCATCATCAAATGTGCGATTTACAAGGAGGGAAAACAGTACACCTCTCTGAACAGTGTCTGGGAGGCTGTGGTTGCTGCTGCACGCAATGTTGATGGTGAACAGATCAAAACACTGACAGAATCCATGGATGGCAGGCTTTTGAGTGTCCTTGCAAAGAAAGGTGGCTATATTGGTCACTGATTTGTTTTTGTTTGGTTTTTGAATGTCAGAAATGTATATTTGTGAATGTTGAGATGTTATATTGGTTTCACTGGTAAAAATAAATAATTGAAATGGGTATAAATTAGTTTTTTGTTAAGTTGCCTAATAATTATGCACAGTAATAGTCACCTGCACACACAGATATCCCCCTAAAATAGCTAAAACTAAAAACCACTTCCAAAAATATTCAGCTTTGATATTAATGAGTTTGTGTTCATTGACAACATGGTTGTTGTTTAATTATTAATGTTGTAAAATTAATCCTCAAAAATACAACTTGCCTAATAATTCTGCACTCCCTGTACTTAGAGTGCAGTGCAGTGTTATGTTGCATCATGCTGTATTTGTCCTGAAAAGTAAAAGTAAATGTAAGGTCATTCCTATTTTATGTTTTATGTTCTATTATATTAACATGAAAAATACACTCTTTTTACGACTAAAATAACAGTTAAGGGTAAAAAAAAAACTGAATTCCCAAAAATTAAAACGGAATTTGGGAAAAAATAAAACTGATTTCATAGGGCCCTATTTATTTATTTTATTTTTCCAATTCATAAAATATATGTTATGACATGGACATATTTGCGCATGTGAAGGTAAAAAGCCTATAGTTTACATAATAAATAATAGTTTAGCATCCAAATACATCACAAATATGGAAACATTTGGATTTGCTTTAAATTAATTTGTTTTGGCTTGACGTTTATATAGCTACTTTTAATTTGTATTATTTTGTTCTGAATACCGTTAAATTTAAAGGATTTATTGTGGGGTGAAGGGAATTAAAATAGCCTACTACAGCCATGTTTAAAGGGTAACTTCAGTGATTTAGCATTAAGTTTTGTATTTAAACTGGGTCATTTATGTAGTAGAAAGAAATGTGAAATTATTTTTGAATTTGGTGCCTTCTTGACTGAGAAAAGACAGAAAATGTATTTGTCTCATGTGGATGAAAGACAACAACTCCCAGAATGCACTTGCCTCGCTGCCCTACGAGGCCACTCCGTACATCGTCGTTTTGATCTTCATAGTAATACAATCATTTAGTTCAGTTAGAGAATAAACACTACAATTAAAAACTGAACGTGTCTTTTCAATAAAGTGTGAGTGAGCCGAACGAAAGTCACGGCACAGACGCAGCAGTGTCAGATTTCATTCCTCGCGAAGAGCTGAGCAGAGCTGAGGTAACGTTAAGCGCCAGTCTGGCACGTTATCAGATCGCATATGGAAGCTAAACTATCACAGGAATTCACTGAAAAGTTGAAACACTCACTTTACTCTGCACCACGCTCCGTTATGATTGTCCGTGCGGCCGTCTGTGTCTTACATTCTGTGCGTGAGATCTCTCCCCTATGGGCGGGTTGATAACATGTGGAACAGCTACATCCAGTGGCTGTAGTCTTTAGCCTCTTGCCAAAAAATCCTCCGATGATGCAAAATTACGATATATGCGTCATTGGAGGAATTTTTCCAGAAATAAAATGCATAATTCTCGTCTCAGGGGGATATGAGGGGCAAAGTACCATAATTTAAATATACTACCGGGTTTTTACTGATACAAAGCCTAATGCTAAACCACTGAAGTTACCCTTTAAGTGTTTAAAATGTTTGTAAACATTTCGCTTTATTTGGGCCTACTGGTATTTTACATTAATATAATAACAAAATGCAACTTATACGCTTATATTTTTCTCTCTCAAAAGTCCAATTTTATATGTGTAGCGTATTTTTTTAAACATGAAGCAAACGTTTTCAAAACATCTTAAATTACTTTATAACATTTACTTACACTTCTTTGGCCACCGACAGTAGCTGGTTAACCAGTTATGAGCATCCCTAATTTTATGTTTAAGGTTCTGGAGAATGTGGCCTTAGTGACTCTGATGTAGGGCTGCAACAACGAATCAATAAAATTCGATAATTAAAAGAGTTGCATTATTGATTTGTTGTGTCGCGCGACTATTATGCCCCTCAATAAGACGCGGAGATGTTTGAGGATAAATTTAAAAAAAAAGCACGTTGAGTGCAAAGCAGAGTGGAAGCGGGCGAGCCGTGCTGTACCCGTCGTACCACGCAGCGGAAAAGTGAGCTGAGCCGTACCAGTCGAAAAGCGCCATTAATAAATCGAAAACGTGTGTTGATTGCAGCAAAAGCGACGCGACATGGCATGGCACGGGAGCCCCACGGTGGTGATTCAGCACCTAAAACGAAAACATCTTGGAGTCCTTGATGAGGAGGAAGGTAGTTCAACTGCAGGGTAACGTCACTAAATCCCACTTTTGTTCCGTTTCGAAGTGAGGTGCGTGACGTCCCTCCAGTAGCTCTTCTGGAGCTTGTTTACTCGTTATCCAGCTTGACAAGCATGACAAGTTAGCGTTAGCTTGTTAATAACAGTAGTAAAGCAGGAGTGGTATAGTTTGCAAGACTAAAGGCACATTTTTATTCACTTGCCTTTTTGGCAATTCAATAATCTTCAACATTAAAATATAAACACTAAAATGTAAAAAATAAAAAAGTCATGTAACAAATTAATTAATCAACAGTAAATCATCAACGGTCACTTACATGGTAAAATATTCAATCACTGTCAGTCTAAAGGCCAATTTATACTTCTGCGTCGAGTGTACGCCGTAGGCTACGCGCGTAGCCGACGCCGTCGTGAGCATTTATACTTCTGCGCTGTTGTCTGCGTCAATGTGCAATTCCACATGCAGACGCTAGTAGGCAGTGTCCTCGGGCATGTTGGTGTAATCAAGAGAACAGCCGAAGAAGAAGCAGCTTCGTGTGGAGAATCTGTACATTCATGTCGGAGTATCAGCAGCAGTGAGAGAGCGGCTTTTCTTGCAGCTTGAGTTGTTGTATCTAAAGCAAATTAAGCATCTCTAGTTGATTAGTAAAGTTAAATAAGGCGATCTGGCGCTGGAATGTGTTTGTGAAATCATGCGGAGCTCGTGGCCGCTGTTTTCAGCAGCGGTGGCTCGAGCAATCGATTGCTGTTGCGGAGACTTCATTCACGAAATATACCCTAATGTGTCCCTGTTCTTGATATACAATTACTGATTAACATCTTTGGTTTAAATGAGAAAATAAATAAACTATACTCAGCGGATCTATGTATTTATTTACTACCATAAAGAATCGCTGGACTGCAAAATATTGTGTTATAGCAGACGTAAGGAACTATCATCCAATTTCTGGACACACACACACACACACACACACACACACACACACACTCCTATCGCAGATTTTTTTATTTATTTATTGACCTGAGGGAAGGGTTCTGGCAGACCAATCACAGCGCTTGCGGTCCGCGTAGAATTGACGCGTTGTTACATTTTTGGAGAGGTGCGCGTCAGGGTACGGCGTATCCAACGCGTCTATGCGTAGGGTACGCCGTACCCTCTGCGTGCACTCGACGCAGAAGTATAAATTGGCCTTAAGTCAAATCAATACATGGGCAAGTCAAATCAATAAATGGGCAACTCAACCAACAATGCTAAAATTCACCCCGAATTTAGTGATTCTGTTTTCTCTGCTTTTATTGTTATTTTTATTTCTTATGCATGATATTGTACTTCTTATGCATCGGTTGTGGTTATTGTATGACTATTTTTTTTGTAAAGCATTTTGAAAAACCATTGTGTATGAAATGTGCTATATGAAAAAACTTGCCTTGCCCAAATTAACTCTTTCAATAAAAGTCTATGATCGCTTTAATACAATCATGTATTAATAAATCAAGCAATACTAGTATTAGTAAAACACAATTGAGATTTAGCTCTGCTACAATGTAAGCATTCATCAGATGGAGAGGCAATGTATGTGCAGACAGGGCGTGCTTCCTTATGCAATTTTCTTGGCATACTCACAAAGATAATCACCAAGCATTCTAAATTTAAGTGTCTGGCTCTATGCTAAGTGGCGCACAGTCATGTGTCACAAACAGCAAACCCCCATGAGGAATCAGTGATTGTTTTTATTTCACCTCTGGCGGAAAGGTCAGGTCATACTCAAGTGTCGTCTACATTATTATTATCTGTGGTCATTTTTGCAAACATCCAAGTGTTCAATAGCTGTTTATGAGCAATAGCAAACATTGCATTATTTGAAGAGCAGCACATTACCACAACGAGGAATATATAAAATATCCTAAAACACTTAATTTAGGAAGAAATGTGCAAAGAGATGCAGTTGGGAACAGGGACGTGTGGATATTCAGGCAGAGTCCTACATATAAAAAGGCCACAGAGACTGAACTTTCTTAAGGTCATTTCCTCCAGCAATACAATGTGGAAACGGTCCACCAACAAGACTTCCGAGAGAAAACAAGCAGCTCAGCAGAATAAAGGCATATGGGTGTATCTAGTCAACAGAAACAAAGGTTGTTCTCTGAAAAGCAGATTGGATCCTCCCTTTACACAATTACTGTAAATCCAAATGGTCCTACACACAAGCCAATAACGCATCATTGCCAAATCTGCCGTTGATACAGTTATCAAAGAAAGAAAATAACTCAACAGACCACCCAAAGCAAGCCTTCTAACCACTGACAGAAACTAGTGTGCATGGAAAAACTGAGTGGGACAGAACTGTCATGGGAGCAGATTGGAAAACGAGGGAAAATTGTGGATGCCAAAATGTTGCTACAATAAACGCAATGATTATTTGAAAACCAGTGTTCATTTTTACACAGCGTGTTGTTTTAGTCAGTTTTGTTTTAACGGAAATGTCATTTTTTTCAATTTTCGTCCCAATCCCAATTCTATTTTATACCCCTTCCCCCTTGAAACAGAGTGGCAAGGAGTAGGGGTGAAAATATTCCCCCAAAGAAATGGGACACCGCTACTACACTGTTACACGTCATCATTCGTCGTTGCTAGCTCCTACGTCAGGAGATGCACCGATCTTTAAATCACAAGAACATTACTAAATATGAACACATTTTAATGTTGAACCAGTTATATATTTCTTTGGACTCCCAACTCCATTTTAATGGTTAAATTAAATTTGAGTAAATCAAAAAACATGTCTAATTAATTTTAATTTTTTAATTTTATTTAAAATTGTTTTACTTTTTTACCCCCAGACATTTTATACAAAGTGCTGCAACATAGCTTTACCGTCAAATGTAAAACATGGAAAACATTTTTTATCATCATCATCATTATTATTATAACATTGAGATGTAGCTAAATTCTACTGTACAACTGTCAAGTCAAGTCAACTTATATAGCACTTTTTACAATGCAGATTGTTTCAAAGCAGCTAAATGCATTTCTAGGGATGTCCCGATACCACTTTTTCACTTCCGATGCCGCAGCTTTGGCTATTTGCCGATTCCGATATCAATTTGATATTTTTATGAACCAATACTAATAATAATAATAATAATAATAATAATAATAATAATAAAATAAAATAAAATAAATGGAAGCACTTTGCTCAATTAACCACCTAAAAACATCTCATTCAAATGGAGAACAAATACTTCTTCAGTATAAAGTCCACAACAACAGTTGATTTTAAAAGACTGCCACCCTTTAAGTACTTCAGTACTTAATGCTACCAACAGGTTTAAAGTTAAAACAATTTAAACAGCAGCATTCAGCATTATAAACAAATAAATACAAAACCCTCACAGTGCAGCTATGTGCAAATCACAGCAGTAATAACAAAAAGGCACTGAAAGACATATGTATAACATTCCAAATAAATAACATAACATTGACAAACAGTTTAAACCTCGCCTTATTAGTAATCTTTTGTAACCCCTCCTGTTCGAACCGCCCCGCTCCAAGCGGGACTCGAAACCGGGTCCGCCGGCATGAGAGTCGGACGCTCTAACAAGGAGGCTAAAGGCTGCAACCTCTAGCGTCAGTCGCTAGAGCGTCTCTTGAGATCAGAGGAGTGAGGTTTACTCCCACAGCAACTACTAGCTGGCCTCCGTTACACTCACCCCCCTAAACCTCACTCCCATCCGGGTCACGGCACCAATGTAACCCCTCCTGTTCGAACCGCCCCGCTCCAAGCGGGACTCGAACCCGGGTCCGCCGGCATGAGAGTCGGACGCTCTAACAAGGAGGCTAAAGGCTGCAACCTCTAATGTCAGTCGCTAGAGCGTCTCTTGAGATCAGAGGAGTGAGGTTTACTCCCACAGCAACTACTAGCTGGCCTCCGTTACACTTTCATAGCGCAAAAGTATTATAATACAGAGCGGGACTAAGCCGTATGCGCATCCCGTGCGCAGGATGATGCGCTTGAAGCAACACAGAGTCACAGTGCGCTGCTCCGTCCGCATTGAAAAGTTCAACACAAATGGAAGATACATCGATGCGTAGAGTATCTATCTATGCTATATTCGAGCAGTTTCTTTTAACAATTTAACATTTTAGTTATCGTGCGTGAAGAACAATACAATCTCTAGTCCAGTGTTGTGAGCTAACAGACACCCGTTAGAAAGTAATGTTCACACGTTTACAGCAATAAACTCCAGCAAGATAAAGTCAAGTTATGCGAAACCATAGCGTTATCTACAGATCAAGCATAATAACAGGAACACTAAATCATCTTGGAGAGTGTGTCATCGTGTTGACGGTCGTAACTGAATGCGACACACAGTTTAAAGCTGAATGGAGAATGGCTGACAGACGCAGCGGAGGGAATTATGAACTTGAATTTAAATGACTTAAATATTCATCTGTACCTCACACTAAACTATGGAATGGCTTCAGACCACTTTAAGGGGCTATATGCAACTTTTTCCCCAAAATAAACGTAACAATAGCCTTTTTATTTTACCATTTATGACTCAAACATCTCCTGATGAGCATACTGACACCTTGTCTGCTCACAGTGGGTGCACCTATAAGCCTGTATCCTATTTTTCCTATTTTCTGGCGGGTCGTTTTTTCCCGCGCTGTCTGCGGATGTGACGTCACCACCGCTGCGAGAGCGAGCAGAAAATAAGAGCAGTTCTGTTTTTTGGCCACAGGTGTCAGTCGCGAGTTTAAATTTCAGAAAAACACATAGCCCCTTTAATATAGTGCACGAAGCATTGATAATGCTTTATAATGTTTTGTGTGCATTTTGTGGGGCACTGAATATTATAGGCCTACGCACAGTATCGGATTTGGATTTAAGTTTACCTGCTTTTATCATTTCATCAAATTTGACAAATTCTGTTATACAGTAAATGCAGGTTTTATGACCGGATTCCACAATTATGTCCAGCGGAATTTCTCATACCCTCCGTTTGAAGAAATGGGATTTGGCCTTTGTCAACGAAATTTGCGTAAAACATAAGTGTGTCAAACTAAGACCAACCTGATCAAAGACTTGAATAAAATCCATCCATCCATCTTCTTCCGCTTATCCGGGGCCGGGTCGCGGGGGCAGCAGTCTAAGCAGAGATGCCCAGACTTCCCTCTCCCTAGACACTTCCTCTAGCTCTTCCGGGGGGACACCGAGGCGTTCCCAGGCCAGCTGGGAGACATAGTCCCTCCAGCGTGTCCTCGGTCTTCCCCGGGGCCTCCTCCCGGTTGGACATGCCCGAAACACCTTCCCGGGAAGGTGCTCAGGAGGCATCCGGAACAGATGCCCGAGCCACCTCAGCTGTCCCCTCTCGATGTGGAGGAGCAGCGGCTCTACTCCGAGTTCCCCCCGAGTGACTGAGCTTCTCACCCTATCTCTAAGGGAGCGCCCAGCCACCCGGCGGAGAAAGCTCATTTCGGCCGCCTGTATCCGGGATCTTGTCCTTTCGGTCATGACCCAAAGCTCATGACCATAGGTGAGAGTAGGAACGTAGATTGACCGGTAAATCGAGAGCTTCGCCTTACGGCTTAGCTCTTTCTTCACCACGACAGACCGGTACATCGACCGCATTACTGCAGAAGCTGCACCGATCCGTCTGTCAATCTCCCATTCCATCCTCCCCTCACTCGTGAACAAGACCCCTAGATACTTGAACTCCTCCACTTGAGGCAGGAACTCTCCACCAACCTGAAGTGGGCAAGCCACCCTTTTCCGACTGAGGACCATGGCCTCAGATTTGGAGGTGCTGATCCCCATCCCAGACGCTTCACACTCGGTCCATAAAAATTATGAACAGAACCGGCGACAAAGGGCAGCCCTGCCGGAGTCCAACATGCACCGGGAACAAGTCTGACTTACTGCCGGCAATGCGGACCAAACTCCTGCTTCGGTCATACAGGGCCCTTGCTGAGGGCTTGAATAAAATATCAAAATAAAATACAACCTTTGATATTCTGAAAACCTGAGCTTCTAAATACAAACTAACAGTTTAATTGGATTTTTAATTCTTAGTATTTTTGTGGAAACTGGGATACATCTTTGTTCAGGATTCTTGAACAAAAGGTTAAAAGAACAACATTTATTTGAAATAATCTTTTGTAACTTTTTATTGTTATTTTGATCAATTTCATGTGTTCAGTTTAATGTGTGTAAACATAATGGGTGTAAATATTTTCAAATTAAGACACAATCACTAATAAATAATTAGGGCATATAATAACCTTATAAATCCTGCTTTATTATAACTTTAATGGTGTATCGTGCTAAAAACATGAAAAAACAAAACCTTCAGACTACAGTCAATGCCTATGTTAAGGGCTCCCATAAAGATATCCATTTTAGAACTGTACCAGAGATTTACAATTATCCGAGGTGAACCTGAACCATCTCAGCCTGCAAAAGCTCAAAATTCCTAGAATTCCTGCCTCCTGTCCTCTCTCAACTGAAGTGTTGATATCCAAATCCCCAGGAGACCATGTCACACTGTAACAAGATTTTCATAATAACGGTGCAATATTTTTGTTGTAAGCATTTGAAAAAAGCAGCAAGAAACACAATAGAAAGTCTTTTGATTCTGCTGCTGCCCACCGAACACAGGAAAGGAGGGGACGCATTCCCCTTCATTTCTATTGTTTTCCTGATCCCTCTGTCTCGCTTGAAAAATTACTTGCATTATTTTACGAGTTACACTTGATACCGCTCTAAAACACACAATAGTCCATGTCAAACTGTCAGAGAGGAGGTTATGAAGGTTTTAGTCATTTTCCTGAATAAAAAGAAAACCACACTGACTCAAGATGTTCCCATCACAATGATCAAAAACAGACTTTGCCGCTCCATTAAATATTTTTTCATCTAACATTACCCTTTTCTCCTGTCTCCAACATGAGCATCTGCCTTGAGTGCTGACATCTCAGAGACCCTGCAATGTTAACAAATCATTGATATGTCTCAAAGTTGTGTTTACCCTGAAGCTAAACAGGAACTCGATTTGTGTAGGTGTCCCCCAAAATAGTCTTCTGTATAAACAGGATGATCCTCTGAATAAAATGCATGTACCATCATGCGCACAGCCAAAAAAAAAAGGAAATGTTATGGCTTTGCAGACAAACCTTCAATTTATATTTAAGATGATGAAAATGTAAACATAAGCATGTCAAAACAGAAGAGTAGCTCATAACAAGAAGCCACAGACAGTGCGTGCATCCTCTGCACTTCATAAATATGTCTACGGTCAGAGGTGGAGGTAGACTGGGTAAACCCAGCCGGACCTGCCGGCGATTTGATTTCGCCCTGCAACTCGGCATGGATGTTAAAGGTTCTTCATGGAACCATCAATGCCAAAAAAAGAACCTTTATTTTTAAGAGTGTAGAGGGAGTGTTAAGGCCATCAGAGACCAGTCTAAACCTTGATTGAACTTATATATAAAAAAGGGCAAACCAGGGAACACACTCTCCTAACCAACAGACACTTTCAAGAAATGGCACCAAAACATTTTATAATAGGGATGTCCCGATCAAGTTCGTGCCCCCAATCCGAGCAGTCACTGCATATTGAGTATCTGCTGATAAGCATTACTCAAGCCATGTACAACGTTATCTTGGAAGAAAACTAGCTTCCCTCTGCTCTGACAATGTTCCATATATTAAATGATTCTTTTCATTATTCAAGGTCTGAAAACATGGGATGTTTTTATTTTTATAAGTTGTCATTTTCTGCAATACATGCTCTGAATGAGTGTTTACTTGAAATTTGGAAGAAATGTCGTCAATGGTTTATAGAATTCAAATGTTAATTTTACTCAAACACAAATAGTAAATCCAGAGAAACTGCTAATTTTGCAGTACTCTCTTATTTTGTTTTTCATATGGGTTGATGATGTAACAATGGTAGACACTGTAAACAGATTGTTTGGTCATAATTATGAATATGGGACTAGTGATATGAACTAAGCTGTGCTCCTTGTGTTCTGTCTTCCGGTTTATATTTCTACAGCATGAGGGTAAGTTCTTACGGAATTATGAATGAACCGCTTATCATAAAATTATGACAACTGCTTGAAACATTACAATGCTCATAATAACTTCCGTTAACTCTACAATAAGTAAATCCACTTCACCAGCTACTCTTCGACAGCGGATGCCATAGAAATAAACAAAGCTACCACAAAAGCAGAAGTTCAAGGGCAAAATTCTAAAGATGGCTGCATGCGTGTTTCTCTATAGCATAAGGTCTATACACTAATTATAGTGTCTGGTAATCAGAGTGTTACAAAGATAAAGACATGGTCTCAACATGGTGACGACCATAACGACATATGGAGAACAAAAAAGCTGACCATCATAAGTACGATGGCTTTTAAGAACAAACAACAACAACAAAAAACACTCTGCAAAGAAGGTTTGACACTAAAATGTTGCTACGCTAATAGTAGGTCTGTGCGATATTGAAGAAAAATGCGATATGCAATACCTGTATAAATAATGCGATACAATATTGCTTTAAGTGTGTAAAATCTATTTAAATTATATTAAAACAATTATTTAAAAAATGAGAATGATACCATTTATGCGTTTCACATTCTTTCTGGGAAAATAAAGCGTCGCTACAACTTCTGAAAGTGACCAGCAGTGTTTTAGCAAAAATTAATGTCACAAATCTGACAATATAATTTTAACATCAATGTAAAGAAACAAAAAATGTAATGCCAATATTTAAATACCAACAACTCTTTGCTTGACTTGGTAATATATAGTTATATCAACCATATTTATCTTTGTTATTAAAAATAAGAACTAAAAACAGAAGTCTTCACATTAATTAAATATACACTGATACATAATAAAGCTACAAAGGTTATTCAGCCAAGAGCACTGAGTGATTTTCTCTTTTTTTGACAGACAGCGGCAGGTTTACTGTATTAGCAGGCTGTCACTTTAAGACCTAATGCACGGATCCTACTGACACACATTCGGTTTCTTTCCCCAACTGATATCGTTTACTTAAAACATAACCGACTGTGTTCACATGAATACTCGTCAAGACAGACATTTTGACATAACTGTGTGTGTGTGTGTGTGTGTGTGTGTGTGTGTGTGTGTGTGTGTGTGTATATATATATATATATATATATATATATATATATATATTCGACCGTTCGAGTGTGTAACAAGGCACGAAACAGAACTGAAGGGATCACACGCTTTCAGATAGGTGGATTGTGCGCACGTTGCGGTGTGTGTGTGTCAGACAGCGCAAGGCGGCAAGGAGTTGTTTTTGCGTTCAATAACTTTTTTTTAATGTCCAGCAAGTCACATGAGTAACAGTCGTGTGCCCAGTCTATTCTCTGCTATATGCGTCGACCTAACACTTTTCACAATGTTGAAGTAGCATATTTAATCAGACAGATATTGCGTGCCGTTGCGATATGCATATCACGATATGAACATTTGCGATACTCCGATCAATTCAATATATTGCGCAGCCCTAGCTAATAGAATGACATTTTGGTAAGCTTAAAAGCACATTGTATGTGCAAATATTGGGTAATACACACAAACGTTCAAAACTTTGGGGTCAGTACCTTTAAAAAAAAAAAAAAGAAACTCAGCAAGGATACATTAAATTGATTACAAAACATTTCCATTTCAAATAAATGCCAATCTTTTAAATATTTTATTTAAGAATCCTTAAAATGTATAATGGCTTCCACAAAAACAATGATAATAAAATGTTTCTTGAGCACCAAATCAGCATATTAGAATGATTTCTGATCGATAAAAAGTAATGACCTAATGAGAATAATGATGCTGAAAATCAAAACCACCCATAATAATATCCACATGACATAGGATAAGTTACTTGTATATATATTTCTCATCTGTTTTGAAGTTTGTGCGCATTCAAAAACTTAATCCATGGATGAGGCAAGATGCAAGGGATGATGAAAGACAGAAGAAATTCTACAATATCCACATTCCTTTATAATGTTATCCACTTTTACATCATTTTGCAATAACAATACAAAAGGAAAAAATGTTGACCAAATACACAGTGCTGCAGTGTTCAACAACAAACTTTGTTTTATGCACAGAAAGTACATAAAACCTCTCCTCTAACATTAAGATATTAAATCACTTTGATAATTCAGTAACATCGGGCAACTTTTAACAGATGTCTGTAGTTATAATGCCGTGCCGTGGTGCCATGCACACGTGGAAAACTTTGTTCAGAGACAAAAACATCCTGTCAAATCCGGCGGAATTGCTAGAGAGAAGAGAAAAACGTGTGGTCCCATCGATCAAATCACACTTGCATTCTTCAAAACATTGCACTCATTAGCACTAAATGGAATTGTGTCCTTTACAGTCAGACCGGTGGCTAGCAATTCAAGTGTGAGATTCTCTGACAAACTTTGCAATCATATTAAAGGTCAAATCAGGTTCAGCTGGGATGGCATCATGCCTCAGATTTGAGCTGTTGCAATTCAGTGTTGCTTTGTTAGCAATGGGAGTTTTTAAAATAGAGTAATTTGCTTGAGAAAATTCAATCAAGCCAAGCCTTGAGAGCAACACTGACACAGCACAAGCTCAGATTGTGGAGTTTGTGAAACACTGTGGCTTTTGACAGAGTTGACACATGGCCTTAACATGGCTGACAGAGCCGCTTTTCATCAAGAAATACAGTCTCCAAGCTGACTCTCCGACTCTGAAAAACAAACAAGTGGAAGCCCTCAAAAGTGCAAATGAGAAACAGGAAGATCTCCAAACAAGGCTGATTTTTCCACCAGCAATACTGTCCTTCATGTCTGTACAAAGTGAAATTACTTGACACGTCTTATCTGCTAAAGGACCTGTGGCTCACATAGATGGAGGTGAAAAATTTGTTCCAGCAAGTGCACACTGTGAGCACACTGTGTTTACAACCAAGGACAAAACTGAACTTATACGTCACGCAAAAGAGCGTGACTTTTACGCCTACCTTGATTATCTGACACTTTCACAACTGGGGTAGCAATGTTTGCCACAATGTCAACAATGAGAAAGGAGCAGAACAGTTTTTAAAGTTTGAAGAGGTTTCCTTCACTTAATCAACTAAATAAGCAACTAGCTGAATAAGATTTTCTTTTTGTCTTTTTAAATATAAATGGTTTAAGTCCTAGGTAATCTCAATAACACTGCACTCAACACAACATCCAGAGAATAAAGACGTCTATGGTGACAGCCTGTGTTGGGGGTAACGCATTACAAGTAACTTGAGTTACGTAATCAGATTACTTTTTCAAGTAACTAGTAAACTAACACATTACTTTTCAAATTTACAACAGAATACCCGTTACTTTTTCACATTTATTTGACTGACAGCTCTCCTGTCCCCATGTTGAGAAAAATCGAGAGTAAGTGCAGAGGTGTTGTGTGTAAACATGATGGTTATTGTAGTTCTAGACTAAATGTGAGCATTTATTCATCTCATTCGCACAATAAAGATCCAGTACTCTTCAAAATGAATAAAATCAGTCAAATGCAAAATCAGAGTACTATGCAAACCTCCAAAAATTAAATGTTAAATAAAAAATATTGTTATGAATTTAATCTACCTTTATTGACCAATATCTTGATGTTGACCTTTGATGATTCAGTTAAACCATGAGCAAAAATAACTTTTTATTCTCCTGCGTCCTATTCTTCCATTATCCAGAATGGCAGCACAGCACGGCAATAGTGTTCATGTGTAAATTTGAATTTTTATCTCAGCCTGAGGATTATTATTTCAATTTTGGTATGAAAAGGTCTTTACATTTGCACAAAAATAGAACTTTTTTTGTTATAAAAAATAAATAAAAGCAAGCCCAGCCCAGGTGAGAAAAAGTAACGCAAGAGTAATGTAATGCATTACTTTTCTCAAAAGGTAACTAATTTAGTTACTTTTTAAGGGAGTAATGCAATATTGTAATGCATTACTTTTCAAAGTAACTTTCCCCAACACTGGTGACAGCTACAATTGCATAATACCCCTAATGCTAATAACCACATACTAGATGTCCATTTCAAATATTTTAGAGACAAACAGAGATGAGCAGTTATTAAACTCATTGAAATTCAGTGACAATATACAAGAGTGACACTGAGGCCTGAAGTGCACAGTCGTATACCACAGCACTCATTTACCCACAGTGTAATATCAGTACTACAGTATGTCCTTATGGGGAATTTCAAACAACAAGATGTACCAGAAATATTAAATAAAGTAACACCACCACCCAAGATTCCCAACACGAGTCTCAAAAACCTAGTGAGCCAGTTGCCAAACTAGACAGCATTTGAGACTCAAGGGCTTTTCATATTGCATTTAACCCTGGGTTAAAGTCATGTTTATTAACCCTATGTAAAACCTTGAAGTTTCACACTACTTTTCAAGGGGATTAACTGCTCTTTTTTTTTTTTAAAAACCCTGGGTTATGAAACCTTGTTCCAAGAGTTGCTGGGCCAAAGGTATACAAGTAAAATGAAATGCTGGAATGTAATTGGGTGTCTTAGCAACAGACAACCTATCGTAAGTTCCATGCTGCCTTCAATGGGGCAAGACTTTTTAAAAAGTTTCTTACATATTGTGAGGTATATTTCAGAGTGAAACGGCTTGAACAAGAAAATGTATTGTGGGACTGGGCACATTTTTGTGCGTGCACGGATATATTATTTATAATAAAATGATGCAATATTTCATAAAAATACGAATCGTCAATTTCTATTTCATGGTGACTATAAATATGAATTCCCTTTATAGCATATTATAGAAAAGTTTCATGTGCTACGTTTAGCAACGTATGTGGAAAACGTTACAAATGTCAAACGTGTTCATTCGATTTTTAGAAGTATACTTCAGAAGATTTATGACAACCAGAGCAGATTTACTGTATGCATCGACAGCTGGATAAGGAGGAAATAGACAGGTGATGTGTGAAATCTCAGCACCTCAATAACATCCCAGAATAAAGTATGGACAATGTGAAACATGGGACAAGATAAACCAGGATTACATTGAATAATAATAATAATAATAATAATAATAATAATAATAATAATAATACGCTGTTTGTTAATTGGCCAGAGGAGAACTGGCCTGGTTTCTCCCAAGGTTTATTTTTCTCCATTAGGTCACCTGATGGGGTTTTGGTTTCCTTGCCACTGTTGCCTCTGGCTTGGCGTGCTCAGTTGGGGACACTAAAATTTTTCAACTAAACATCGAAATAAATCTAATTAATAAACTAAATGAACCATATAATAATGAACCATATATTACTGATCTAATTATTGATCTAAAGCCCACACTGTCACCGTATGGAAATTGAAACTGATGACATCAAATGACTGTACAGCTTAATAAAATTAGGCTGCATTATTTTCCTGTTTAACACTGTAAAGCTGCTTTGGAACAATCTACATTGTTAAAAGCGCTATATAAATAAAGTTGACTTGACTTGACCCAGGGTTAAACCTTTCACGTGTGAAAAAGCCCAACAGGTGCGCGAAACGCAGATCCTGAGACTCCTCGGTCAACAGGTAGGCAGGCCCACAGGTCCTTAGAAGCAAGGCAAGACCACAGCAGTAGTTGTGTCCATTGTCGACTAGTAAAATTAAACAAATACACACAGCTTTATGGAAGTTTGTACTGGGTCAGTTTTTAAGCACGTGCTTACCTGCTGTAAACGAGACAGTCCATATGATTTATTTCCTTATCTGAGCGGTGTCGTCTGTAATCCTCCCATAAATCCTTGATGGCGGTAACGGACAAAATAAAAACCACAGGGGCAAGAGCCAACTCTGGTTGAAAAGCATTGACCACAGGCACAAAATTCAGCAAGGCTATGAAAACAAAATACACGTTGGCAAAACGGTGGAATTGCTCAAAGAGGTTCTTCGGTAGGAAAGAAAGCAGAGTGTATTTTGTGGTTTTGATCTTATTGTTTGCATAGTGTCTATTGGGGTTATCCCCTCCTTTGGTATTGTCATACAAAATGTTGGCGTGTACAATCCTTGTTTTGCTCTCCTTTTTGCTTTTCCTTCTTTTATGCTTTTTCACTTTGGCACTTTTCGTGTCTCCAGACTCTCCAGTCTCTCGCGCCATACTTCGTCCAAAACTTTTGTCTCTTTTCCTTCAGCAAATAAAAGAGCTATCTATGTAATCATGCTGATACTCCTTGATGATGTGGGACCGTATGAAATGCTCTTCACTCTGTTTTATCGTCCTCACCCATCGCGTCAGTTCTCTCCATTTCTCTCGTTAACACTGAAAAGTTTTACAGCGGCATCTTTTTTCCCCTCAGTAGATGAAGATGCTTTAAGGCAGGGCCGAGCGATTATACATACGCGCTGTTACACATTTTAGAAACATACATCAGTAGGATAAACCTATGGATCAGTATTGCTGTTTAAAATCCATCCATATGTTTGTTAATGCGAGTTTTTACGCAGACCGTGTTGAAAAAACAAGCCAATCAGGGGAGGTACAAAAAAACGTCACCGCTGACGCAAACGAAGCCCCGCCCGCTCACCAATGAAACATCTTTACTGGAAGTGCCACGCGTTACCATTGAGAAAAACTGTTTCTCATGGAAGACGCAAGCATAAATACAGTTTTGTTTAGAACACGCCGAAATACAGCGGTTGCATCTAATCTCTTGTTATTATGTTAAATCGATATTTCACGAAAATGTAAAAAAAAAAAAAATAGTTTCACTCTTTACTTTCAAGATGCGCTCTCTCAGTTGGTGAACCAGAACCTAGATCTAGCCTGAGTTTAGTTTCTCAGCAGATACAGTAGCTTAAGTGAGTTATAGCTGTCAGATTTCTGGCAAGTGTTGCTGAATATGTTGCTTAAATGAAACTTAAAACACCCCCAACAACTTGAAACACAAAAACTACTATGACAATAGAGCTTTGTAACCTAACATGGCATTCCGTTTGTTGTGTTTATGTCTACGGTTATTGCCTTTGTTTTTGCTTTTTGTGTCACCCACGCTGTTGTATATTTTTTCAATAGTGGGTTTTCTCTCCATCTTCCTAAAACTTGGAATATTATGACAAAACACAATGAAACCTGAGGACTAGGCTATAGATTCATTCAAGTTGTAGAACAGACATATACACTCACCTAAAGGATTATTAATAACACCATACTAATACTGTGTTTGACCCCCTTTCACCTTCAGAACTGCCTTAATTCTACGTGGCATTGATTCAACAAGGTGCTGAAAGCATTCTTTAGAAATGTTGGCTCATATTGATAGGATAGCATCTTGCAGTAGATGGAGATTTGTGGGATACACATCCAGGGCACGAAGCTCCCGTTCCACCACATCCCAAAGATGCTCTATTGGGTTGAGATCTGGTGACTTTGGGGGCCATTTTAGTACAGTGAACTCATTGTCATGTTCAAGAAACCAATTTGAAATGATTATAGCTTTGTGACATCCTGCTGGAAGTAGCCATCAGAGGATGGGTACATGGTGGTCATAATGGTGGTCACAAACAATGCTCAGGTAGGCCGTGGCATTTAAACGATGTCCAATTGGCACTAAGGGCCCTAAAGTGTGCCAAGAAAACATCCCCCACACCATTACACCACCACCACCAGCCTGCACAGTGGTAACAAGGCATAATGGATCAATGTTCTCATTCTGTTTACGCCAAATTCTGACAGCAGAAATCGAGACTCATCAGACCAGGTAACATTTTTCCAGTCTTCAACTTGTGCAAATTGTAGCCTCTTTTTCCTATTTGTAGTGGAGATGAGTGGTACCCGGTGGGGTCTTCTGCTGTTGTAGCCCATCCGCCTCAAGGTTGTGCGTATTGTGGCTTCACAAATGCTTTGCTGCATACCTCGGTTGTAACGAGTGGTTGTTTCAGTCAAAGTTGCTCTTCTATCAGCTTCTATCTTCTAATCAGTCGGCCCATTCTCCTCTGACCTCTAGCATTAACAAGGCATTTTCGCCCACAGGACTGCCGCATACTGGATGTTTTTCCCTTTTCACACCATTCTTTGTAAACCCTAGAAATGGTTGTGCGTGAAAATCCCAGTAACTGAGCAGATTGTGAAATACTCAGACCGGCCCGTCTGGCACCAACAACCATGCCACGCTCAAAATTGCTTAAATCACCTTTCTTTCCCATTCTGACATTCAGTTTGGAGTTCAGGAGATTGTCTTGACCAGGACCACACCCCTAAATGCATTGAAGCAACTGCCATGTGATTGGTTGATTAGATAATTGCATTAATGAGAAATTGAACAGGTGTTCCTAATAATCATTTAGGTGAGTGTAAATATATCTAAAAGTTTTTTAGATATATTTAATATCTAAATATATCTACCCTTACATATCTATAAAATGCACACATTTACTGAGAGCAGTAACTTATAAAACATAAAATTGAACTGAACACATGACAGGGAGAACGACAAGCAGACAACACAAACAGACGACAGGGAGGACGACAAATAAAACAATAGCAATAGCAGTAGACATAGACAAATGTTTGTACAAAATTCAGCTTCTTCAAATGTTTGTAGAAAGCTTCCATAAATGACAGAAAAAGACAGTATAAACAAAAAACATAAACATAATTTATCCTAACAATGATTATAGACAAGGCCAAATGTATAGGACTCGGTTTTGGCATACTGTGTACTGGTTATGTTCCTGTATGATATACTTATTTACAGTTACTCTTGTACTTTTGTTATTTTATAGGTAACAGCTGTAATTGTTCAAATTAAGATTTTTTAAGTAATTATATTAACAAGTTGACAAGGTTTTTCTATGTGGGTCGAAAAATAAAAATGCTCAAAATAGAAGGATTTATATATTATTTACTATTGGAAATTCTACATGGTAGTAGTAGAGTAGGTTTTATGATGGTTGCCTCCCCACAGCACTATTAAACAGACCACACCAAAAATGTGAATACTTCAGTGCAATTAAAAATAGCACATGAACATTTCATGACATAGGGATCACACCAAATCTACGCCCTTGTTTGGTGGAGATTCCTTTAGCCATGAAACTATTAACGATTATGTTTATATTACCTCCACAAACAAGTTAATCAGCTTCACTGTGAGTCAGAAGCCTGTAATGAGACAAAAGCAAAAGTGCCGTCTAGTGCAACTCTTTGATATGTATTCCTTGTTATCTTCTTATTGAATAAGTCTGTCTTAAGAATACAGAAAACAACTTTACAGTAACTCTGTATGTTAACTTGAGGACTGAAATGAAAAATGTTTGTCTATTGCATAACAGACAGTAAACTGAAGATTATTATAGCTGTTTCATGTAAGTGTATATACGGTTGCCGTTGTTGCAGTTGTATAAACAGATATGAGGTTGGCATAGATTGATTAGAGAAATAGGTGGGTTAATGGCATAGATGTAAGTAATTCAGTAATTAATATTCAGTAATTAAAACATTTCAGATGCTGTTGTCTCGTCACTCACAGTAAAAATCGATGAGTTTTCCAAGGTACCACAATATTATGCAGGGAGAATGTGTTGGTTTGTGTTTTTATATGTACACTATATTGCCAAAAGTTTTGGGATGCCTGCCTTTACATTCACATGAAGTTTAATGACATCCTATTCTTAATCCCTTGGGTTTAATATGGAGTTGGCCCACCCTTCGCAGCTACAACAGCTTCAACTCTTCTGGGAAGGCTTTCCACAAGGTTGAGGAATTTTTGACCATTCTTCTAGAAGCACATTTGTGAGATCAGGCATTGATGTTGGAACGAGAAGGCCTAGCTCGCAGTCTACACTCTTAATTCATCCCAAAGGTAATCTATCGGGTTGTGCAGTCATGTTGGAACAGGAAGGGGCCATTCCCTAACTGTTCCCACAAAGTCTGGAGCATGAAATTGTCCAAAATGTCTTGGTGTGCTGAAGCATCAAGAGTTCCTTTCACTGGAAGGGGCCAAGCCCAACCCATGAAAAACAACCCACACTATAATCTACCCTCCACCAAACTTTACACTTGGCACAATGCAGTCAGGCAAGTACCGTTCTCCTGGCAACCGCCAAACCCAGACAGAGAAGCGTGATTCGTCACTCCAGAGAACTTGTCTCCACTGCTCTAGAGTCCAGTGGCAGCGTGCTTTACACCACTGCATCCAACGCTTTGCATTGCACTTGGTGATGTAAGGCTTGGATGCAGCTGCTCGGCCATGGAAACCCATTCAATGAAGCTCTCTATGCGCTGTTCTTAAGATAATCTGAAGGCCACACAAAGCTTGGAGGCCTGTAGCTATTGACTCTGCAGAAAGCATTTGAATTTTCTTTTTTCCCCAACTCATATTTTTTCCATCACCATTTCCCTTTAGGGGCTCCGTAGAGCACTAGTAATACAGATTTGGTCATCTGAAAAGGTGTGTATCTGGATCAGGGTGATCCAATACAAATTTGCTTTGAAAAACCGGCACACAAGTAAGATGGATTACCTGATCCTGGATAGCAAAACATGGGTTTTCCAAATCCAGATCCTTCTGATCCAGATTAAATGTTTTGAACAACTGGCCCAATATTACAGGCTGGTACCTTTTTAATGGTGTGTTAGCAAACACCTTCGTCTTGTTGTATTGTGTTAGTTTAGCAAAATCACATGCTGAAATCTATCGCAGATTGATATTCATACATGCATAACTATGGTTGCAGATGCACAGCTAACATGCTCTCGAGTGACTTGACCGGCTTTGGCCATTCCAATGTGGCTGACAGTTTATGCATAGCAGCCCATGGAAACAGCCACTAATGTGGCATCTATGTATGGATTAATAGTACAAGCATTGCTCCATGAACGGGAAGAACTGGTTAGAATTTCATTTAGGATACTTCTTCTTTTTTTCTAGCGTACCCTTGAGCAAAGAAAGGAACAAAGCAAGTCGTCTTTGTGCTCTAACATCTGTCTGGGGCATATACCAGCGGTTGATTTTCTAGTTATCTATAAAATCTAAGTGATAAATCATCATGACAATGGGATAAGATCTAGTTTTAAATAGATAAACCAGTTGCTTTTGTTATTGATCAAATGGGAAAACACATTTTGACATCAACAGAGGCAAAAACATTAGTAACTGTGTGTCGCTTTTTTCTTTTATGAAAATGCTGAGCACAGGTCACTATTTTTTTCCGCTGTAATACCTGCGGGTGTAAAGGAAGGATATTTCTGCAGGGATTGTGCCACATGGTGATTTATGTGTCTGGGCGCAAAGTCACAGATCTTAAACTTCTATTTATCTTAAGGGCATTTCAGTGTACCATACTTTGCCTTTTTAAACTCAGCATAGGATATTTTATATATTCTCTTGGGTGTAAATGAAAAGCAGCACTGCATTTATAATAACTCAGAAACTTCTTGTGGTAAACGTTAAATTTTTTTTTTTTTTTTTTACTTTGGACAGGCTTTTTGGCATCCAAAGCATGGAAGGCTGGCCTTGATTAAATTAATTAACTTTGCAATGTGAATTGCTTGGATTCGTCTGAATACATCATTTTTTTTTTTTTTTTGCTTGAATAAACATGCAAGCAGTAGCATTAATACTTTCTACTACATTCAAATCGTAAGGAATTGCAAGGTCAGCTTCATCAACATTATTCTTCATTCAAAATAGTCATGTGAAATTGCTTTGGAGAGATTCTTTAGTGTATGTGAAATGGCTTATGTCAATTTTGTCAAAGTTTTTTGAAAAGCTTGTTTAGAAGACCAGAAAATGAATTTAGATCAATCCCGATCAGTTTTTCCCCAGGCTTTTGGGGATTGTGACACATGGCTTTTTCAGTTCGGGAAGAGTGCATCATTGCATGCGGCTTTCTGGCAGTCAGCTCGAATGACTGGAAACGCTCCCTGTTTTTCAGGTCTGCTTTGGGTCTGTAGCAGCGTGCTGCAGTGTCTCAGGATCGGCACTCTTTGACCATCCATCATGGGGAAATTGAATTGTTCCCCAATGCCAAGATGCCACAGAGTCCAATCAGCCATTATATTTCCCCCCAAACCCAACAGCTGGATGCTGGTTCTGCAAATCAAGGACGACAGTGGGCTGGATTGGTCCCTGATTGATCTCCCTCTGCCCTGTGCGCTCAGGGCTAAATGACCCAGCACTTGCAAATCTGCTGAGATCTGGAGCTTTGGATAGATGCACCCTCCACTTCCAATAAACCTGGAGAGTGTCCATGTCTGCCAGCTTTTATCCTGATTCAGCATTTGCCACTGTTTTGGTTCTCTACATCATTGTGCTTAGCAAGTGGATTAATTATTGTCATTTAGCAGATCGAATGAATCTTGAGATAGTGTGTTATGGGAGTTATGGGTATTATGTCTGAAAAAGCTGCCCTCTTGTGGTACAGCTGTTATGATGTTTTACAGTCTGTTTTATACGTGCTGATAACGTGTAGTGTTTGGAAATATTTGTATCACTTGTCATTGATTTCATCATTCTACACATCACCCATGTTAACAAATTATAACATAATTTATCAACCGCATGAGCACAGGCTAATTAAAGTGATTCATTTGAGTCATCTAATCACAGCGGAGGAACGCAATCATAAATAAATGCATCTCCATAATAGTGATGATTGATGTTAAAGGTAACATAATTTATTGTTAAAGATACAAATATCTTATTAATTAGGGAAGAATTTAACAGTTTGGGAATCACTTGTTCTTTTAACATTATCTATACGTTGAAAAAATCAGCTATCTGTACTGCAGACTTGTTAATTCACACCCAATTTACTAACAATACAATTTTACTCCAAATTAACCACCAGTATATTTTGGCAGTTCTCCAGGCAACCTGTCAACACATGCCGTCATTCACATCTGATCGTTTTTTCCCCATCATAATTTGCTTTTTAATATTATAATAAGCCATTACAATGAACCAGTGAGCCATGAAATTTGTGTAGGTGGTTTGAATATCGTCACGTTTCACACCAGAATGCATCTGAAGCGTTGCAATATTCTGCAGGAAAGATCAATGAGTTGGTTGAACTTTGATACTCAGAGCAGAAGTAATGGACATTAAGGCATTTAGTGTGTTTATTATGCTGTTTCTCATGAAGTCACAATGTAGGTAATTTCAAGTTATTATTCTTTTGGGGACATTTAGGACTATGTGAAGAGGAGCAGATGGCATTGTGATGAGTTCCAAACACAAAAAGTGCTGGCGAGACAAAGGTCCTGTCCTCTGGTGCCTTATTGCGCATATAGCACAACTTCAAAAAATTGCTTTGCACATATTATTCAGCTCTATTTTGGTCTTTCGTACAGCTCACATTCTAAGCACAAGTAATGAATCTGCAGTATAGACAGTGGTTTTCATTTTTCTTTGTTTTGTCCTGCATGTCAAAAATTGCCCTTTCAGCAAATAAAACAAAGCACACACTTTCAAAACCACAATTACTGGTTAAATACTGTGATAGTTCAATCAAAAATGATCATTCTGTAATCATTTCTCAGCCTCGACCGACTAGAGGACTACTTTTAATGCTTTTTGTTATTTTTGGAGTCTGATCATTCACTTCTTAGCATACATTTTTTGCTAAATACACAGATTTGAGCTACGTGAGGATGAGTAAATGAGAGAATTTTAATATCCAGGTGCACATTCAGTAAATGTAGTACTTACAGAAGTGTTAGCGTTCCTATTCATCTCAATGGCAGCTTCTTGGCTGGCGCAGGACCCCTCGGAAGTGTGCGAGCTGGATGCTGTCATCTTTGCACATATAGGTGCTCAGTTCCAGGAACATTTTTCATGTGACTGATTGCTCATCTGGAGAAAAAGTGGTACAAAAGATAAGTCTATTTCACACTTTCCATAATTTAATCCAACAATGCTACTGAAGAAATGCTATTTTTAATATTTTCCAACCTTGGTGGGGACTTTCCATTGACTATTGTTGTTTGTATACTGAGCTAATCATATTTTATATCTCCTAACTCTAAACCTTAACCTAACATTTCCACATATTTTTTTAGGAATCATTTATTAGTTTTCCTTCTAGGAACCATTTCAGGTTTTACTGTACTTAAGAGAGCATTTGGTGTCCACGGTGTGAGCAAAACTTGAACAACACGCACATAAAGCAAACGTGTCCCCAGAGAACTGATAAATGACTCTCTTTTTTTTCAGTTGACAATGTGAAAGAGAGAAAAAAACGATCAAATGGATATCTGCGACATTAGTTTTTCCACACTGACAACAAGGTCAACAGTCCAACATGGTTCATCTTCTCTAGCTCAGTCCCTCTGTATCATGCGCAATGCTGCAGAAGTGCTCTTTAGATAAACAACTCTTCGAATTCAATACTTTTTTGCATCATGAGAGCATGTTTTCATCATTTGTCTATGGCTGCTTTAATGAGTAAAAGAGGGCAAGCTGTGTTGATAGTAGCGCACGCACATCCCAATCACTACTACTCTTTCACAAGCGAAGCTGTGAAACACTAGGATGTGCTTTCTGAGCCATTCTCAAGAGGATGCAGCAGTATCTGTTAAAGATGAGTTATCGAGGAGTGGTCAGGTGGCAAGAACAGAAATAGAGCGACACTGGGGTTTGATCTGCAGGAGTAAAGAGCAGATTGCCCATGATTACACTCAAAAAAGAGCTTGAATAATAATACTTTTATTTTCAATATATTGAAGAACATAATATACATAAAGAAAATAACTCAAAATAATGCGTCCTTTTTTTTAACTTTTAAAGCAAATCAAAACGTTGACTTTTCATGCATGATTGTTTTCTCTTAGTCCCATGTATTCTACATTTAGCTCTCTAGATTAGTGTGGTGATGTATAGCTGACTTCAGTTGTGCTGCAGTCTAGTAGAAATGACAAGACTATTACACACACACACACACACACACACACACACACACACACACACACACACACACACACACACACACACACACACACACACACACACACACACACACACACACACACACACACACACACACAGAGACAGAGAGATATAAGACTAATCAGCAGAGGGAGCTAGACTCCATCCAGTACATTCACAATACCACGCTCCCTCAAGAGTGTTTGGCTGTGTTCAAACTGGAATACTATCTTAGTGCTTACTGCACAGTGTACATTTAATGTTGCATACTATTTCCAAAAAAATACTGTTACGCAACAAGCATTTAATGTAAACAGTACTTTTGCATTATGTTCCTTTATATTTTTAGGTAACTCTTTACAATAAGGTTAACATTGTGTAGGCTATCATGAACTATCAATGGAAAAATACAATGAAAAAGAATCTCAAAATCAAAAGTTGCATCTGTTAATATTAGTTCATCTGCAAACATGAACTGACAATGAACATTTGTATTTTTGATAATGTTAATAACGAGGAATAAATACCGTAGCAAATATATTTCTCATTGTTGGTTAATGCATTAAGTTAGTATTGAGACCTCATTATAAGGTGTTACCAAATTTTATATTTTAAATATTATCTGAGAACAAATCTTTATCGCATTTAATCCAATTTTGTGTACAAACATTTTAACTCTTGGAAATCCTTATGATTAATAAGTATTAATGAAAATGAATGATAGATGACAAAACAGATTGCGGTGGATATTTCTTCCGGTTCATTCATGGCAGGAAATTTGAGCGAATTGCATTGTGGGATTACAGTGTTTGTTCTGCTCATATGTCCTCCAGGGTTTAATATGCTATGCGCAGTATACATATAGTATACATAGCGCAGAAATACTAAGATTAGTAGGCTGTTCCAAACAGGCTTTGTGCGTGCGCGCGTGAGAGAAAAGGAGTTAGTAGCCTACTGTACACATTGTAGGACACATTTGAGACACAGAGCAATATACAACCTCAAAGTGTTAACCTCTTTAGCGAGATTCAATTTTATGTTGTCTCACTCATTCACTGCAGACCGTTTTGGTGCAGTGAGGAAAACGAGGTTATTTTGAACCCATCGGCACCATAAGTGTTATACTGCGAGGGGCATCGCGTTTCAAAAACCCCGACCACTCATTCCTTTTCCTGCTTCCACGATCAACAAGCTGTTGTGGGAGTATTACTGAGACAATCAATGCTAGGTAAAAGCCAATTGTAATAGCCAGCAATGAGACAAGCTTGTATGATATTACATTAATCTGGTGGGGAAGACCTAGGAGGAACAGAAAGTTCACAGTCCGGAGATGGTCCTGTCAGACACCTTACAATGGCTCTGAACAGTTAGATAACATCCTCCTAAATCTGGTCCTGGTTGCCTGGAGACAGGAGTATGATTTGGATGGTGTTGATACGGGAGACAAAGTGCCACTCTCTGCCTGCACGGAGAAGCTCTAATATCATCCGAGGGTACTCGAAAATGCCCTTTAAACTAATTAAATAATAAAATTGACTAATGGCATGGGAAAACCGCACTGCTATTTCTTCCCCTTGTAAATATCAAGCATACATCTATTTTCGCTCTGATCGTAAGGAGACGTCAAACAACTCGAGCATCTCAACACAGAAGAACAGGTTAACTGATAGCAGAGCTTTAAAAGAGACAAGGCGCCGATGTATTCTGGTACCGAACCACGTAACATTTCTTTTCAGACAATGATAAAGAGTCAAATAAAAATATAATCATCCGTACAACACTCTCCACCGATCAGCCCACACAGCCATCTGCAGACATTTGATGCTTTCACAAGGCTCACCCAAAGCATTTCGGCACCAAATGCAATTAACATCATCCAAAGCCAGTTGGAAGTAATGTCAGGAAGAGTTTTGCGCTGGGGAAAAGCAGTTCATATTTTTCATACATCACTCTGCAGGGTGCTTGCTAATGACTTTCTTGTGACCATCACTCTGCATCTGATCAATTGTGCTGATTTCCATTTCTAAATAGCTGTTGACGAGATTGAGTACTCCGCATCAATCACGATAGAGAAATGAGAAATATAATTAGATTAGACGATTGATGAGGTCCTCGCCCCTCAATGCTTTAACATGCGCTGGAGTAAGGCACATTACATTCACCATGAAATCAAAATTGAAAATTCATCATTTTTTTCATGCAATATTGCGGTATTAAATTATTTATCTGTGCACGTCATTATTTTTTAAAAATTCATGTGCCATTCTCTGATGACGTGTTTACTGGCGTGAGGGCGGGACAACCTGTCACTCACATGACATCACAACAATAGCAAACCACGGCAAGCCAATCAAATCCCAATGGAGAAAATCAAGTCTCGCTCTAACGTGTTTTCTTGTTCGAGAAGCCATTTCACTTGAATATACTTCTGTCTCATGCCCGACTTTTAAAGGGATAGTTCACCCCCCAAAATTGTTTTCAAAAATTCAATGTTTATTTAGATATTCTGAAGAATTGTACTAGTCGTTTTATTCCCCGGCATGAAATGAATAAGGACTAAAACTTCAAGGACAAATATTTATTATACATTTATTAAGATAAATGTCTCATACAAGGACTGTGCGACTTGTTCACTGTATTTCAAGTCTTCTGAAATCATATAATAGCTCATTTTGATCAAAATATCTCCTTTTGTGGACATGAGGGTGAGTAAACTATTCAACAATTTTAAATTCAATCACAAAAGCTGCTGGACTATCCCTTGACCTATGACCTTTCCTCTCTATCATTAAAGGAATAGTTCACCCCAAAAAAGTTTTATTAGATAATATCCTGGCTCTTCCCAGCTTTGTAATGGCATTGAATAGTGTTTTTGAATACGTTTTAGAAGCTCCAAAAAGAAAGCTTCTTGTTTTTGTAAGAAAAATATCCATATTTAAAACTTTATTAACTATAATCACTGGCTTCCGGCAACCGCCGTAAGTGCGTTCATCAGAGAAGCGAGTTCCGGTGGAAGGGTGACCTCTGACCTGTCATATGCTGTATGACGTATTAGTAAGCTTAGTTGAGAACTGACCAATTGAGCAGAGGATAGAGCAAAAACAAAACGCTGGTCATGAATAAGAAGTCTCAAAGAAACATGTCGGAGGATTTCGATATAAAAGAGGAGCTACATCATACGTCGGGTCAGAGGTCACCCTTCCACCGGAACTCAACTCTCTTGTGAACGCTTATACAGCCGTTGCCAGAAGCCAGTAATTATAGTTTATTAAGTTTTAAATATGGATATTTTTCTTACAAAAACCCATCACTTCACTTCAGAAGGCATTATTAACCCACAGGAGTCATTTGGATTACTTTTACGATGGATGGATGGATGCGCTTTTTGGATCTACAAAAACGTAGGGCACTATTCAATGCCATTGCAAAGCTGAAAAGAGCCAGGATATTCGGCTGAAAGAAGAAAGTCAAACCTAGGATGGTTTGAGGATGAGTACATTTTGGGATAATTTTCATTTTTGGGTGAATTATCCCTCTAAAGGTCGTTTATTTTCATTTTTCTCTCCTCCACTGTTCACTAGAATTTAACCATATGGTTAAGTGTTAAAATAAATACTACACTCTCTGACGTTCAGAACAGTGCATGGTAAACTGATTTTCCTTTTCTTGGAAAGGAGGGCTCATCGGAAATGAGAATGACATAAGCCCTGTATATGACATGCGACACCCACTGTAAGGTGTTGTGTGGACACTGGGAGAATGAGGTGTCTATTTTAATCTAACAGTGGGTGATCTTTATGCTATAGTGGCTCCCCATCTGGTCAAAATTCTAAACATGGAACATAGACGTGGTTAGCATGAGCTAAGCGGCTACAGACAGATGGGAACTCAGCAATCGACGAGTCACTTAGGCATGCTTTCTTCATAGAAGTTAAATGAGATGGCTATTAGAAATGACTAATTATGTTTCCAAATGTATTTCTTTGGACCAAAATGTCTTCATCATCCCAGAATGCATTATGGCAAATAGCTAATGGAAATATATATTACAATTCAGTAATTATAATCACATATATAGCTGTGCTATTTTAGTTTTATTTATAGTATTTATTAATATTTTGAATGATCTTATTTGTATTTTTGTTTTAGTAATTTTGTTATTTTTAGCTTTCTTTCATTTAATTTATTTTTGTCAGTTTTAGATTTAATTATTTTAGTATGTATTATTTTACAACTTACTATTCAACATTTTTAGTTAGTTGGCAAGGCAACATTTCTAATTTTCGCTTATGCTTTTTAAGAGTAAAGATGCTGTCACATATACCGTTGCCTGACAACATCCTGACAATTCAATAGGAATAGATATGCGATCTGGAGATTCACGTGAGGACTAATTCATATAGAATGCCTTAAGTTTGTAGGCAGAGTCAGGGGCATCGGACTCGGGGTAAATCCAGTACTGATTACCAAGGGCCCCTATTGGAGAGGGGGCCCTTGAAAAATCTGGAATATATTTTATAACATGGAACATGGGGGCCCATCAGGACTGCCTATGCATAGGGCCCGGGATCTTGTGCTACGCCCCTGGGCAGAGTATGAAATGGTTTATATTTCACACATTTTCATAGGCATTATACAATGCCAAAGGGCATCCGGCAGAGTATAGAATACTCACGCTACTCACGCTTGGGTCTTTGGTCGGCGGTGGCGTGCCGGTAGCGAAACACGTGAGCTTCCACTCCCGCCACAAAGGCTCGCTCCTATTGTTCCCGGACTGTTGAAAAAAGTGTAGTGCCATTCAAAATGCCATATTCTAGCCTTCCTTGCTGCAACACGTAGCTCAACACCACTTCTGCTTTCGTGTTTTTCTGGTAAAAACGTCCTTTTTCAAAAACTCATTTTCAAAAACATGTTCAATGCCAATAAAGGCGTGTTTTGATACTTTGCCTACTTGTCATTTTGTATAATACCTAGGCAATGTATAGAATGCCTAGGAAAAGTAGGCTATGCAACATAATCACAAAAACCAGACAGTTCATACTTTGCCTACTTCAGTCTTCAGGCATTCTATAGGTACAGGGCTCGACATTTTTTTGAAGGGGCAAGTGAAAGAGAATTTTACTTGCCCGACCGGACAAGTAGCCTGATAAAACGTCATTAACAAAAAATAACTAGGGAATCACCAAAATGCAAGAATGATTATGCATTCATTAGTGTAAGTGGCGATCGATAGTGGATAATATTTTTAAATTTTATTATTAAATTTCTTTATTTGCGTTGGCGTTGCTATATTGGCGTTGCGCATGCGTTTCGTGATAGCTCTCGTCAATAGTGCAACACTTCTGTCGCATGTTAACCGGAGGCGGGAGAAATGAAATGAAATGATCATTCATGACGTCTCGCGGCAAATAGGAGGTTATTGAAGGTATTTTCTGTGATTTTTATTTTATTTTTATTGATTAGCCTGCATTAATGCATTAAATGTATACAATGTCTATGGTAATAATGTGCCATCCCAAATTAGCTTTCCATAGAATGGATTGGAGTGAATTCTCAGGAGTGAATAAATCAGATTTTTGCTTCCATACCCCTATTGCTTTGTTGAAACATTGGAATCTATTGTTCGTATGTTCGCTATTTGTGAGTGAACGTATACCAGAATTGCTGCCAATATAGAACGTTTTTAAGTCTTTCAATCTTATAAGGTACCATTTCAGATAACTGTAGTTGACAGCTGTATAGGCTGTCTCAAGAAAGTTCTGTATGTGCCTATGTAGACGTAAGACAGGCAGCTTACTATTTTGGAACAGAGCCACTGTCATATTAGAAAGCACACTGCCACAGTACAAACTTAGGCATGACTACAGAATCTCAGGTATAGTGTATGAAGTGTGAGGAAGAGTCCACTGTTACCCTTACATATGAGAAACCACCCACATCTACACATCTGAGCTTCCTGTCACAAAGATAGTCTGAGAGGCAGCAGTGGGGCAGAGAAAGAAGGATATAAATAACAGGTTTTAGCTTTCACATGGCCTGCATGGGCAAAGAGATGCTGCACAGCAGAAGCCTACCAGAAGGTCCACAGAGTTTTGGCGCTGAGCCTTTTTTTGCCATGCACAGCAGACTGAACTCAGAAGAAAACACATAGAAAAATCACTATAAACCTGTTTATCAACACATCTTTTCCAATATAGTCTTTTCTGAAGGAACATAAGAAACTGGAGTGGACTACTCACCCATTATTTGAGAAAAAAAAGACCAGTCTGTAAGGCTTGAGGCAACTTTCACACGCAATGACAGGCACACAAACAGCACTTAATATTAATTAAATCTGACTGAGTCCAGATTTAAGCTGTTTATAGTCACAGTTTGGGGTGTGTGAGGTGTTACTGAGAAATTACTGAGTGCACCTTTAAAGACACCGTATGTACGTTTCACCACTAGAGGTCGCTTATTCAAAACAAAGGCATAGCTTGATGAGCGTGAATGAGTGGAATCATGGGAGTTGTAGTCTTAACTCTTCACCTCCACAGCCAATGGAAAGGAATCCAACGGACTCGGGTAAATTTCATGTTTATGAATGAGCGAATGTATTGAAGTTTTATTAACATTATGGTGGTATAAAGCAGGATGCGCCGAGAGCCCTTGTGAGCGAATGCTAATGAGAGAGACCTGGGTGAAACAGCGGTCTCTGCGCTTTTATTATGCTTATGCTGCAGTCGGCCGCTTCCTCTCTTTTTGTTGCATATGTGGGGTGCTGTTTAACATGGTTAAAATAATCATACTAAATACATTTGAGTGTGTTGAAATTTGTTATAACGTTACTCTGTGATTTCACTCTGTGGCTGGTATGAGAGACTTGTTGCACTTTACCAATAATCGATATTAGAATATTATACTAATAAAAACAGGATGACTAAATGACTGTTGCTAAATGACATGCAATTAATTTTAAAATATATTGTATGATGGAGAAAGCTCTATCTGATTATGCTATGTTAGTCACTTGAAAAAATAGTGTTGTCTCTGAGGCATGGTAAACACGTTACTAAATGTGTTGTTCTTTATAACAATGATTTTCTGTTGATAAATGTATATCCAAACAGTTGCTCGCCTGTCTAATAAAATACATACTATATTAAAGCGATTTTGGTGTTTCCATGGTTTCTACGGAATCAGGGTAGTGTGGATATGATATCATTGACAGGTTACACAAGGACACGGTCTGTAACACTGTTAAAATAGCTGATTTGGAAACGTTTGGGATATAATGTAAGTACACAGGTCAGCAAAATATATAACATTGTTCTAGTGGTTTTTGGATATTTTAATCTAAAAATCTTTAATATTGTGTCTTTTAGAAAACAGAAAATAAGAGAGTAAGATAAACCCAATTTTAGACCCCGAGAAACTGAGGAGAGTGGGCTTCAGCAGATGAGTGGTTGTGTGTGGGAATATGATGCACCACACTGTCACAAATATTAAAACGAACGCTCTCTAAACCACCAGAAAGTATATCTTAGAAACGGGACAACAGCTCTGAGACCGATTAGCACAGCAGTTACACTCGCACTCATGCTAATTACACTCCTACCAATAAGCTCCATCCATAGAAGGGTAATCATTCAGGAGGAGGGATGTGGTGGGCCATGAGCAGTGGGGTTCAAATGAGCTGGTCTCTAGATGACAAATACATGTAGGTCATCAGCATTGTCTGGAACTTGGCTTATTGGTCCTGAAACTTTTTGGAACCTTTGCTGCAAGATTTTATCGGTAAATTTAGAGATTTAGAAGCTTAGTGAACATATTGCGAGTCTGTGACACTTTTACTTAAAGGGTTCACCCAAAAATGAAAATTCTGTCATCAATTACTTACTCTCATGTCGTTCCAAAGATTTTCATTCATTTTCAAAACACAAATGAAGATATTTTTCTATATTTCCATCCCTATATTTAAAGGGGTGGTAAACCACGATTTCACTTTTCTAACTTTAGCTAGTGTGTAATGTTGCTGTTTGAGCATAAACAACATCTGCAAAGTTACAACGTTCAAAGTTTAAAGCAAAGGGAGATATTTGCTTTTAAAGAAATCAATTTCTAAGGACTACAGCAAACGGCCGCTAGGGACAACAGACATTCCTCCAGGGTTGCTGACATCCCCAGCCCCAATATTTACATAAACCCCTCCTCCGAGAATATGAAATAAGGGGGGGCGAGGCCATTTTGTATCGCCGCGGGGAATAGTTGTTGTGGTAGGCTAGTTAGTAGGCTGGAGTGTTGTTGCCAATGCCAACGAAACGCTGTTATTTTCATCCGGATTGCAGGTCCTCTTTGTTCAGCCTTCCTAGGGACGGGGGTGCGTTGCAGTGCGTTTAACATACAACGTTAAATGCATGCGTGTATGAGACAGAGGGGAACACGGTCGCATTTGCAGCAGATGCCCATCATAAATCAAAGCATGAGACAGACAGGGATCGGAGGAGAAGACCGGAAATTGTGACATAATGGACAATATTCGTCTGTATTTGCAATACACGAGCCGCGGTTCAGCTGCACGAGACAAACACTGCCAGTGTGAGACGGGCGCGCGCAGCTCCCGCTGCACATTTCACAGAGGAAAGCTTCCACAATCTTCACGAGTTCAATGCAGGATTCTTACAACGGCTTGTCCTGAAAGATGGATTTAAAAACAGAAGTCCTTCCAAAATTACACCAGCATGTTGATTTTCCAACAAGGGGGAATAACATCTTGGACTTAAAGGCCCGGGTATACTTCACTTACCGCGCCCGGACGCGTCACGCGCGCAGCCCTGTCCGCGCGTCTTTCAAAGTATACTACACAACGGATGCGCGCGGATGATCGCGTTCGACGCATGCGCAGTACATTTTTTCCCTATGCTCTACCAGACATTGGGGGGCAGCACTGAGTCCTGTTATCAACGGGACATTCGCTGGGCATGATCGGAGAAGAACTGTAGTGCATCCACCATTGCAAGAAGTTTGGAAGAAATACTGAAGAATCATAAACGATGGAGAAGTTTTTCTCTCTTTTTTAAAGCGTGTTGTTTTTAAACCGGTCTTTGCACACTCTTCTTCGACGGCTGAAAACTGTGCTCAATACTGTGCGTATTGCCACCTAGTGGACTCTTCTGTACTGCTGGCGCATGCGCTGTTGCACGCGGACCATCCGCGCGGTCTCGAAATTTGGGCTGCGCGCGGACGGGGTGTGCGGCCGGCCGCACGCCCTCCGAATGACGAAAATTACGTCATGCGGGCGGTGCACGAACGCGGACGGCCGAAGTATACCCGGGCCTTTAGCATACACCACACACAAAGGAGCTTACAAAGCTGCCCCCCTCCCCCACATCGTACTCTCTGACCACATCACTGTTATGCTAATGCCAGCATACAGACAGAGAGTGAAAGCCATCAAACCTGTTAGGAAACAGGTAAGGGTGTGGCCAGAGGGAGCATCTTCTGCTCTTCAAGACTGCTTTGAAAAAACAGATTGGGGAATGTTTAAAGAAGCAGCCACCTACAACAACCAGACAGACATTGAGGAATATACAGACACTGTGACCTCCTACATCACCAAGTGTACTGATGATGTGACCCACACAAAAAACATCATCACTCGGGCTAACCAGAAGCCATGGCTGACAGGCGATGTCTTCGGGCTGCTGAGAGCTAGAAACATAGCCTTCAGAGCCGGGGATGAATCTGGACTGAAAACAGCGAGAGCCAACCTGTCCCGTGGCATCAGGAAAGCAAAACAGGCTTACACACACAAGATAACCACCCACTTCAGAGACAGCAGAGACACACGGAGCCTCTGGCAGGGCATTCAGGCCATCACAGACTACAGGCCTGTGCCACAGAGCTGCGAGAGCAACCCATCTCTGCTCAACAGCCTAAACAGTTTCTTCTCACGCTTTGAAGAACAAAACAACACAAGGCCACAGAAGACCTCCCCCCCCCCCCCCCCCCCCCCCATGATCAGCCCCTGTGCCTCTCCACCGCCACCGCCACCGCCTCCCCCACCAGTTTGCATACCGAGCCAAACGATCCACAGAGGATGCAATCTGCTCTGCCCTTCATCCAGCCCTTACCCACCTGGACAAAAAAGACACATATGTGAGAATGATATTCATAGACTTCAGTTCAGCATTCAACACAATAATTCCACAACAACTCATCTACACTCTGCAACTGGCTATTGGACTTCCTCAGTCAGAGGCCTCAAGTAGTGCGCGTGGGCAACAACACCTCAAACAGCATCACACTGAGCACAGGGGCCCCTCAGGGCTGCGTGCTCAGTCCGCTGCTCTTCACGCTGCTGACACACGACTGCACAACAACTCATAACACCAATCACATTATCAAGTTTGCGGACGACACAACTCTGGTGGGTCTCATCACCAAGGGAGACGAGACTCACTACAGGAACGAGGTAGACCTTCTGACCACATGGTGCAGAAACAACAACCTCCTGCTGAACGTCAGCAAAACCAAAGATCATTCATTGATCATTGTTGACTTCCGGAGAGGTCACACCGAACACCTGCCACTGTCCATCGACGGTGCCGATGTGGAGAGAGTGAGCAGCACCAAATTCCTGGGGGTGCACATCAGTGCAGACCTCTCCTGGACCACCAACACTGTATCTCTGGTGAAGAAGGCTCAGCAGCGTCTCTACTTCCTGCGCAGACTCAGACGGGCAAGTGCTCCACCACCCATCATGAGCACTTTCTACAGAGGCACCATTGAGAGCATCCTTTCCAGCTGCATCACTGTGTGGGGCGGGAGCTGCACTGAATACAACAGGAAAGCTCTTCAGCGCATAGTTAACACAGCCGGAAAGATCATTGGTGCCCCACTCCCCTCCCTGAATGACATTTACTCCACCCGCCTCATCCGCAAAGCGACCACAATTGTGAGCGACACAAGTCATCCAGCTCACAATCTGTTCAGCCTCCTGCCATCTGGGAAGAGGTACAGGAGCCTCCACTCCCGCACCACCAGACTCAGCAACAGCTTCACCCACCAGGCTGTTAGGATGCTGAACTCTCTCCCCTCAGCCACCAGGCCGTCAAGAAGATGACCCCCCCCCCCCCCTTGTCTTTTGCACTACCATGACATTTGCACATTTACACAAACTGTCTTTGCACTACATGCCACTTACAGACTTATTTTTATTTTATTCTAATTTAAATGTCTATTTATCTATTAACATTAAACTCTAGTTTTAGTTTTTTTTTTTTTTTTTTACTTTAGTCTATTTTTAACCTATATGTCTTGTCTTCACCGTGGGATGGAGGGAAACGTAATTTTGATTGCTTTGTATGTCTGGAACATGTGAAGAATCGACAATAAAGCTGACTTTGACTTTGACTTTGACTTTGAGAAGCTGTTTACGGGCCACAACCTGTAAGTATGATTTATTTTTCATCGATGTGTTTTCCTGTAATAGTTCGTATTGTTAATTGTACGTTGTAGCAAGGAAGTACACAGATGACAACGCTCATTTGGCTCTGCAAACCAGTTTGTTAAATGCTCATTCATACTTAACGTTATCCAACAAACACCTAACGTTACAAACTTTTTAAAATCTCAACAGCGAACTTGGCATTAGTGTAAATCATTCTTTGATTAGAGCTTTTATGTATTGTTTATCTACAGGCATGCTAAACATGGTTCTATGTGTTTGATTTGGATACTATAGTAAAGCCAATGTTTAGTGTTCGTTCTAAAAATACAAAAGTAACGGTGCCATTCAGTAGCAATCATTATAGATCCGCAGTCTTTACTCTTGAGGACTGAACAGGTTCTAGAACACTCGATCATCTTCACTAAAATTGTCTGGGTCTGATTCGGCCTCAAATTGGTATGGTTTTATTGACGCCATTGTACTACCCAAAGCACAGGCTAGTAGCCTGAGGCTACCGGTAAAGGTAAGGGGCGTGACGTTTCCGACAAACGTGCACTAGGCGGTTAGCGAATCACAACACACTGGGCCAGCTAACCAATCTGAGCCCATTGCGTATTTTTGAGGGACTGGCTTCATACAACCCGGAAACCATCAGACCATTTTTACAAGGAGGGACAGAGCAGTGTACAATAAAGATAAAATATATGAAAAATAATGTTTTTTTTTAAAAACGAAGCATGAACACCCATAAACACAATCAAGCCTTCGAAAGAATGTGTTTTACAACCCCTTTAAAGTCTATTCAGACAAAACTCTATGCTACTGGGTAACTTAAAAAATTTAAAGGGGTGGTTGATTATGATTTCACCTTTTTCACTTTAGGTAGTGTGTAATGTTGCTGTTTGAGCATAAACAACATCTGCAAAGTTATGACACTCAAAATTCAAAGCAAATGGAGATATTTTCTTCTAAAGAAATCCCTTTTTAAGGCCTACAACAAATGGCTGGTAGGGACTACATTGAGCTTATTCATGAGGTGGTGACATCACTAACCCTAAAATGTACATATTTATGCTAATCAATATGCTAACCAATGACTTGAAGATAGTTATCTCCACATCAGAACTAACCATTCAGAAATGTCCTGTTGCATTCTACATGTTGTCACTTCTTTCCATCATTGCCTGACTCCGGTTTGAACATAAAAGGCTAAAAGGCTCTGCCTGAAAGGGGGCTGGGAGCAGCAGCTCATCTGCATTTAAAGGGACAAGCAAAAACTGTGCATTTTTGCTTAAAAAGTGACAATTTTAACATGCTATAATAACTGATCTTTGGGGTATTTACATCTTGTAAAAAGGGGCATTATTGGACCCCTTTAAAGTTAAAATGTTGACTTTTTCAGATGTTATTCCATGACTTTTCCTGGCTTGAAATTTTAAAATGTCATTTTCAAGAAAATAAGTAATGATTACTTAATAATATAACATCATGTTTGTAGCTAAATGAAGCTGAAGTTTAAGTCAGTAGCAGTATAATTTAGGCTAAAGTGTTTTTTCCTACTGATGTCCCAATTAGTTACTGTAAATTACACAAAAGCTTGACTTAAAAACAACAGCAACTATTAAGATATAATTAATAGGACACTACATATAATTCAAAGCATTAAGTGGGATATTCAGCTGTCTTTGAGATCACAATGCCTCCACTTCATATTAGATCGTAATATGGGAAAGGACAGCCTTACTGATGGAATTTCAGAGTCCATTAAAGCAGAACCGATGGGAGGAACGAACCAGACATTAAACGATCCGAATCCAGAATGGAGAGACCGTATCAGCCATATCTGTTAAGAGCATTATTAGATTAGAACAATACGGTGGAAGAGGCATACCGGCAAAGAGCAGATCAATCAATACAGGTGATTTTTTTTCCCCCCAAGCAAGTGCTCGGACATTAGATAATACATCTGCTCTTTCTTTTCCAGCTTTCTTTCTCTGTGTCCATCGCTCCACCTGTTCTCTCTCAAGCAGACAGATCCACCCGCTCACCTCCACACTTTCCCCACCAGCTTTCTTTAAGGGAACGAGCAGTTATGTAGAGAGAAACATGAGAAGCTATCAGTGTTATCATTTCTATTGAGTGTATTTCAGCCACTGTCAGGGTAATCTAGATTGATTCGGCTCTGATTTATGGCCAGTGTTTATCAAATGCAGCCTGGAGAAATAGGTATCACCGCATGGATTTGTGCCTTTTAGAATCCATGTGGAATTTGACTTTAACATAACCTTAAAGATACTCTTAATGCCTCTCCATGCTTTTTTATTGGATCATCCTAATTACTGGAATTATAGCACCCATTTGCATTACAGTAATGGTTTAAGATGTTTTTTGTGCATTTGTGTTTGTTTGTATATACTATGGAACTGAAAGATTACCATATCCATGTACCATGATATTTATATAGTACTCCAGTGTATGTCAAAGGAAGCTATACACTCTAAAAAAAAAGGTTCTATATGGCACCAAAAATGGTTCTTCGTCGTAATCATAGAGGAACCACTTTTGGTGCTATATAGCACCATATCTTAACATGTTCTGTATATGGTAGCGGTGCTATATAGCACCATAGTTAGCGGTGCTATATAGCACCTTAGTCAAAGAACTGGTGAAGAACCTCTGAAGAACCACTGAAGCACCAAAATTGGTGCTATATAGCACTTAAAAAGGTTCCCCTATGATTACGAGCCAAGAACCATTTTTGGTGCCATATAGAACCTTTTTTTTTTTTTTAGAGTGTACCATTAAAACTGCATGTCCAATAAGCACTATCATAGGACATGATTTAGCTGGTTTAGCTTGTTAACCCCAGGACAGTTAGCCCAAAATCATATTTTCCCATTGACTGCCATTCAAAAATTTCTGTGAGTAACATAAATTGCCAATATTTTATTTGTATAATAAATATTGTATTGTATTATAGTAGATGTTTTACCAGTGTCCAGCTTTTAAAACTGATATATAAATAGTTTGAATAATGTTTTTGTTGTTGTTGGTTTGAAAAACAGTGTGTATCAAGGATCCTAAATCATTCTAATATGCTGGTTTGGTTCTTATTATTATCAATGTTGATATTCAATGTTGTTTTTTAATATTTTGTGGAAATTGTGATGTTTTTTCTGGATTCTTTAATGAACATAAAGCTAAAAAAACTATATTTGAATTATTTGAAATAGAAATTGTTTGTAACATTGTAAATGTTTTTACTATCACTATCATTCTTGCTGAATAAAAGTATGAATTTCTTTTTTTAATGAAAACTATAAAGAGATGCAGAATCCTGGCAGACGAATAGAGTATACCATAAAGTAAACCCCAAACAACATTTGATATGGCAAGTGCAGGAGCTGATTTATGGGAATGAAGAGGGGGGGGGGGGGGGGGGGGGGGTACATAAAGAAAGAGAGGAAGTGCGGTGGGAGTAATTTGATTGAATGTGATACACCGACTTGATAAAGCCAGTGTCTCTCGGCAGAGGTCAACAGCTGCAAAACTGCCCTCCATGGCCTACTGCTTCTAACCGCTCTAAAACAAGAGCAATGCTGAAGCCTAAAAGTTAAATTGGTATTTAATGAGAACGCACTGATCACTTCAGCCACCCAAGAGTTTATGAAGGATCCACTGGTCCGCTTAATTAAAGAACTATCAGCCTACTTAGATTTAGAAGAGTTGCAAAATTATCATACCGGCTCTGGCTTGCAAACCAAAGTGCATTTTTCCAAGCCATCCAGAAAGTAGCGGTGGATGATATATCAGCATCTACAGAGAGAGAGAGAGAGAGAGAGAAGAGAAGAAGAAAAGGAGCAGGGAGGGAGCGTGTTTGTGTACTCTGCAGGGTGCGTTGGAGATTTCTGTGCGTTTAGGTGACATTAGGATGGTGTTGTGTATCACAGTCACGATGGTGGTACCAGGAGTGAGGCAGTGCTGTCTAACAGTCTCTTCATCACTTCTGCGCACGGTAGTGTGGTTCAACATCGCTGAGATAGAATCGTGTTTCTTTAATCCATTACAGGCTCGCATTACCCACACAACACAAATACATCTCAATTTGCCATGGCCTGCTGCTTGGATATAAAAGTGCCTCATTTGATCAGCTCATTATTTTCCCCTAAGACCCTCTTGCTCACATTTTTCAGCTTCCTGTGTTCCTACTCGCGCGAAGATCACGCAGCACTAGAGGGACTATTATGCTTGGAAGATATTTGTAGTTTTTTGCTTAAAAAGAATTTGTTCTTTTGGATTTCATTCAAAAAGTCAGTATTTGGTAATGGTTTAAAGGTGCAGCATGTAACTTTTGCATTTGGAATTGCAAAAAGTAATGGCCTACGGAAGTACTGTTATCGTTAAGTGAAATAAAGCTGAAACAAAATTACATATACACCGATCAGGCATAACATTATGACCCAATATGCTGCCAAAACAGACCTGACCCATCGAGGCATGGACTCCACTAGACCCTGAAGGTGTGCTGTGGCATCTGGCACCAAGATGTTAGCAGCAGATCCTTTAAGTCCCGTAAGTTGCGAGGTGGAGTCTCCATGGATCTTGTTTGTTCAGCACATCCCACAGATGCTCGATTGGATTGAGATCTGGAGAATTTGGAGGCTCACACCTCAAACTCCTCAAACCATTCCTGGACCATTTTTGCTTTGTGTCAGGGTTCTAGGGATGCGCAGTATACCGGTACTGGGAAAATACCGGTATGTATTTTATTTCAAAATGGTACGGTATCAAGATTTTGCTCATTTCGGTATATGCTGCTGTTCCGAAGTTCACCGCTAGGTGGTGGTGCGCTACCCAAACTGACGCGAAACCGGCAAATGTGGCAACATAGAACAAAATTAATACAGCAGTTGAATCTCACTCAACACGCACAAAAGGAGTTAATAAAGAGAGCAGTAGAAGTGAAATTTGGAATTACTTTGCTTATAAAACTGCTGAAGAACCATCAAACCTTGCCAAGCATCTGCCACTTGCCCATCCTGACTTGTACAAGACATTAAGAGATTGACAGGTGAGTGCATAAATCAAACGATGTAATTTAGACATTTATTTTCTTTTAACACTGAGCAACGCACATACATAAGATCGTATCGTTTAAATATAATGAAATCTCCAGCGTTCGTTTCAACCAATGACGTTTAGATTTCATAATATTTGCACGCATACTTTTGCACTATATTCGCGTAAGACATAACCAACTGTGTTTATGTGACTACTCCCTAAAGATGGACATTTTTGACATAAGTTTGTGTGTATTTGACTAAGGAACAACAACTTAATTTGGAATGCGCGACACTCTTTAGGCTTGTCTGTTTGTTGTTGGTATGAGCGCAAAGAAAACTCTCTCTTAGCTCCCATCCCATGTATGATAGAATGCTATAAAATCGCTAAAATTTTCAAATTGGCAAGGTTTAAAAAGACGTGGGCAGTGATTTCCGTCAACTGTCCCGAAATGAAAGCTTAAGCTTAATAGTGCATGTGTGATGTCTTTTGAAGCTAGAAGCAATTTGCTCATTTTGAGAGCTAGAGAAGGGTGTATTGCTGAAATTACTTTGCACAAGGAAGTTTCCAAATGACTGATTTGATAATCTTTGTTGATTCATTTGATAATAAACATTTGCGTTAATTTTATAAACCTTTTATAAGGCCCGATTTATAAACCTCAAACCTGCGAGAGTGAGTAAAATTATGCGCAATACCCGCGCCAAAATTCAGACCCTGTATGGTATCGATTTAATATCGGCCATCCACTTAAAAGAAAACGTGATTCATCAGACCAGGCCACCTTCTTCCATTGCTGGTGGTCCAGTTCTGATGCTCACGTGCCCACTGTTGGCGCTTTCAACGCTGGACAGGGGTTAGAATGGGCACCCTGACTGGTCTGCGGCTATGCAGTCCCATACAAAACACACTGCAATGCACTGTGTATTCTGACACCTTTCTTAGCATTAACTTCTTGAGCAATTTGAGATACAGTAGCTCGTCTGTTTCATCGGACCACACTGGCCAGCCTTTGCTCCCCATGTGCATCAATGAGCATTGGCCGCCCATGACCCTGTCGCCGGTTCACCACTGTTCCTTCCTTGGACCACTTTTGATAGATACTGACCACTTCAGACCGGGAAGACCCCACAAGAGCTGCAGTTTTAGAGATGCTCTGACCCAGTTGTCTAGCCATCACAATTGGGCCCTTGTCAAACTCACTCAAATCCTTACGCCTGCTCAAAAAAAAAAAAAATCCATTCCCGCTTCTAACATATCAACTTTGAGGACAAAATGTTCACTTGCTGCCTAATATATTCCACCCAATAACATTTACCGTGATGAAGAGATCACGTTATTCACGTCACCTGTCAGTAGTCATAATGTTATGCCTGATCTTTTCCTCAATTCTACAAACAATTCCCCTATAATGACAGCATGATATAAGTTTGTTTGAAATCTTTGCAAATTTATTAAAAAGAAAAAATATAAGTATTCACAGCCTTTGCTCAATACTTTGTTGAAGCACCTCTGGCACCAATTACAGCCTCAAGTCTTTTTGATTATGATGCTACAAGCTTGGCACACATATTTCTGGGCAGTTTCTCCCATCTTTCTTTGCAGGACCTCTCAAGCTCCATCAGGTTGGATGGGGAGTGTCGGCGCACAGACATTTTCAGATCTCTCTGTACATTGCTGAATTCATCTTTCCCTTGATCCTGACTGATCCCAGTTCCTGCCGCTGGATGAAATCCCCACAGCATGATGCTGCCACCACCATGCTTCACTGTAGGGATGGTATTGGCCAGGTGATGAGCGGTGTCTGGTTTCCTCCAGACATGACGCTTGCCATTCAGGCCAAAGAGTTCAATCTTACACTTCTGTCAGACCATAGAATTTGGTTTCTCATGGTCTGAGAGTCCTTCAGGTGCCTTTTGGCAAACTACAGGCGGGCTGTCATGTGCCTTTTACTGAGCAGTGGCTTCCGTCTGGCCACTCTACCATACAGCCCTGATTGGTGGAGTGCTGCAGATATGGTTGTTTTTCTAGAAGGTTCTCCTCTCTCCACAGAGAAACGCTGGAGCTCTGTCAGAGTGACCATTGGGTTCTTGGTCACCTCCCAGACTAAGGCCCTTCTCCCCGATCACTCAGTTTGGCAGGGCAGCCAGCTCTAGGAAGAGTCCTGGTGGTTCCAATCTTTTTCTTCACGGATGATGGAGGCCACTGTGCTCATTGAGACCTTCAAGGCTGCAGACTGTACAATCCTGTCTTGGAGGTCTACAGACAATTCCTTGGACTTCATGGCTTGGTTTGTGCTCTGACATGCACTGTTTTCTGTGGGACCTTATATAGACAGGTGTGTGCCTTTCCACATCATGTCCATTTAACTGAATTTACCACCGGTGGACTCCAATAAAGTTTTAGAAACATCTCAAGGATGATCAGTGGAAACAGCACCTGAGCTCAATGCTGAGTGTCATGGCAAAGGCTGTGAATACTTACATTTGATTTGTTTTGTTTAAATATTTCAAACAAACGTCTTTCATGTTGTCATTATGGGTTGTCATATTTATTTGTAGAAAATTTGAAGAAAATAATTAATTATTCCATTTTGGAATAAAGATGTAACATAACAAAATGTGGAAAAAGTGAAATGCTGTGAATACTTTCCAGATGCACTGTATAAACCAGCTAAGGGTGTAGTAGTGTGGTAAAAGACTTTCATCAACTTTCACTATGAATAAATCATATACTCTTTTGCTATATTTCTTTATTTATATAGGTTTATAATTCTACACATTACATTTCCACACATAATATGTAGAAAACAAAGTGCTCACAAATAATTCATAGATTTTCCCGCTTACCCCTCCTTTTTTTTCTCTTACATACTTACTCTCACCTCCTGCCTTGTAGTCATAAATGTTTCATTCTCATTTCAGGAAGTAGCAAATGTGCAGGTCTTTACACTCTGAGGTCACAGTCTGTGTTCGATTCCCTGCATTTCCAGAGTATGTACCAAATTGGAAGAAAAACATTGCCTACTTTATCATGAATATGAATACTTTGTATTCTAATTTGAACTTTCTGGGGGTTTTTTTACATACAGACATAAGGCCAGTTTCTGAATTAATTTATTAAGCCAACTCATGTGCTGCACATACATGAAGGTAGATGTCATGGACATTTCATTGACTAATTTCACCTCAGAAAAGCAAATGAATTAGAGGCAAACAAACAAATTGCTCAAATTTGTCTCTGTGCTTGCAGACAAAAAAAGAGAGGGAGAGAGAGAAGTGCAACATGCTTGTTACTCCTGACAGAAATGAAGAGAGATAGAGAAATGAGAAGTGGAGTGGCTGAAAATCTTCCAAGGGTCTGGGTATTTCTTGTAAAGTCTTGTGCTTGTAAGCACTTAAAGTGCCAAGAAATGTGTGTGCTTTGTGTGTGCTTTTTAAAGTTTCACTCAACTTGCATTGCTCTTAGACTGAGAAAAGGCATTGTAAGCAACTAAGTGCACTTCAAAAATAAAAAAGAAACTTGTCGGGCACTAACCAATGACAAGCATCTTTGAACTTGCTGATAGTGCATAAAGAAGTGTGTATGACGAAACATTAACATTGCACCTGCAGCGCTGTCATGATTTAGGTCATTGTCGGATATGACTTTATAGAGATTAAACAATAAAACATTTTGGGGTAAACTATTCCTTTAGATTTACTGTATATGTTACTGCTTCTTTTCAATGCCAAAGCCTTTCAATGTCTTAGAAGCTCTGATTGCATCTGACGCCTGATTGTAAAACGCCCAGTCATGATGAGTCAGGTTTTGAATGCACAGCCCACACAAACTAAACTGTTCTATCCAGGCTGCCCCTGTGTGGTATTCTTGAAGCTTGCTGGTATTTGTCACAGTATATATCCCGGTATACAAATGACCAAAAAGCCATTCGTTTCAAAAGTCTTTTTTACATATTCATATCTCTATACACAATTTTCTTTATTATTTCCCTAACTGGTGGGTGTTTTTCCTCCTCTAGCATTCCTTCAGGGACATCATTACGCATTCATGTGCTATATTTGCAAGCCACAGTCTGAGGAATTCCTCTGCATCCATTGTCCTCCTGCACACCCTCACTCAGTGTTAATGACACAATTATTAATACACAAACGTTGCTTGTTTTTTCTGGATCGCCTGCACATAGTTTTACACCATTTTTGTTGTTGTTGTTGTAATCCTTTTTTGTTGCCAAACATGCCATTTAATGTTTCGTTTTTTAATCTTTATTTAATTTTTTTTTTTAGAATTTATCGATTTAGAATTTATTTAGAATATATATATATATTTTAAGTATTTAATTTGGCATATCATTTTTTAACGGAAATTCTTTTTAGTTACAATATTGTACAAAATATGTCAAACTGTCAAACTTTTTTTGTGACTGACTTTTTTTTCTCAGAATTGTGAGATATAAAATAAGAATTGTGAGATATAAAGTCAGAATTGTGAGTTCCCGCAATTGCGAGTATATATCTTGCAATTCTGACTTTATATCATTCAATTCTGACTTTATATCACTCAATTCTGACTTTATAATTCGCAATTCTGACTATAAGCCGTATTCCACCGCAGGAACTTTCCCCAGGAACTAGGAACTTTAGGGTGGTACTCGGTGTGTTTCGACCACAGGAACCGAGGTCTAAATGAAGTTCCGGGTAAATATTTCCCCCTCCAAACGGCCCTGCTTGCGAGGTAGTACTTTTTCAAAGTTCAGGAACTTTCGGGGGTGAGACTTGTGCGCTGAACATGCTGATCGGTTGAGCTCACACAGCATTTTATTTCAACTGGAATTTTAAAAATCTTGCAAGGTTTGTGCGTTCAGTAAATATCAGTCTTGCTCTTTCTGTCCGATCGCGTGTGTTGTCTCAGCAATCGAACGGTCACTGTCCGTAATGGCTGATAATAACATACGTTGTCTTATTTTAAATCTAGCTTTACGAGCTTTCAGAATACGCTTTAGTATCAGTGCTCGTCTCTTTTCCGCCATTTTGTTAATTACCTCTTTAGTAAACCAATACATAACTAGAAAAAGCAGCGCTGCTTGCATCTCCTCCATACTTGTTATTGTTGCAGACAGTATCGTACAAAAATTATTACTGTCCATCAGTGACTGGGAGGAACAGTCGCGCACAGTCCCACGTCTCTGGGCTAATTTGCCTAATCTTCTCGGTACTTTAGACCGCAGTGGAAACGCAGACAGTAGCAGGTCTGGGGGAAAATAAACTTCTAAAAAAACTTCCTGGTACAAACTGTTCCGGGTAATTTCAGTGAAAACGGGGCTTATATTTCTTTATATCTAGCAATTGCGACTTTATATCTAGAAATTGCATGTTATAAAGTCAGAATTGCATGATACAAAGTCTGAATTGTGAGATACAAAGTCTGAATTGTGAGATAAACTTGCAATTCTGAGAAAAAAAGTCAGAATTGCAAGTAGCCTGGATGCCAGCCGAACTTAGCCCTGCCCACAGATTGGGAAGTTCGGTCTGGACTTGATCCGTTGTGGAGCAACTATGCACGAACCAGAGTTGTTTGGACCAATCAAATTGTTAGGGCGGGCTTTATACGATGATGGACAGATGATCAACAGTTACGTAATCATGCACGTCACCAAAGAGCTCTTGGGTTGAATTCGTTCTAATCCTAAACAGTTTTTTACAACACCGGCAAAGATCGTTTACACTCATTTTCTTCTTCTACTTCTTCCAGCATGCATGCAACTATGTGTCGCTCCGTTGCTCTGATTGGTTGTAGGTCTATCCAATTGAGTGCAGAGGCATTTTCTTTCTTTCTTTTAATAACAGCCCAATGGAGCAGTATCAGACTCATAGTCTGACTACAATCTTAGTATGACAACGTCAGGCAAGCAATTCTGAGAAAAAAAGGCAGAATTGTGAGATAAAAAGTCGTAATTACCTTTTTTTTTAATTTTTTTTATTCTGTGGCAGAAACAAACTTCCATACTAATGAGCACTCTTCTGAAAGTAAAAATGGGACAAATGGGACATGGAGTACGGCCCAGTAGACTTGTGCATAGACATGAAGCCATTAATTTTAACAATTTATAACCAATTTTAATCATTTTAGCAATGTTTTTCTGTCAAGTCACCTTTATTTATGTATAGCGCTTTATACAATACAGATTGTTTAAGAGCAGCTTTACAGTGATGATGGTAAAATAATGCATTTTGGCTGAGGTTCAGCTGAAGTCAGTTCAGAGTTGATTCAGTTCCGTTGTAAAGATCATCAATTATTAACTTAGTTCATTTCATCTATAAAGCAGTTCTGCAAAAAGTGATGTCATCGACCAGCTCAGCAGCATCAGTACAGTCAGATCAATACCATTGTGTCTCCTCTGGCCAACGAACGAAAACGGTGTCATTATGATTCAGGCTGCATCACAAGTCAGAGTTCAGATCGGGATCGGGATTGGTAGCATTCACATATTCATCCAGTTCTTTTGCTTGAAGATCGATTCATCACGCCAAAATGGAGCCGAAGCTGGCCATAGGGTCTATACGTGGACGACCTGTCCGGTTCTCGTGGTCTCTGCTGAGAATCTGTGCCTATAGCTGTCATGTCGACGAGGCCTTCACAGGGATTGTCTTGTAGACACGTCTCGGCTGACAGAGACATGAACTGTGTAAGTCAGTTCACTTCTCAGCAGCTAGTGTCCTTCCACATTGGAATGAGAGAAGTTTGCAGGAAGGAACATTCTGGGTTAAAATCAATTTAAGCACTGTTAGATAGTATCGAAAGGAGGGCATGCTGTTGATTATAACAGAAAATGACTCATCCCACTGTTTGAAAAATTTTTTTTACAGTAATGTTAGTAAAATGGAAGTCTGCATTCTTCAAAGGACACGTCTTTGAAGTCCGCTAAGGTTGAACCGAATGTTGTTAAATGGGACGGAGCCTAAGGAGGATTGCTATAGCGACTGTGACAGCTGTCGTTGACAAGTGGTTCACACCTGTCGAAATATATTCATCTTGGGCATTTCTGTACATAATAAAGAGTATAACGCTTTATAAAATCACATCTTGCTATGATATATCAACATTTGAACAGCTTTAAAGGGTTAAAAATGAAAATTCTGTCATTAATTCCTCACCCTCATGTCGTTTCAAACCGCAAGACCTTCACAGCACAAATTAAGAGCTTTTTGATGAAATCTGAGAGCTTTCTGTCCCTCCATTGACAGCTACTCAACTACCACTTTGACACTTCAAAAATGAATTATTGAATGAATGTTTATATGTGAATAAAAAGCCTAAATTCAACCTGTTCATCATATAAATCAAACGTGTCTCTTCAGAAAATTTCGACTGAACTTCTCCATTCATGGATTAGTTTTACGATCTCTTTATGAACTTTTTGAAGCATCAAAGTGTCAGTTGTGTAGCTGCCAATAGAGAGTAGAAATGGCGAGTTCATTTTTGGGTGAACTATCCTTTTTAAAGTGTTTTTATTTTTAACAATTGTGTTGTTAGATATTCCAGATAGATGTTGTTGAGCATAGTTGTTAGATATGATCATTGCATGTAGGTGATGACAGGATATTTTTGAGTGAAATAGCCAGACACCATTCAATTGGGTTTCAACTTACTGGAATAATAAAATAAAAAACACTTTAAAAGGGATAGTTCACCCAAAAAGGAACTTGCCATTTCTACTCTCTATTGGCAGCTACACAACTGACACTTTGATGCTTCAAAAAGTTAATAAAGAGATCGTCACAGTGTCGACGAATGCTGTCCCATTTCGAAGGCACCTTTAAATGCGGCCTCAAAATGCTTCCTTCACTTTCTGGATCCTTCATGGCCAGGACTATCCCAAGATTCATTATGTGCCTTTTGAGGCCGCATTTAAAGGTGCCCTAGAATGAGTTGAAACAATATTTTAAATTGTTCTATGATATCTACATAGATGGTATGTGAGTTATTTATGGGTAAAAATGAAAAAATAAATTACGGTCCAGAAACGGTTTTACAGGTCCATTTACAACCCCAGTCTTTTTTTGTATATATAGGTCTGCCAGTCTTTTTCATGAATATTAATAGGAGTTCTGCTCTGATTGGCTGTTTCACTGCGCGGCTGATTTCAGTAGCTTCAGTGAAAACAAACAGATCTACACTGTCCGTCATGAAAATGCATCCAACCTTATATATTATGCATCCAACCTTATATTTTTTATCCTGTTTCTGACGAAGATGCTTTTTTGAGGAACAGCCAATTGTTTTGAGATTGGAAATGGACGCTTCTGAGTGGTAAGTTTAGTCTTTATTTTCAGTAAGACCTGTAAAACGTAACGTCAGTACCAATAACCTGACATGTGAAATAGCATATAACATTAACTTTTTAACATGTTATCTCATAACGTCAGCAGTCACAACTTTGTTTTTAGCATTGTGAAAATATTTGAATCATTGTAATGCGTCACCGTATGATTTTACAATGATAACTACTTCCCTTTGACGAACTCTAAACAGCGAATAGGATAGCGCGCAAATATGTTGTTTGTACAGTACAGTAAATGAAGCTTATGCGCAAGTTCTGGCAGGAAGATTCAATGTTACGTCACTTATCACATTCAGACCTATCCAATCAAGTCATAATTCTCAGAGTATAAAAGATCGGTAATTAACACATGTCTGAGTTCACAGATGCTGACGCCAGCATTACAGTTGACGATCCGGACGTTCCGTGGCGGTCGATCGCTGGTCCTATTATACAATTAATCATGTGCAATACAGTGACTATCAATACTATCTATCATTTTCCCCACGGATGCAACGAAACCAACACGGGTTTTAAAGCGACATGCACCCAGTTAACCGGGGCTTCATGATTAACAGAAGTTGAGCTGAAATCGCGAATGGGTTCAGTGTTATCAGATCGCTAAAGTTGAATTAACTATGCTAATTTGCTCAGCATAGATTTTACAGTACAGCACTGACATCAGTGCTTGATCCGTTTTTATTCATTCGTGCTATTCATCTTGCAAGCGCTGTGAGTTGTCACATACAAAATGCAATTGAAACTGACACAATAGTTTCAAGCTTAGAAGTGTTTTGGGCCTGTCATCCAGCAGAGTACATATTTTGCTCAAACATACGGGGCACCCAGTTTTGAAATGGCTTCCTTGTGTGATTCGACATGGCTTCCTTTACTATGAGGAAGAACCGTATCGTTCTGTGCTCATATAAAGGTGCCGTTGCTTATTGCTTTATAAATGCGCTACATATTAATAAATTAGTTAATTAAAGCAAACATGTATAGTAATTGTGCTTTTGTCTTTGCGTTATTCCAGTTAATTTGACTCTATTTGTGTTTTACTCCGCTACTGATATCTGGATGCCTCTGTCTATTTTTAGGAACTTTAGAATTTAGTGTTAAGTCTCATTTGGTCCTTCTGTACTATGACGCTATGGCTACAATTATGAATTAAACAAAGTGTATCTCGCTAGTACTCAAAGCACCATATGTCAAGTAAGGTTTGCATAAAAAACAAGGTTTAACTGGATATTTGATAGCGGCAATAATTCCGTACTCAATCCGACCCATTTTACATAAAGATTGCATCCTGTACAGCAACTAAATCGCAGCACGGGAATACAATTATTCAAATCTTTTATGAATATAGTAAGTGAGCAGAGTGCGTTCCCTTTATAAACGCATGAAACCGTCAAATGCTTCTGTTTAACTAAACTCTGACACTAGTTTCGGTCAATCTGACTACACCAAATCATGAATCTACAGCATGTTCTACTCTTCGTTGGTCAAACGTATGCACTAGAAGGCAGAATTGGTCAGTGAACAAGCGCTGAGCCATTCAATCCTGATTTGTATGTTCCGTGTTGTGTTGGCTCCTCCAATTGGCCATTGCATTCAAGCGCTCCACAGACATTTACATTTACGCATTTGGCAGACGCTTTTGTTCAGGGTGACTTGCATCGTGTTCAAGGTGCACATTTGGTATTTTGTCGGATCTTGCTTTCCCTGGGAATCGAACCCATGGCTTGGCGTTGCTGGCGATACGCTCTGCTGTTTGAGCTTCAGGAAAGATGTGTCTGTGATTGGCTACGCTCGCATTGTAAACACCAACATTCGTCAGTCTATCGAGACTAACACAATATACAGGGGAGTAAATATAGGGCGACTGTTTGACAAAGTCTGCACATGCGTACTGATTCCTGCAAATTACGAGCTCTCTCGCAGTGAGTTTTTTTTTTTTCTCGTCACCAAAGCTGGCACACACGGTGCGGCTTATAATCATTGCGATTCGTTGCTTTTCAGACTGTGATCCTGATGTCACACTGTGGGAACTCCGCTGCATTAATGTCAGACTGCATGATAATCAAACGCACAAGAATTTGTCTGAAGGTTACATCAACCCACTCACATTTGTTTAATTTACTTCAGGTTACACATTTATCATGGCTGTTGGTGAGTATGTCAAACATGCTGTCAAAGACAAAAGATTTTAACCTATGGTCAAAAGAATTTAGGATTGCGATATTTGTCTCAGACTGCCAAACGTGGACAACTTCATGCAGTATGAACTTGGCTCAGGTTATCAAACGATGACTCTCACATTGATTATTGTTTTTCATTTGTTCGGTTGCTTTGCAGGGTTCTATAGCCAGCTATGGTTTATTAGCTAGTAAAGCGTCTTCTAAAACATTTTTTCCGCAAGGGCATTGTTTGGTTTTCAATTGTCGGTTATGTATTTGTCATGCTGTTCTGGTTTATTTTCTTCTGGGGGTTCTCTCAACAGGTTCTGATGGTTAGATGGTGTTCTATCTAGCTGTGAGCTGGAGTCATGCCCAATGGTTTCGAATCCTCCAACTGCAGATGCTAAGAACTGCGGTTCCCCAACTCCTCTATGCCTAGGTCATTCTTTGGATTGGGGCTGCTACGAACGCAGCTCAATTCGTGGAGTCTGCATACTCTATCAAGGTGCTGTGTACATGGTCATCCTCAGCATTATAGTACAAGCAAGATCTGACTCAAACACTCAGCAACTTCAAGTAGTAATTTTCATGCTAATACTGGTGGTGGCATATTTTCTCCTCTATTACTACTCATCAATCCTGTTTTCGTCAGTCTCTATAAGCCTTTCATGAATTTCTCTGTGACCTAACATGGTCTCTGTCCAGGTGGCCTATTGTAGCCTTCATCTCTGTGGCCTACTGCGGCTTCATCAGCGTGGCCTTCGTCTCTGTAAAAGAGGATATCTCTAAGCACATCCCTGCACCCCTAATCATTCTGCAATTTTTATATTCCCCAACGGGTCTCCCATATCAAGGTGGTTAACTCACCTAGAGACAGACCTACAGAACTGCAGACCATCTCATCAGTATACCGGACATTCATTCAGGGTTATGTGCTGCTACAACAGCAGGATTGTTTGGTGGTCAAGATGGTTGTCAGCATTCTTATATTATAGAATGCTCAAACCTTCAGGTAATCTAAGATTACCTATGTGTTTTAACAAGCATCAGGTAAATTACAGTTTATCATTTAACTCCTAATACTTTTTCATGGGGTCTATCTTCTCCTCACTATGGGCTATCGCAGCCTTCTCTGCACACCGGCTTATCATTCTCAGTCGCCGCGTCTTTCTTGTACCCTCTCCTATCAAGGCTGTATACACGGCCTAACCTGGCAGTCATACAGCCTATGTGGGTTTTTTTTCGCACCCCGGCCTATTGAGGCAGTATACACGGCTAACATGGCAGAACATACAGCCTACGCAGCTTTTCGTACCCTGGCCTATTGAGGCAGTATACACGGCTAACGTGGCAGTCATACAGCCTACGCAGCTCTCTAAACCCCGGCCTATTGAGGCAGTGAATATATGGCCAACGCGGCAGAACATACAGCCTACGCGGCTTTTCGTACCCCGGCCTATTGAGGCAGTGAATATATGGCCAACGCTGCAGAACATACAGCTTACGCGGCTTTTCGTACCCCGGCTTATTGACGCAGTGAATATATGGCCAACGTGGCAGAACATACAGCCTACGCAGCTTTTCGTACCCCGGCCTCTTGTGGCAGTATATACGACCTAATGTGGCAGTTCATACAGCCTACGCAGCTCTCCGTACCATGGCCTATTAAGGCATTGAATATATGGCCAACGTGGCAGTCCATACAGCCTACACAGCTTTTGCAGTAGCATAACAATTCCCTCTATTTATTGGTTAACACCTATGTCAATATCCATATCTATTGCATGTTCAATGTCCATATTCTAAGTAATTCTTATGCAAATACTGGTGGTGGTGTCACAGCGTCACATTCTCAGATTATTACTCATCCCGTTCGTCAGTCTCTATAGCTCTTATCCTTCGTCAATTGCCTAATGTGGCCTTTGTCTCCAGGTGGCCTTTGTCTCCAGGTGGCCTTCGTCTCCAGGTGGCCTAATGTGGCCTTCGTCTCCAGGTGGCCTAATGTGGCCTTCGTCTCCAGGTGGCCTAACGTGGCCTTCGTCTCCAAGTGGCCTAACGTGGCCTTCGTCTCCAGGTGGCCTAACGTGGCCTTCGTCTCCAGGTGGCCTAACGTGGCCTTCGTCTCCAGGTGGCCTAACGTGGCCTTCGTCTCCAGGTGGCCTTTGTCTCCAGGTGGCCTTCGTCTCCAGGTGGCCTAACGTGGCCTTCGTCTCCAGGTGGCCTAACGTGGCCTTCATCTCCAGGTGGCCTAACGTGGCCTTCGTCTCCAGGTGGCCTTTGTCTCCAGGTGGCCTTCATCTCCAGGTGGCCTAACGTGGCCTTCGTCTACATGCGGCCTAACGTGGCCTTCGTCTCCAGGTGGCCTTCGTCTCCAGGTGGCCTAACGTGGCCTTCGTCTCCAGGTGGCTTAACGTGGCCTTCGTCTCCAGGTGGCCTAACGTGGCCTTCATTTCCATGCGGCCGATCAAGGCTTCTGTCTTTACCTGGCTGATCAAGGCCCGTCTGCAGCCGTTCAAGGCTTTTGTCTCTACCTGGCTGATCAAGGCCAGTCTGCGGCCGTCCAAGGCTTTCGTCTCTACCTGGCTGATCAAGGCCCATCTGCGGCCGTTCAAGGAATCGCAGCATTTACGACGGGCGAGTATACAATTCTTTCACAATTTTTGGGGGTGAGTAGGTCCCGTCCTGGAGGAACTAATTTCCTCTACCAATTCTTGGGGGGAGGCTGCGCCCCTGCCTTCATCTTCAGGCAGGAAGTGCAGAGTCCGTTACCCTCGTGACGAGCGCTACGGACGGGGCCTACGCCAAAGAACCTCTAATTTAATACTTGCTGGTCTGCTAATAAACTTGTGGTGTTATCATACTTTAGCTGGTCTCCCGAGTCTTCCTGGTAGAACTTTTTTTTTTTTTAACAAATTGACTAGATGCTTTGTTTCAATTTAAGTGGTGAAGGTGATGTTAGCTATAAGGATCGAGTGAGCTATAACGTTAAGCATCTAAACTAACATAGTTAGCTCTTGAGTTATGTGTTGCTGATTAAATATAGGCTAAATTATAATTCTATCAGACAAAAGGGACTGCCGTATGTATCTACGGTTGTATTTTGTAGATTTATATGACAACACTGGCAGGAAATAATATTAACCTTTGGCATTTGACATACTGTTATGTATGCTACTTGGAGTTTCCTACTGTACTAGCATCTTGCGTTTATATTATCATTAATGTTGTCTCACTAAGAAACTTTCGATTTAATCCGAAATTGTTTAGACAGTCAATAAGTGGATAGAATCACTACATACTGCTTGCGTGAATATAGTTTGAATTGCCGCTTCTCCAGTATCAGATGCTGAGTGAAATGGGCCGAGCAAACGAACAACTTTGAATTAAATTGTTGCGGTATCCGGTTATAGATAAACATCAACCATGCCTGTTGACAGTTTTGTTATGTGGGAAGGGTATGAAAAGTTCTCACGTCCCCTGCACAGCCTGGAACATAACATTTATTTCCATGATCTGTCATTTTCGCTATCCTCGCGTGACGCTTGTTTCTTCACAATACCTGCAGAACTCTCGATGATTCGGCTGTGCAGTTCCGCTTGGCCTTACATGTGCTGGCATATACAAATGTTGGGGGCGTACATATTAATGATCTCGACAGTTGCGTCACACTCTGTGTTATGTTGAGATTCGCTTGTTTTTCTGTGGTGTTTTTCACAAATGAGATTTACATATGAAGGAGGAAGCAATGGTGTTTGAGACTCACTGTATGTGATGTCCATGTACTGAACTCGTGTTATTCAACTATGCCAAGGTTAATTCAATTTTTCATTCTAGGGCACCTTTAAAGGTGCCTTCGAAATGGGACAGCATTCGTCGATACGCAGGATGCAGCCTCTGAATTGAGATGCAGCTTATAAGGTTCACATTTTAAATCTTCTAAAAATTGGCATTTGTGCCTCACCATAACCTCAATTCACTGAAAAAAACAATAAGTCAAATTTAGTTTTTTCAAAATTTCTTTATGTCACATATGGAATTAAATAGACTCTATTGTTAATTAAGTAGAATGACAAAAGAAAAATCATTTTAGAGGTGTGCAGGATTGAAATGGGTACTGCAGTCCAAATTCAAAATATTGGAGAACGTTGTTTCATCCGCCCCCTCCTCCTCAGACTCACATTGGGTTGCCATCTTGAGGACACGCAACAGGAGTGAGCACAATTGACAATGAAAGTCACACTGTAAGTTGATAAGTTGATTTATCCTCCTTTTAACATACTATTGTTCATAGAGATTTTTAGATGGATTCTGAGGCTTTTTAGGTGAGATCTGCGATCTCTGACCCGGTTTGTTTGCTGGCAACCTGTGGTGTCGAAATACTATTGGGTAAACTGGCAGCAAGCGGCATCACACAGACCAAAACAAAAACAGACATCCCGACACGGAACACACATTTCAAATGAGAATGAATGGCTCATTTTTTTTCTGAGAAACAAGTAGGTGAATTTAGCAGTTTCCTACATATCTGCAAACATATTATGGTAATTTTATGCTTTAGTAAAGTGAAAAACTTACATACAGCACCTTTTACTTAATTTCTACTTAGTTGAATTTTCCTTTGCAATACATTTTACTCAAAAAATATAACACTGAATTAAACCACGCTTTTAAAGTGTATGCTTTACTTAGAAACATCTAAGTAAATAATACAATAGATAGTGTGTAGACACCATATTACAAGCCATATACAAGCCACACTCGAACACAAAGGCCTCAATACTTGGTACACAATGACAGTAACATCCGATGGATCTTTTTTGAGTATGAATGGGTCATTTTGAGTAGAAAATTAAAGGTACACTATGTAACTTTTCCGTCCACTAGAGGTCGCCTGTTCAAAATAAAGGCATAGTTTGATGACGCCAAGTTTGAGCGCAGAATCTTGGGACATAGGACTCGGGCAGAAATCATGTTCATGGATGCGATTTTTAATGTTACTGTAGTATGAAGCAGAGCAGTACCGAGTGTTGTGGGAGCTGAGTAAGGCCGCTGGAGCGATGAAGGCAACACACGCCTCGCCACAGTCGCCGGCGCTACTTCCGCTTTTCCGCTTTTCAACATCATGAGTATGAGGTAAAGCAGCTCTTTTTATCATATTAGATACATCTGAGTGTGAAAATTAAGTTATGGCGTTACTCTGTGTTCACTCGGCAGCTGCTATGACACTTGTTGCTCACTGCAGTGAGAGTAAAGCGTTTCTGCAAAATAAAACCGAGGGGAACGCAGATATGATGGAATCGACAGGCGACTCCCTCACACGTCCTGGTTCCTTGGTTAAAATAGAAATTTCTCACGATTTACAAATAGTTGGAAACATTTGGGATATTGTAAGTACTCAACTGAACAAAATATATAACACTGGCATAGTGTTTTTTGGATATTTTACTGAAAAAATGTTACATAGTGCACCTTTAACACCAAATGTCACAGAGTTGCATGTTACTAAATCTAACAACAAAAGCAATGATAAAATTGTGAAAATCAACCTCATTAATTATTCAAGGCACAACAGAAAAGTTTCGTTTTATTTAATTTTATAATGTTTATACTGTATTTACGCTTTAATTTCTACAAGTTTGAATTGAGTAGCCTACTAATATAGTTTACTATAGTTTCATGTAGAACTTACATTTGTTTTTCCTGTAGTATTTAGTATTAATTTTGTTCAGTGTTTTATGCTTTAATAAAAAGAGGCAAAAGCTGCATTTTTGTGTGTGTTGTTATTGTTGTTGTTGTAATCGGTATTATGCCACAAATGCTGTTGATTGAATTTGTTTTGAACCAGGAATATACCTTTAAGCTTATGTTTTATTTAACCTGGTATGAATAGATATTCATCTTCGGGATCAAGACAAATGCATTATGGAAATGTGGAAAACAGAACACTGTCTTCAGATTCTAATGAAATGTGCCCTGAGTGCTGCAGGAGTAAATGTATGAACGTTTACCCTTTGTATCACAAGGTTTTCAGAGCAGAGGGTAGAGGGAGCATCTACAGCTGCTATTACAGCAAGGCCTGCACCATCATTCAGGGTGTCAGTCACCTTGATTACAGTCTGTTCTCATCTATGTGGCCTGGATGAAGGTTCTGCAGGATAACAACCAACACAAGCAGATTCAGGAACTGTTTGTATCCCCAAGCAGCATGAACATTGAACTGTCAATCAAACGTGTATTGACAAACAAATTGAACTGTCAGCCAACATTAGGAAAATAAGCACATTGGATGCACTACGGCATCAAGCAATATTGAACAAAAATCAGATTTTTTTTGCATATATATATATATATATATATATATATATATATATATATATATATATATATATATATATATATGAAATATAGTTTTAGGCTTATTTGATGAATAGTTCATAAGAACAGAACAGTATTTATCTGAAATAGAAAACTTTTGCAACATTGTAATACTGTTCAAAAGTTTTGGGTCACTAAGAATTAATTTTTTATTTTTTGGGTACTTAATACAAATTAATACATTTATTCAGCAAGGATGAAAAGTGACGGTAAATACATTTATAATGTTACAAAAGATTATATTTAAAATAAATGCTGTTCTTTTGAACTTTATATTCATCAAATAATCCTGAAAAACAGTTTGGTCTAAGGAAGGAATAGTGGTGAACCGGCGACAGGGTCATGGGCGGCCAAGGCTCATTGATGCACGTGGGGAGCAAAGACTGGCCAGTGTGGTCCGATCAAACAGACAAGCTACTGTAGCTCAAATTGCTCAAGACGTTAATGCTGGTTCTGATAGAAAGGTGTCTGAATACACAGTGCATCGCATGCTGACCGCTGTCCACCACTGAAAGCACCAACAGTGGGCACGTGAGCATCAGAACTGGACCACGGAGCAGTGAAAGAAGGTGGCCTGGGGAACACATGGCACCAGGTTGCACTATGGGAAGAAAGCAAGCCGGTGCTTTGGCCAATGTTCTGCTGGGAAACTTGGGTCCTGCCATCCATGTGGATGTTACTTTAACACGTACCACCTTCCTAAGCATTATTGCAGACCATGTATACCATTTCATGGAAACAGTATTCCCTGGTGGCTGTGGCCTCTTTCAGCAGGATGATCCGCCCTGCCACAAAGCAAAAATGGGTCAGGAATGGTTTGAGGAGCCCAACAATGAGTTTGAGGTGTTGATTTGTCCTCCAAATCTCAAACCAATCGAGCATCTGTGAGATGTTCTGTATAAACAAGTCTGACCCATGGAGGCCCCCACCTCGCAACTTACAGGACTTAAAGGATCTGCTGCTAACATCTTGTGCCAGATACCACAGCACAACTTCGGGGGTCTAGTGGAGTCCTTGCCTCGACGGGTCAGGGCTGTTTTGGCAGCAAAAGCGGGACCAACACAACATTATGTTACGTTATTAGGTCATAATGTTATGCCTGATCGTGTACATATATATATATATTGTGAATTGTGTATAACACTGTGATAATGATAATCAATCACTCTCAAAGTGATTGGCCAATCACAACACACTGGTCCAGCCAACCAATCAGAGCTCATTTAGCTTTTTGGAAGGAGGAGTTTCATAGCGACAGACTAAACAGAGCGTTTACTGACAGACTGGTAAGATAATGTGTGAAAATGAATGTTTTTTTTTTTTTTTTTTTTTTACATTCAAGCATAAAAACCTATTAGTTCTAATTATAGTTGACCCCAAAAACAAAATCAGACAAAGACTTTGTAAAAGGGCATAATATGACCTCTTTACAATGTATATATCACTATGCACTTTTGTTGTAGGCTAAAGGGCTGCTTGGAGAGGGTATGTAATGGGAATGTTCATTTCTAGGTGAATTTAGATCCCTGGAGTGAATTCAAAGAACAGTATGGAAACCAAAACAGTATATATACAGTATATTGCTTCAATACAACTGCATTCATCTGACCTCTTTTGTAATGGTGAGTGGACTCCAATATCTCTAAATGTCGTGTTTGTGTTTTATCATAGTATCATTGTCCTGGAAAGCCTGGCATTATTCCCAGAAACCCCTCAGTATAATAGAGAACACTTATACATGACCAGTCATTGTATCTCTGTGTGTCTCCACAATACACAGACCTTGAGCCTCCAATTCAAATCACACTAAACAACGACAAGAGCAGCATACTGAAACACATGCCAACTCAAGGTACTTTCAAACCGGAGAGAGGCAAATGCTGTGTATGGTGTGCCTTCAGCACTATTCTGTACATTTTAGCACAAACGGTCAGATGTCAGCATGTATTTCCAGACAGAGCGGGAGGAGATTTGTTGGAGATGTATTAGATGCACTGAGCTTCATGTTTTTGAGTAAGTTGATGAGTTACTTACTTACTGTTTCTTTACTGTTTCTCTAGCCACTAGCAAAAAGGGGTGGTACCCTTAAGGGTGCATTTGTGTACCTGTAAGCCAGGGGTAGGCAAGTTCGGTCCTAGAGAGCTGATGTCCTACAGAGTTTAGCTCCACCCCTACTAAGCCACCACAATATAAAAGTAATGGCTCCCAGCATGCATTACAGCATTAAGGATGTCACCATTATCTGTGTGTGTCTAAACTCCCCCGTAGAATGTATTTAAAAATTCTGAATGTATGATCTGTGTCAAGAAAGTGTTATTTTATTGTGATTTTAGTGTAATATTAGTGTAATATTTTAGTGTAATATTATTTATTAATATTTTTAATCAGTGATGAGTTTAGTCAAACATTTTTCTTCATGATAAATTTTGTTTATGGCTTCATTTGATTTGAACAGATTATGTGTTTTGTTAACACTGTAACAAAAAACACAAACTCACATAGAAAGCCAAGAGCTAAACTCCCCAACTAAAGGAAACACTTATCACCATAATGGTGACATTTGCAATAAAACATCAACACCTAAACCTCTGTTAAATAATAAATAATAAGAGCTTCTATGTCTTTCAGGGTTGGAGCCAAACTCACTAGGACTGAACTTGTCTACCCCTGCTCTAAGTAGAGGAAAACAATGGTATAATTGTACCCTAAGGACCAATTGTGTATCTTTAAAGGTACAGTTATACGTTTTGTTCCCCAAGGAACAAAATTGTACCTCCACTGTACCTTTTTTTCTGAGAGTGTATGAAGATTTTTTGGGTAAAATATGTCATAGTTTACTTTATTTAACAGTTTAATATATATACCAATATAATATATTTTTCTAACATTGATGTCTTTAATGTCACTTTTGATCAATTTAATTTATTTAATGCTTCCATATTCATTTATTTGAAATAAATAAATAAATAAATAAATACCTTTTAAAAAATCGTACTGACCAAAGGACAATAATTTATATGATATTCCATTACGTTTTGAAGAAAAAAATAAATGATGATGCTCTGGTACAGTATCTTCAACGGAATGGGGCCTAGAAGAGAGGAAGCATGAATGAAAGCCTCTAGGGCACTTACTGTACCGCCTAAATCAGTCTATAATGCAAGCTCATGTTTTAAGTCCCATATACTCTATCTCTCCCTCATTGTGTGTGTTTGAGTGTGTATGTGTGGTGGTTTATGCCTCTGTGATTCATACTCTTCAGATGAAGGACTCCCTGACTAAAGCTGCATCCCCCAAGGCTGAAACGCAACCTTTCTTTCCCCTCACCGGCTGCATGTCAACAGAGTTAACGTTCACTGTTGTCCACCTCTAATTCATACACAAACACAAACCTACTTCCTCTTTATTCCCATGCTGAAAAGTATATTTACAGATATTGGACTATAGGCCTAGCATATTACACAGGAGCATTAACTTTTCTGCTTGCGAGCTCAAGTAATCTTTCTCATGTATTAGAGGATCCTTGATCCCAGCTCCTGAAGGCGGAAAGTCTAGTCTGTGTTATGTACATCCCTGTCTATCCCGCTGTGCCTTAAAGGGGTGGTAAAATACATTCTTTGGAAGGCTTGATTGTGTTTGTGGGGTACACTGTAACATGTGTTCATGCTTCGTTTAAAAAAAAAGTGCATTATTTTTCATACATTTTATCTTTATTCTACACTGCTCTGTCCCTCCTTGTAAAAATGGTCTGATGGTTTCCGGGTTGTATGAAGCCAGTCCCTCAAAAAAACGCAATGGGCTCAGATTGGTTAGCTGGTCCAGTGTGTTGTGATTCGCTAACCGCCTAGTGCACGTTTGTCGGAAACGTCACGCCCCTTACCTTTACCGGTAGCCTGTGCTTTGGGTAGTACAATGGCGTCAATAAAACCATACCAATTTGAGCCCAAATCAGACCCAGACAATTTTAGTGAAGATGATCGTGTAGAACCTGTTCAGGCCTCAAGAGTAAAGACTGCGGATCTATAATAATCGCTACTGAATGGCACCGTTACTTTTGTATTTATAGAACGATTTGCCAAATATCTGTCGCAAGAACGAACATTAAACATTGGCTTTACTATAGTATCCAAATCAAACACAGAACCATGTTTAGCATGCCTGTAGATAAACAATACATAAAAGCTCTAATCAAAGAATGATTTACACTAATGCCAAATTCGCTGTTGAGATTTAAAAAAGTTTGTAACGTTAGGTGTTTGTCGGATAACGTTAAGTATGAATGAGCATGTAACAAACTGGTTTGCAGAGCCAAATGAGCGTTGTCATCTGTGTACTTCCTTGCTACAACGTACAATTAACAATACAAACTATTACAGGAAAACAAATCAACGAAAAATAAATCATACTGTAACGGTTACCAGCTGGAGTGCCCGTGAGAGCCACCAGAGGGCACTCCACACATAAGACTATGATCACTCACAAACTACATTTCCCATAACTCACTGCCCGGACTCATCATCACTTATCACTGATCACATTCACCTGTACCTCATTCACTGATTGCATTCACCTGTGTTTCACCGTCCTGTTAGTCTCTGTCTATTTATACCATGGTCATGCATTCACTCACCGCAAAGTCTTGTTTAAGTTTACACTGCATTTCTGAGCATTCTCCTGGTTTTCTTGTTTTGGATTTCTTGCCCTGTTCCCTGGATTACTCTCTTGCCTCTGGTCCCTGCCTGTTTTGTTTGTTTGTTCGTTTCTTTGTCTGGACTGCCTGCCTGTGTATGACTCTTGCCTGTACATTGGATTACGCCTCTGGATTGCCCTCAAATAAAGCTGCAATTGGATCCACCTTCGAGTCTCGGAGCAGTTCGTAACAGAAGACTTCGCCAACAATGGATCCAGCAGCCCTCATCCTTGTTCGACTACGCCAAGGAACTCACTCACTCGAGGACCACATCAGAGACTTTCTGAATATCTCAAACACCACCAACCTCCCAGACTTTATGTTGATTGACTTTTTTTGCTATGGATTCAACCAAAAATTACAAACCAAACTGATCCGTGATGGTCCTCGAGGGTCCTTGGGTGAGTTCCTTGACTATGCCCTTCAGGTGAGCGGCTCTACATTTACTGTGGGTGTTGTGGAGGAAGGTGATATCTATGCAGTTCACGCCATGTCACCGTTTGCACTTCACGCCAGTCCAGCCGAGCCTGCAATTCACGCCAGTCCAGCCGAGCCCGCACTTCACGGCAAATCTGCCGAAGCCAAGGCAGTATGCGTTATGCCCGCCGCCCCTGAGACTGAGAGCGTCATGCCCTCTGCGCCTGAGACCGCGAGCGACATGCCCGCCAAGCTAGAGCCTTCACCGCTGGTCTCGTCCAGTTCAGAGCCCTCTTCATCGCTGGTCCTGTCCAGCTCAGAGCCCTCTTCATCACTGGTCCTGTCCAGCTCAGAGCCCTCTTCGCCACTGGTCCTACCCAACTCAAAGCCCTCACCGCAGCTGGTCCCGTCAAATCCAGAGACTGAGCTTCACGTCACGTCTGCCGACCCAGAGACTGAGCTTCACGTCACTTCTGCCGATCCAGAGACTGAGCTTCACATCACTTCTGTCGATCACGAGACTGAGCTTCAAGTCACTTCTGCCGATCCAGAGACTGAGCTTCACGTCACTTCTGCCGATCCAGAGACTGAGCTTCACGTCATTTCTGCCGATTCAGAGACTGAGCTTCACGTCACGTCAGCCCGTCAAGAGTCTCGTCCCGCCGAGCCTGAATCTGTTCCTATTCCTCTTCCTGTGCCTGTGTCTCTGGACAAGATGGCCACCTCCGAGCCAGTGTCTCCGTACAAGATGGCCGCCACCGAGCCAGTGTCTCCGTACAAGATGGCCACCGAGCCAGTGTCTCCGTACAAAATGGCCGCCGCCGAGCCAGTGTCTCCGTACAAGGTGGCCGCCGCCGAGCCAGTGTCTCCGTACAAGATGGCCGCCGCCGAGCCAGTGTCTCCGTACAAGATGGCTGCCGCCGAACCAGTGTCTCCGGACAAGATGGTCTCCGCCGAACCAGTGTCTCAGGACAAGATGGTCTCCGCGGAGCCGGTGTCTGTTCCTCTTCCTGAGCCGGTGTCTGTTCCTGAGCCGGTGTCTGTTCCTGTTCCTGAGCCGGTGTCTGTTCCTGTTCCTGAGCCGGTGTCTGTTCCTGAGCCGGTCTCTGTTCCTGTGCCATGGTCGCTTCCCTGGCCGCCTGAAGGGTCGTCTCCGCCCTGGCCACCTGAAGGGTCGTCTCCGCCCTGGCCGCCTGAAGGGTCATCTCCGCCCTGGCCGCCTGAAGGGTCGTCTCCTTCCTGGACGCCTGCACAGCCTGATCCGCCCTGGTCGCCTGAAGGGTCGTCTCCTCCCTGGCCGCCTGAAGGGTCGTCTCCTTCCTGGTCGTCTGCACAGCCTGATTCGTCTTTTATGTAAATGAAAAGATTCGTACGGTTTATGTAAATATTGGGGCTGGTGATGTCAGCAACCCTGGAGGAATGTGTAGTAGTCCCTAGCGGCCGTTTGCTGTAGTCCTTAGAAATTGATTTCTTTAAAACAAATATCTCCCTTTGCTTTAAACGTTGAACGTTGTAACTTCAAACAGCAACATTACACACTAGCTAAAGTTAGAAAAGTGAAATCATGGTTTACCACCCCTTTAATTCACCCATAAGAAACACAAAAACGAGAGAATTAATACAGTCAGCATTTTCCAAAGGATCTGTTTCAAAACATGAAGAACTGCAAACATAGACAGCTAATTTAACCATCATAGGCACGTTCCCAAAGTGAGAAGCAGATTATGCCATGTCCTAGGATGCCTTATTTCATTCAAATCATTCACCATAATACTATAATGTGACATTACGAGCAACACTTTTTTTCACCAGACACAATACTGAATGTATCCTTGGTCCAAAAGAAAATCCCATGAAAGAGCTCAGATAGAATTTTTCATTCAATCTGGAGGACGGAGCTGCTTAAAGGAACAATATGTAATTTTCGCCACTAGAGGTCGCTTATTCAAAACAAAGGCGTAGCTTGATTTCGCTGAATCATGGGAGTTGTTGTCTTCACCTCTACAGCTGGTGGAAAAGAATCTGACGGGACTCAGGTAGAAATCATATTCATGTATGAAGATTTATAAACGTTACTGTAGTATGAAGCAGGGTGGGGCTGAAAGCTGTTGGATCGGAACGAGGCCACTGGAGTGATTGCTAATGAGAGACAAGCGCGACACGGCTTGAGAGCAGTGGAGCTTTTATTATGCCGCAGATGACCGCTTCTGCTTCTTCCGGTCATGCGTATGCGAGGTAACAGCGCTGTTTTATCATATTAGAGACATTTGAGTGTGCTGAAAGTTGCAATTCGCTCGGCGGCGACACATTGTTGCACACTGCTGTAAGCTAGATCGATATTAGGCATGGTGAAACACTCGTGGTAAATCAAGAAAACGAGATTTAAACAATAAGACTAACTGTGTTGAGATATATAACAATGATTAGTTTTCTGTCGATTAATGTATCCAAACAGTTGCTCACCTGTCTAATAAAACACATAATATATTAAAGCGTCTTTGGTTTTTCCATGGCTTCTTCAAAATAAAACAGGAAATCGAGGGTAAGGTGGGTATGATGTCACTGGTGGCGACACACGGACATGGTCGGTGTACTGGTTATAATTGCTATTTCTCTGGATTTAAACATTCTTGGAAACATTTGGGATAATGTAAGTACACAAGTCAACAAAATATATTACATTGTTCTAGTGGTTTTTGGATATTTTAATATATATATATATATATATTTGCATATTGTGCCTTTAAAAGTGTTGATTGAAAACATTCAAACTCATTAGTAGCGTGACAGAGTATTACAGGGATATAAGATGAACCACCTCTGTCCTTACGGATGGAGGAATCAAATGGACCATTAATCTGATAAATGCATGATTTATTGCTTTTGTCACCCTGCAGCATCTATCTACTGACCTAAGATCAGGAAAGGTATTTTTCAATCATTAGTTACAGACACTGAGTAAGAACAAAATGCTTCTCTCAGCACTGCCATCCATCCTCATTATCACTAGACACAGTCAATAAGCCATTCATTTAAGTCATTTGACCACAAAACAGTATTATTTATTCCTATCTTTCTATATGTACCTAATCCTATACTTTTATCCAGCAAGGAAGCATTATATCGATCAATAGTGATAATAAAATATTTATAAGTTTTCGCAAATACATGCTGTTCTGCTGAACTGTCTATTCATCAAAGAATCCTGTAAAAATGTATCATGGTTTCAACAAAAAGTTTTCAACATTGATAATAATAAGGAATAAATTACATTTTGATATATTAAAATAGAAAACTGTTCAATTGTAATAATATTTAATTATATTACGGTTTTATTTATATATACTGTTATAATATATTTATATTCAGGGTGCACATAACTTTTTTGATCTGATTTTCAAAGGTTTTCACACTTTATGCGGCACACAAAATGTAAAATAACACTATTTATTCGCAATAGAAATTAATTTAAAGCTGTTTTTTTCTTTTTACTTTATTAAAGGGATTAAAGGGATAGCTGTCACTTTAAAACCGAATGCACAGACCGAATATACTGACACCATAGACTGTAAAAAGATATGGACGTAGTGTCCGTGACGTCATCCATAGGATTCTGAAGAGCAGTTTTGAAACGTAAAGTAGGGTCGAGCTGGCCATTGCCATCTTGGCAGCGCGTCATCGCGCATCACTCCCGGATAACAGAAAATGGGCAAAGAGGCAGGACGTGGGCGGAGCTGAGGTGACGTGATGACTAGCAGACAGCAGACAAATGACTATCCACATGTCACTTAAAGTTGCCACGCCCTTAATTATGCAGATCTTTAAAGCTTTATATAATGTAAATGAATGAGTTATAAAAAAATATTCACCCCCCTCACAGTTGTCATGAAGAACAAAATTAGATATATAGATCAATACCACAATTTGTACCAGGCTGTAAACATGTTTTTTTTCTGCTGTAAAGTTGGGCATTTTAACATGGGGATCAATTAGATTCTGCTCCCTTTTGGAGTCGATGAATTGCAGTTTAAGTCACTTCTGTGACTTAAATTCACTTCCGGCTTCAAGAGAAACTGGGGGAGGTTGCCACTATTTTGACATAATTTTGTGTGTATGTGTTCATTGTGTGTAAGTAAACGCGGAAGAGGAATCAATTCTGTGTTTGAGCGCTGTCTGAAAAGCTTCTCTCTCTCTCTCTCTCTCTCTCTCTCTCTCTCTCTCTCTCTCTCTCTATCTCTCTCTTTGCTTTTGCGTGCTTCGTGTGTGTGCGGCTGCACACACAGTTAACAGCGTGTGAGTCCCGATTTTCGCCTCTTCTTCCGTTTTTAAAATCATTTGAATGTGTAATAAATTGGAAAGAAAAAACATGTACAAATGATAAACTTTAACTCTATGATGGCAGAATTATATGTGTGTCGAACCGTGGGGCCTGGTCCATACGGATAACGGATCAACTGCAATCCATTGCACCCCTAATAACTAATGAACACACTTATAAGCATGATTGCTATCTTAGCCTACTATGGAGAAAAATCCTACTCCAGTAAGCAAACATGTCCCTGTCCCCAAAAATATTGGTACTCAAAAGCTCCATGTTTTCTGGTGCACATAGTTTATTTTTACCATGCATGTGCATATACTGTTTATATTTATATATTTTTGATCAAATAAATGCAGCCTTGGTGAGCATAAGCAGCATTTTTAAATACATTTGACCAAATTTTTAATGGTAATATATATTAGCTTAGCAACATGCTAATATCAAATAGTATTTACATTGTTTTTGGTCACTTGTGGGGTTCCATGAGAGTTACTGTAGGATGCTGCCTTAAAAGGTGTTCTGAGTCTTAAGAGAGCTGCCACTGGTATCCAGAATTGAATGTGCGTATGAAATAGAGAAGCATGACTTCAAAAATCTGCACAGAATATATTCCCTGTGATATCTTTTGCCTGATTGACACAGTTTATCTCAGTTCAAGAGGGGTTGTGTATGTGTGTGTGTGTGTGTGTGTGTGTGTGTGTGAGAGAGAGAGAGAGAGAGAGAGAGAGAGAGAGAGAGAGAGAGAGAGAGAGAGAGAGAGAGAGAGAGAGAGAGAGAGCAAGCAGTTGGCCAGCTCATTAAAGTCTCTCTATGTGACACAGGGAATAGATTTTTTACTCCAATGTGCTTTTGATGCAGCCTCTGTTTTCAAAGAAATGAAGGAAAAAACACTGTGTTTGGTTTCAGGCCCAATTTTGCCTTCAATCAGCCTCCACATGGATGTTGTGTGATGGACTGATTTTTTTTGAGACTAGAATAAAGCTCAATATCCTACTCTAGACTTTTTGGCAGGTTATATTCTCTGGACCATAAGTAAATTACCTCAAGCAGCTCCATTTCATCCAGGATTAGACTACATCTGATTTTAAGACATTTACTCTGAGGAGACAAGGGAGGTAGTACCACATTGAAAAAAAAAATCAATGAGGAAATAATGGACAAAAATAAAACAAAACAAATATTTAACAAAATATGAGGTAAAAAAAAAATGTGGCAAGGCTGTGCCATAGCGTTATAGCATGTAAAAAGCCCATCTTTTAACATGCAAGAACAAATATATATCACAAAAAAATGTGTCTCAGACAAAAAAAAATCTTAAAAGATATTAAAAATGTATATAGTGCCACATTGCTGTAAAAGTAGGTCAGGATGAGACGTATTCCTCTGAACATTCTTCTGGATGTTAAACTGGGTCACGGGGGAACCCCTATTAAAGAACTTGGCTTTTATGAACAGCATTGAGGTCAAACCTTAGCTAAGGCAGCATCGGTATGTGCAGATCGATGATCGATTACCACCTTATGGGTATGCTGTGAAACTTGGGGATTCCTTGAATCAATCCCTTGAGTCGCATGTTGTTGCTTTGGCATTTTGGTGAGAAAGCAATGCATTCCTCCTTGGTTTTTCATATGTAGGTTATTTGTGTTCCAAGTGTGCTTATATGCCTCTGAGCCTCTTTATTCACACAATATTAGCATATAGCAAAACAAAAAATGCAGATGGCAAAACAAGGTACAGTGCATCCGGAAAGTATCCACAGCACTCCACATTTTGTTATGTTACAGCCATATTCCAAAATGGAATTAAATTTGTATTATTCTCACAATTCTACAAACAATACTCCATAATGACAACGTGGAAAAAGTTTGTTTGAAATCTTTGCAAATGATAAAAAATAAAAATAAATAAAAAATCACATGTATTCACAGCCTTTGCTCAAAACAACCTCAAGTCTTTTTGAGTGTGATGCTACACGTTTGGCGCATCTATTTTGGGCAGTATCAGATCTCTCCAGAGATGTTCAATCCCTGGTTCAATCTGGGCTCTGGCTGGGCCACTCAAGGACATTCACAGAGTTTTCCCGTAGCCACGCCTTTGTTATCTTGGCTGTGTGCTTAGGGTCGTTGTCCTGTTGGAAGATCTTCCACCTTCACCCCAGGCTGAGGTCCAGATTGCTCTGGAGCAGGTTTTTTTCAAGGATGTCTGTACATTGTTGCATTCATCTTTCCTTCGATCCTGACTAGTCTCCCAGTTCCTGCCGCTAAAAACCATCCCCACAGCATTATGCTTCCACCACCATGCTTCACTGTAGGGATGGTATTGGCCAGGTGATAAGCGGTGTCTGGTTTCCTCCAGACATGATGCTTGCCATTCAGGCCAAAGAGTTCAATCTTTGTTTCATCAGACCAGAAAATTGAGACTCTGAGAGTCCTTCAGGTGCCTTTTGGCAAACTTCAGGCGGGCTGTCATGTGCCTTTTACTGAGGAGTAGCTTCCATCTGGCCACTCTACCATACAGGCCTGATTGGTGGAGTGCTGCAGATATGGTTGTTCTTCTAGAAGGTTCTCCTCTCTCCACAGAGAAACGCTGGAGCTGTGAGCTCTCAGACAATTCCTTGGACTTCATGGGTTGGTTTGTGCTCTGACATGCATTGTTATCTGTGGGACCTTATATAGACAGGTGTGTGCCTTTCCAAATCATGTCCAATCAACTGAATTTACCACAGGTGGACTCCAATCAAGTTGTAGATCATCTCAAGGATGATCAGTGGAAACAGTGCCTGAGCTCAATGCTGAGTGTCATGGCAAAGGCTGTGAATAGGGGAGAGCGGGGCACAACCTAACGCTTTTTGACGTTCTCAGTTTGTGTAAATCCATTCGGGGTTAAGAGTATTTGTTTTTTTCACATTAATTGCACATGTCTAGTACAATTATGTGGTTTTGTTTCATTAATACACTGTATACTTTTTTCTTGATTTACCCTGAAAGAATGGAAGTGAAATGTGACAACATGCCCCATAGGTGGGGTACACTGTAACATATAAGGGGCACAATGTAACATGAACTTACGGCAGCTTAAAATGTTATCTGACATAATAAAAAAATATCCAAGACAAACTAAAATATTTTGTTAATAAAATACAACTATTAACTTTTTCGAATAAAAATAATCTCATTTTTAATCATTAAAAATAGAAATAAATGTTTGAGTTTGACAACAAACACACTTTTGAGGTGCTATACAGCTATACAGCATAGTTAAAATAATTATAATAATGAATAATTTAATGAATCTTAATTCACATTTTTCTCATGGTTTCTGAATAGAATTAATAAAAGTATAGAATATAATGGCATATTTCTAATAGGGGCACAATGTAACGCAGTTTTACAACATGCCCCACCTGCACAACTGGGATTTAAACCCGGATCATGTCTTCTGCTGGTTAGATCAGCATTAAAGAATTATCTTAACTGTTAAATAACATAAATACAATTACAATGATATCAGATTTGTCTTATTTTAAATAAACAGAACAGAGATGAAAAATAAACGCAAGTAATGTCTTTTGCTATGGTTAAATAAATGTTCAGTGATATCTTCCAAAGATTTTTTAATTTTAACAATTTTTTCTCTAAATAATGTTGATATGGCAACTACTAAATACACTAAGTTTCGTCATCCTGGCATGTGTGGAAAGTATTAAAGTATTAAACACCGTACTTATTATTTTGTAATGCATTAGGTTAGTGTTGGATATACAGTAACACATCCCTTACGAAATGAACCATGGTTTTACTACAAATAAAACCAAAACAACCTATTATTAACCATGGTTAACCACAAATTAACCATGGTTTTGCTACTCTAACCATAGTTTAACCATGGTATTTGTGGTAAAACTGTGGTTATATAAACGGTAATCAATTAGCCAAAAAAAACATATAATAAAACCATGGTTATTTTTTCGTAAGGGATTGTGCAAACAGATTACTTGAAAGAAAGTAAAGTAACATGTTACTCTTCACACCACAATATCACAAGTTATTAATTTTCTGAAAGTCTTGCTGATTGCACTGATTCATTGGGATCACCTAATTAGCTTATTTTCTTTGTGCTACACAATCAAATCAATCATTTCAAATGAGTCGATTTCACATGAGTAAATTTACATTCTAATATGTCTCGCTTTCCATCTTACATAAATATGGCAGGGATTTCTACACTTCTGAAGTTTAATCTAATTACAGCGTGTAAAAACACAAATGCACAACTTGACATCTGAATAGTTACATTGTTCTGTGTACACTATATATAAGAGTATACTTTCCATGTCAGCAACTTTTTATATCTCCTTAGAATTCTGCCATGGCTCATGTGAGAATAATACATCTTTTGTTATGAGCCACTCGTGTAGCGGGTTGATTTTGTAATATGTTAAGGAAAGCGTTCAGACATACCAGGGAAATGAAAGCACCATTACGATGTGCAGGACTTCTAGTTTAAATAAAATCGAATTGCATGCTCCCTTTATGTGGTTAAGGAAGCCTTTTATGCCATGCAATCCATTCCTGTGGGATACTATTATCTGATACCGTCACGCTCATCAGGCCGGCATTTAGAGATACAGCCTGCAGTCAGTAAAGCAGTACAACAGCAATGTCTTGTTTTCAGTGCATTCAGACAAAATCAACACAGTGGCATGGGTTTATCATTGTTTCAAAGGCATTTGTTATTGAATTGCCATTGTGCTCCAGGGCTGCTATTAAACAACAACAAAAGGCCTTTGCTCTAATCTTTTACTTTTTTGAAACCACCCTTCAAACTAAGAACCCTCAAATTCTTTGTCCAGACTTTGTTTAAACATGCACTCATGTATATATTCAACAATATTACAATATACAATACTGTTCAAAAGATTCAAAATCAATTTCAAATAAACACTGTTCTTATAAATGTTCTATTAATCAAAGAATTCTGGGAAGAAAAACAAATCCACAAAAATGTTAAGCAGCACAACCATTTTCAACTGTGATAATAATCATAAATGTTGTTTCATGAGCAGCAAATCAGCATATTAGAATGATATCTGAAGGATCATGTGACACTGAAGACTAAGAGTAAAGGCTGTTGAAAATTCAGCTTTGCCATGCAGGAATAAATTTTAAAATATATTAAAATAGAAAGTTTATTTTAAATTGTAATAATATTACTGATTTTACTGTATGGTGAGAATAAGAGCCTTACTAATGTTCAAAAACATTAAAACTGCAGTCCGTAGTTTTTCCTCTTTGTCGCCATCTCTGTTTGAAATCTGCAATTGCAGTTATTCGCAGAATTATCAACTTTACTTTTTGAAAGTTTGACCAACATAAGAATTTTCACCGGAAAATGTCATCTGAACAAGTAAGTAGATAACATCCATTCTGACCAACTAAGGGGAAAAAAGCATTGCAGTATGCTAAATCGCCATGATTAAATCTAACGATCGCTTATCATATCACGTCAAACCATGCAAATTATACTTTGTTTACAAATTGTTAATGTTAACAACATCAGCAGCATAGCATGACTACATTTAATGTGTATTTGGGCATCGGCGTCAGAAGTAAAACAAATGTGGGTGGGTCCTCTCTCAGAAAAATGTTACTGGAGTAGATGCCATTTACATTAAGTACAAATATATCGCCTTGTTTGCTAAACGTCTGGTTAGACAAGACAATATTACGAAATCACCATAACATTGAGAGTGGCAATAGTGTAGACGCAAATTCGGATCCACCTTTTGCTGAACTCACTCTACTCCCTTTTCCCATCACATTTCAGATCGGAAAGGCATTTATTTTCAGTAAAAATTAAGAAAATATTAGAAAAGTGGAAATAAAGCGTTTAACATGTGTTTAATAAGTGTTTAACGCTTAGGGGTAGGTAAACAGACATGTGCTGAATTAGAGACGATAAAAGTGTGTGGGTCCAATATCATTGATCGTAAAAAGTGGGTGGGTCTTGTCCCACTCACATACAATGGTTCCGAGGCCCATGTATTAGGGCTACCTGTAGTTCAGTTTCCATTTCTGTGCAGTCTAATTTATAATCGTCATATACCAACAAATGAATGTGGAGGTGAATCGCTCCCTCTCATAGCTAGTGCAAAATAATTTATATTTACCATAATGCACATAGCAAAACGAGAAAGGCACAACAAAGAAAACCCTGTAACTGTATGAATTAAGCGTGTTTTTATTACATAATTTAACCATTGAAATGTCTTGTCCAGCAGAAAAAAACGGTTTCTGCATCCGTTTTGAACCCCTTTAACCCTCTGGTGCTCTCCGTTTAGGGGTTGCATTGGTTGTCTTCCAGGTCATAAGTGACCGGACACCTAAACATTTAACTTCCTCCACCCCAGTAAAACCAATGCAATTTATTTTTCTTCAATAATATTTTTTCTTTTTAATTTTGTATTTTGAGATGATTTGATGGTATGTTTTAATATTTATGCAATAATTATGGTCTATTTTTGCCATTGAAAAAAAAAAAAAAAAATATATATATATATATATATATATATATATATATATATATATATATAGTCACGGGGTGAGGAATCACACGACAAGGCAGGCTGAGTGCAAAAGGCCCCGGAGGGTGGATTTTATTTACAGTGCAAGTGAAAAGGTGAAAACAATCAGTGAGCCGGTGCGTGGTGGCTGGTGATCCTTGTGCTCTGTGGTGCTCGATCCTTGTGAAAGTGGGTGTCCAAACGTGCTCCAGTGAAGTGGGCTGTCGGTCACTCGCTGCTTTCTGAGGAGAACAATAAAGAGAGAGGTTAGTCCAGCAGTGCCTTCAGCTCGAGACCAGAGTCTGTCTGTCTCCTCAGCGTTTGCTGTTTTTATGTCTCCCAGCTGATGAGGCGCAGCTGGGACCGATCAGCCCACGGTGAGGACGTGCAGGTGCTGTGTTGCCAGGGCGACGCTCATTCCTCTGGGTGGACTCGTCACATTCCCCCCCCCCCAAGCGTCGTTCAGGTCCTGTGAACATATGGAGACAGTAGGGTGAAACAAAGGGAGGGTGGGGAATGACCCCTGACAGACCTGCGTAAGCTGTCCATATTCGTGAGAGGCCGTCGGCGTTCGCGTTGGCGGCCCCGGCCCGATGACGTACCTCAAAGTGGAAGTCCTGGAGCGCTAGGAACCAGCGAGTCACCCTGGCGTTCGTGTCCTTGGCGCGGGCCATTCACTGAAGAGGCGCATGGTCGGTGACCAGGGTGAACTTGCGGCCTAGCAGGTAGTACCTGAGCTCCAGGACTGCCCACTTGATGGCCAGGGCCTCCCTCTCGACGGCGGCGTACCTCCCCTCGGCCGGGGACAGCTTCCTGCTGATGTAGACGATCGGATGCTCCTCGCCTTCCTGGATTTGGGACAGGACGGCTCCCAGTCCTGTGTCGGAAGCATCCGCAGCAGGAAGGGGCAACCGAAGTCTGGAGCGTGGAGTACCGGCGAAGAAGTCAGGGCTGTCTTGACCCGGGCGAAGGCCTCCTCAAGGGCTGGGGTCCAGCACACTTTCTCCGGCTGCCCCTTCCTGGTCAGGTCTGTCAGGGGGGCGGCTAGAGAAGAGAAGTTGGGGATAAAGCATCGGTAGTACCCTGCCAACCCCAAAAAGGCCCATACCTGGGTCTTCGTCTGCGGTCTTGGGGCGGAGTGGATGGCCTCTACTTTCTTCTCCTGGGGCTGGATGAGGCCCCTTCCGACTCGGAAACCCAGGTACTTGGCCTCGGAGAGGGCTAGGTGACACTTGCGGGGGTTGGCAGTGAGTCCAGCCCGCCGGAGCTCCGAAAGCACCCTCCGCAGACGTTCCAGGTGGTCTCCCCATGCCTCGGAGTGGATGACGACATCATCTATGTAGGCAGCCGCGTACGCCTGGTGGGGCCGTAGGATGATGTCCATCATCCTCTGGAAGGTCGCGGGGGCCCCGTGCAGGCCGAAGGGAAGGGTCCGGTACTGCCAGTGGCCACTGGGGGTCGAGAAAGCAGTCTTGGGTTTAGCAGATTCAGAGAGTGGTACCTGCCAATATCCTTTGGTGAGGTCCAATGTGCTGATGTACCGGGCCCTTCCCAATCTATCCAGCAGTTCGTCGACCCGAGGCATGGGGTACCCGTCGAATTCGGAGACTTCGTTCAGGCGTCGGAAGTCGTTGCAGAAGCGGAGGGTGCCATCCGGCTTTGGGACCATCACAATGGGGCTGGACCACGGGCTCCGGGATGGTTCGATTACCCCCAACTTCTCTTCCTCAATAGCCTGCCGACGAGCCTCCGGGACACGGTAGTGCTGTTGCCGGACGATGACTCCTGGCGGTGTTCTGACGTCATGTTGTACCACGTTGGTCTGCCCGGGCTGGGTCGAGAACACATCTTGGAACTGACTGACCAGGTGCTGCAGCTCCGCCTTCTGGGCAGCCGAAAGATGGGGGTTGACGTCTACAACCACGGGATCGGTGATGCTTAGGGCCGCTACTTGGTCCCGGGTCCCCACCCACTTCTTCAGGAGGTTGATGTGGTAGAGTTGCTCTGTCGGGCGTCGTCCCGGCTGCCTCAGGCGATACGTGACTGGCCCAATCCTTTCGATCACTGTATACGGTCCTCAGGAACTTGCAGGCAGAGCTGGGGACCAGGACCATGACGCGGTCTCCCGGCTGGAACTCCCGTGGTTTGGCTGACCGGTCGTAACGGCGTTGCTGCGCTTGTTGAGCCTTGCTGAGGTGTTACCGGACTAATGGCATCACCCGGTCAATCTGTTCCCTCATCTGGCGGACGTGCTCGATGAGGGTGCGATGAGGGGCAGGCTGCTGCTCCCAAGCTTCTCGGGCGATGTCCAGGAGCCCTCGTGGTTGGCGGCAGAACAGAAGCTCGACGGGGGTGAAACCAGTTGAGGCCTGGGGTACTTCGCGGATCCCGAAGAGTACATAAGGAATCATGAGGTCCCAATCCCGCTTATCCTCCGCCACCACACGTCTCAGCATCTGCTTGAGGGTCTGGTTGAACCTTTCTACAAGCCCGTCCATCTGTGGGTGATAGACTGTGGTCCTCAACTGCTTCACCCGCAGCAGCCTGCAGAGATCTGCCATTAGCCGGGACATGAACGGGGTACCCTGGTCAGTCAGTATCTCCGTTGGTATGCCAACCTGGCTGGCCAGCAGGAACAGCTCCTGGGCGATGTTCATCGCGGTGGCCTTGCGGAGGGGAATCGCTTCGGGGTACCGGGTGGCATAATCGACGATGACCAGGATGTGTTCGTGGCCACGGGCAGACTTTGGCAGCGGCCCCACTATGTCCATCCCAATCCGCTCGAAGGGCACCTCGATGATGGGCAGCGGAATGAGTGGGCTGGAGGAAGGAGTCCTGGGCGACGTGACTTGGCAGGTCGGGCAGGCCTGGCAGAACCTCTTCACCTCCTGGCCAGTGGAACCGGTCGCGGATACGTTGGGTGGTGTTAGCTGCCCCGAGGTGACCTGCCATAGGATGGGAATGAGCCAGCTCCAGGATGGTTTCGGTCTTGGTCCGAGGAACAACTAACAATTTTTTCTCCTCCCCCCTCTGCTGTGCGACACAGTATAGCAGGCCATTCTCAACGACAAAATGCGGGAGAGGATGGGGCCGTGGGAGGACGTCTTTCCCGTCGATGTTACGCACTTGGGACCAGCAGTGCTTCAGGCGATCGTCCTCCCGTTGTTCTTTGGCGAATGAGCCCCCTCCGGCAGCCTGCTGATATACATCAAAGAAAGGATTAGTGGATTGGGAGGGGGACTCACCATCTCTCCCGCTGTCGGAGGCTAGTAGGGCTGGTCGGCGGCGGGGTCCACGCGGCCGTCTCCGTCTTCGACAGTTCCCCTCCTGGCTGGCAGGCTGAGTGGCGGCGGTGAGCAGGGCGTCGAAGCCCGGCCAGTCTCTACCCAGCAGTATGGCCACCGGAAGGTCCTCTACCAGGCCGACTTCCACCGGCCAGGTGCCTTGGGGCGATGAGATGGTGACTCGACGGGCTGGTACTTGGCGAGTGTCTCCATGCACACACGTAATGGGGAGGAAGCTCTTCTCGCCTCTTCGGGGCCCACACAATCCTGGCTGGATGAGGGTGACCGCACTGCCGGAGTCCAGCAGGGCTCTGAAGTGTTTCCCCTCGATCACCACGTCTGCTTCCGGGGCTCCCGATGGCATCCGCTGGTGGACGATGCAGCCTGCCAGCCACGCACGCGGAGGCGGCATGGATTCGGCGCTGGGCATGGGCTCGTCTCGCGGCGGGGGAACCGTCGGCCTGCTTACTGATCTCGGGGTGCCTTCGAGCGGCCGTCGCTCCTGGACCACCCTCCGGGGGAACGGCAACCCTCGCTCCCCTGCCTCACGGTGGTGGATGGCATCCGCCAGCTCGATCGCCTCCACTAGTTCCGCGGTGTTGGCCGGGTTTTTCATTCCGAGCACGGAGGAGGCGATCGACCACCACCCGTTCCGCTACCTGAGCCGCCGTGGGGTTTCCTTCCATCAGCCAATGGTGAGCGATGCTTTTGAGTTCGGCGGCTTGGGCAAGGGCTGGCACGCGAGGCTTGAATTCCCATTCATGAAATTGTTGGGCGGCACAGATGGATGAGAGGCCCAACCTCGCCAGGATTTCACGCTTGACTTCGTCATAATCCTCAGCGATCGCACGGGGAAGTGAGAAATAAGCCCGCTGGGCTTCTCCGGTGAGCAATGGTGCCAGCGCGCGTGCCCAATCGCCCTCTGGCCATTCTTCGCTTTGTGCAGTCGTTTCGAAGACCTGCAGGAAAGCCTCCACGTCATCATCCGCCGTCATCTTCGGCAGCAGGCGGGTGGCTTGGGCCCGCGGATCAGGTAGCGGATCGCGCCGGGCGGCGGCAACACGGATGGCGGTTAATTCTTCTTCCGTCCTGCCCTGGCGAGTGGCGAGATGTTCCACAATTTGCTGCTGGCGGATGCTCACCTCCGTGAGGCGCTGCAACACTTCCTCCATCTTCGGGGAGCGAGCGCGCCGCTTCCGGATCCTGTCGTGCAGAAAAAAAAACCAAACAGAGAAGATTAGGGTTCGGTGCGGTGAACTTGTCGGTGATTCCTCACGCTTTCGCCCGCATTCTCCACCAATGTCACGGGGTGAAGAATCACACGACAAGGCAGGCTGAGTGCAAAAGGCCCCAGAGGGTGGATTTTATTTACAGTGCAAGTGAAAAGGTGAAAACAGTCAGTGAGCCGGTGCGTGGTGGCTGGTGATCCTTGTGCTCTGTGGTGCTCGATCCTTGTGAAAGTGGGTGTCCAAACGTGCTCCAGTGACGTGGGCTGTCGGTCACTCGCTGCTTTCTGAGGAGAACAATAAAGAGAGAGGTTAGTCCAGCAGTGCATTCAGCTCGAGACCAGAGTCTGTTTGTCTCCTCAGCGTTTGCTGTTTTTATGTCTCCCAGCTGATGAGGCGCAGCTGGGACCGATCAGCCCACGGTGAGGACGTGCAGGTGCTGTGTTGCCAGGACGACGCTGATTCCTCTGGGTGGACTCGTCACATTATATTTAAATTATTGCAGTATTTCAGGTTAAAATAGAGACTAGGCCTTCAAAATATTTTTTTTTGAAGGCAGATTAGCGTCCTCTTTTGGAATTATTTAAGAAATCATGCAACCATGGGTGTAATCACTAGAGATCTCTATGGAGAGGCTTGAGAATTCCCTAGTTCTCTTTTGAACACATTTAATGATTTTTTTTAATGGATTTGAATATATATATATATATATATATATATATATATATATATATATATATATATATATATATATATATATATATATATATAAATCTCAAAGACTATTTATTATAAAGGTTTTTTTTTCTGTTAGAAATGTAGATTTTTTCTGTGAATTTGTGTTTTTGCAGATTTCCCATTAATTTCCTATGGTGGTCATTTTTGACCGAAGAGCACAAGTGAGAGTATTTATTTTACGACCACTTAGCATGCTCGAATCATGCCCTCAATTTTTTGGTGTGTTTACATACCTAATGCTAGAAAAGTCACCAAGTTTCATATCATTCTGATATGATTTAAAACGTGGTTCATAGTTTCAATTTTTCATAGGTGTGTGTGTGTGTGTGTTTGTGTGTTAGTGGATGTGGATGTGTCAATATCACACTCTTGATGTTTTAGAGTGTCACCCCTTTACTGCTGTGTACTTTTTTTCAGTGTCGTGGCCGATTTGTAAATTGTACACACAAATATTTGGTGAATTTTTGTGTTTTTGCCGATTTCCCATTCATTTCCTATGGTCGGTCATTTATGACCGAAGACAATGAACGCTACTTTTTTTTTTTACGACCAATTAGCATGCTCGAATCATGACCCCAATTTTTTTGTGTGTTTACATACCTATTGCAAGAAAAGTCACCAAGTTTCATATCATTCCGATGAAGCAGTGATTTTTAACATTTCAAAACAGAAAATTTTCTGGTCAGAAATGTCCGAAGAGCACCAGAGGGTTAAAACACGGTTTTCACGCCACCTTTCAAAAGCCATTTTTTGCCCGGTTGCAGTCTCTCTTTTTCTGTAGCCACTCCGAGGGTGTCTCAATCAGCTCCCTAGTTCAGTAGTCAGGGCACTGATCATGGAGTCAGCCCATTGACTTATGCCCTGATCAGTGCCCTGACTACTGAACTAGGGAGCTGATTGAGACGCACCCCGAAAGTCCGAAGTCTTTCGCATTTTACAACGGGTGAATCCTAGTTGTCACTGGTGATTGTGTTTGAACCTTTCTGGATCCGCCATCAAATTGATAAGTTTAATTATATCAAGTGCTGTGATAAAAGGCTATTGTTAGGGACCAAGGCAGTGAGGCAAGAGGACACAGGAAGCTGTTTTTCAAAGGTGGGGTTTTATTACCCAAAAATATGAAGAAGTTACTTAAGGACCAAAATTAATAACTAGGCCTTAAAGGGGTCAACAAAAGTAACTGAATATAAACTCAAATAAATAAACTCATAACACAAGGTTAACTAAACAAAAACTGACCTCCCCACAAAAACAGAAGGGAGCTTATATAATGGCTTGACAAAACCAAATAACATTGAAGGGGTAAACAAACCAACACTTGAGAACTCAAGAACTAACTAAGGACAAAATCCCCCCTGGCATGGTATGGCCTAATGAGCTGGCTCCCGGATATAGGTCTCCTCAGTCCTTAGCCACTCCTTTCGCCCAACCAGGAAGGAACCGCCCCCAACAGTCCAGGTAACTCAACACAAAGAAACACGTGATCAGTGCACTCTCTGTACATCAATGTAAAATTTTATACCAAATAAACAAAATCCAAAAACTGTATTGTATTGGTTATTTAGATACCCTAGTTTAGATGACTGTAAATAATAATCAGTACAATAAACTAAAAAGGTGAAATAATAAAACGGTAATCAAATGTTTAGAACTGAGGGGACGTTACCCTGTGTGGCCGTAGCCATCACACTATAAATCTCCACCTCCAACATCCTCACACGCAATATCAAGTCAAGTCAAGTCAACTTTATTTATATAGCGCTTTTAACAATGTAGATTGTTTCAAAGCAGCTTTACAGTGTTAAACAGCAAAATAATGCAGCCTAATTTTATTCAGCTGTATAGCCATTTGATGTCATCAGTTCATTTCAATTTCCATACGGTGACAGTGTGGGCTTTAGATCAATAATTAGATCAGTAATTTAGTTTACATGGTTAAATTAGTTTATTAATTAGATTTATTTCGATGTTTAGTTGAAAAATATAGTGTCCCCAACTGAGCACGCCAAGCCAGAGGCAACAGTGGCAAGGAAACCAAAACCCCATTAGGTGACCTAATGGAGAAAAATAAACCTTGGGAGAAACCAGGCTCAGTCGGGGTGCCAGTTCTCCTCTGGCCAATTTACAAACAACGTATTATTATTATTATTATTATTATTATTATTCTGGCTGCTTTACAGGTCAGAGGTCATAATAGATCGGAATATTCAAAGGACCGGAGGCAACACGCTGGAGACGGGTTTATTAAGGATGATGTTGATTAAATAATTATTAAAGTGCAATATTCGAATGATCGGAGGCAACACGCTGGAGACGGGTTTATTGCGGATGACATATCGATTTAAGTATTATTTAATGGTAATATTCGAACAATCGGAGTCATCACACTGGTGACGGGTTTATTTAGATGCCGTGTCGATGAGGCAGTTGCAGGGGGAGGATAATTGACACGGTCTCTGCAGACACTTCGGGGTCCTGTGTTGGTCTTCTCTGGTCCACCATCTGATTAGGATACGGCCCGGATCTGGCTGACTGCAGTAAACCTCGGGATAAAACAGAGAGAATATCATTAGCGTAGATGCCATTCTTCTGATGATGTAACGAGTACATCAGGTTTTATGGGAAGTGTTCCCGGTTCCGGCTGACCTAGTTAATGCAGCCTAACAATCAATTAATTGATAAAGTGTTTTATGTGTATGCCACAGTAAAGAGATGTGTTTTTAGTCTAGATTTAAACTGACAGAGTGTGTCTGCTTCCCGAACAGTGCTAGGAAGACTGTTGCAGAGTTTAGGAGCTAAATAGGAAAAGGATCGACCGCCTGCAGTTGATTTGGATATTCTCGGTATTAACAACTGGCCAGAATTTAGAGATCGCAGTAGACGTGATGGAGTATAATATGTTAAGAGCTCGCTCAAGTATTGGGGAGCTAAACCATTTAGTGCTTTGTAAGTAATAAGCAAGATTTTAAAATGTATGCGATGTTTAATAGGTAGCCAGTGCAATGTTGACAGAACTGGGCTAATATGGTCATACTTCCTGGTTCTAGTAAGTACTCGAGCTGCTGCGTTTTGGACCAGCTGGAGTTTATTTATTAAGCGAGCAGGGCAACCACCCAATAGAGCATTACAATAATCTAGCCTTGAGGTCATGAACGCATGAACTAACTGTTCAGCATTTTCCATTGAGAGCATGTGCCGTAATTTAGATATATTTTTAAGATGGTAGAAAGCAGTTTTACAGATGCTAGAAACGTGGCTTTCAAACGAAAGATTGGTATCAAAGAGCACACCCAGGTTCCTCACTGACGACGAAGACTTGACATAGCAGCCATCAAGTGTTAGACAGTATTCTAGGTTACTACTTGTGGAGCTTTTTTTGTCCAATAATTAAAAATTCAGTTTTTTCTGAATTGAGTTGCAGGAAATTACCAGTCATCCAATGTTTTATGGCGGCTATGCATTCCGTTAATCTTGCGAATTGGTAAGTTTCTTCAGGGCGTGAAGAAATATAGAGCTGAGTATCGTCAGCATAACAATGAAAACTAATGCCATGCTTCCTAATAATATCTCCCAGTGGTAGCATGTACAGGATGAAGAGTAGCGGTCCTAGCACTGAGCCTTGTGGTACTCCATACTGAACTTGCGATCGGTGTGACATCTCTTCATTTACTGCTACAAACTGATAACGGTCGCATAGGTATGATTTAAACCATGATAAAGCAATTCCACTAATACCTACATAATTTTCGAGTCTATTCAAAAGAATGTTGTGGTCGATGGTATCAAATGCAGCGCTAAGATCGAGTAACACTAATAGAGAGATACAGCCACGATCGGATGATAAGAGTAAATCATTTGTAACTCTGATGAGAGCAGTCTCAGTACTATGATACGGTCTAAATCCTGACTGGAAATCCTCACAGATACCATTTCTTTCTAAAAAGGAACATAATTGTGAAGACACTGCCTTTTCAAGTATTTTTGACAGAAAGGGTAGATTTGAGATTGGTCTATAATTGACTAATTCTGTAGGATCAAGTTGCGGTTTTTTAATAAGTGGTTTAATAATAGCCAACTTAAAAGTTTTCGGTACATATCCTAATGACAAAGATGAATTAATGATATTAAGAAGAGGATCTATGACCTCTGGTAGCATCTCTTTTAATAGCCTAGTCGGTACAGGGTCAAGCATACATGTTGTTGATTTTGATGATTTAACGAGTTTAGCCAATTCTTCTTCTCCTATAGCAGTGAATGATTGTAATTTTTCCTCAGTGACACTACAATGCTCTGTCTGATGTGATACTGTAGTAGACGGCTGCATGGTTAAAATTTTCTTCCTAATATTATCAATTTTACATGTGAAGAAGTTCATAAAGTCATTACTGCTGTGCTGTTTACAATCATCAGAAGTTGAAGCTTTATTTTTGGTTAATTTAGCCACTGTATCGAATAAATACCTTGGGTTGTGTTTGTTTTCTTCCAAGAGAGTTGAGAAATAAGCGGATCTAGCAGTTTTTACGGCCTTTCTGTATGCGATCATGTGCTCTTTCCACGAATTTCGAAAGACCTCTAGTTTTGTTTTCTTCCAGCTGCGCTCCATTTTTCTGGCTGCTGTTTTAAGGGCCCGGGTGTGCTCGTTGTACCACGGCATTGGACTATTTTCTTTAATCTTCTTTAAGCGCAGAGGAGCAACTGTGTCTAAAGTACTGGAAAAGAGAGAGTCAAATAGTTTTCAATCGAGTTCTTCTATGCTATCTGGGTTGCTGAGGAGATGATGCTGATGAGGAAGAGTATTTAAAAAGCAATCTTTAGTAGCGGCAGTGATTGTCCTGCCATTTTTGAAACGAAGGGGCGGCTTTGCAACTTTAGCTAAATTAAGTATACAAGATACTAAGTAATGATCTGAGATGTCATCGCTCTGCTGCAGAATTTCAACGGTATCAACATTAATTCCATGTGACAATATTAGGTCTAAAGTATGATTATGGCGATGAGTGGGTCCTGACACATGTTGCCTAACTCCAATAGAGTTTAGTGTATCTTTAAATGCTAATCCTAATACGTCTTTTTCGTTGTCTACATGGATATTAAAATCACCAACAATTAGTACTTTATCTATGGCCAGTACTAATTCTGATAGAAAGTCAGCAAATTCTTTGATAAAGTCTGTATTATGCCCTGGTGGCCTGTATACAGTAGCTAACACCAATGTTGAACGGGTTTTGTCATGTACACTACATAGCGTTACATATAGCACCAAAACTTCGAAGGAATTATATTTGAAACTAGACTTCTGAGTAATACTGAAGATATTATTATAAATTACAGCAACCCCTCCCCCTTTACCTTTCAGACGCGGCTCATGTTTATAACAATAATCTTGGGGGGTGGACTCATTTAAGGTAATGTAGTCGTCAGGTTTTAGCCAGGTTTCTGTCAAACAGAGCACATCTAGATTATTATCTTTAATAATATCATTAACAATAAGCGCTTTTGGGGAAAGGGATCTAATATTCAGCAACCCAAGCTTTATCAATTGTTCATCTGTATTATATCTTTTGTTTATTTGTTGGACATCAATTAAATTTTTACTGTTGAATGGTTTTGATGTTTTTTTGTATTTACTAATTCGGGGAACAGACACAGTCTCTATATGATAATATCTCGGTGAAAGAGTCTCTATGTGCTGGGATTTATCTGACTCCGGTGACGTGAGACAGCTAGCAGACGGTCGGTTTAGCCAGTTTGTCTGCTTCCTGACCTGGGCAATATAGCCTACTAGACGGGACACCTTCTTTATGTGTACAGATGTGACGTAATGACGCAAAGACATGCTTGAATTTCCCACGGAATTCAACCAGTACCACTGGAATTAAAAACATTATTACAAGCTTACCGTTGTAAATCGAGCTAAGGTAAGCAGATAGTATTGAACACTGGCTGGTTAAGTACTTGTAAAGAGGAAGAATTGTGCGCACATCCAATGAAAGTTTTACAGGTGCCAGATTCAATAAAGAATAAATCAAAGTAAACAAAAATCTGCATACTGTTAATACTGCTCCCAAAGAAAACATGCAACGTTTCAACCCAAAAGGGTCTTCGTCAGGCCTGTCAAGTCGAGAGGGAGCAATGTTTTTCAGTGTGTCTCAGGAAGAGTGGGATGTCTGAACAGTAGAGTTGTGGGAAAAGTGTCAGTAATCTGTAGTGTGTGCTTATGGGAATGGGTCAGCGAATCTGGAGTCACACCTTCATAACTGATCATAATCTGAATTGACAGAATCTGAAAACAAATACACTCTTGCATACCATTAGCATAAATGTTCAGATAAAGGTCAGTGTATAGACAGTCTCTCCTGGCCTAGAAATGTAGACACACCCTAGCGGCAGCAAATCTAATTTGCAGCCAGGGTAGTCTAGCAACTCTCCATTGGCTTGCGAGCTGGAAAAACCACACTCTGGTCATCGTGTATAGAGTCGGTGGGCGGGCTTAACATAATGACGGCAGAGTTGCGGCAGTTCCGCGTGCTACTTGTAAACAAAGAACAGCAGTCTTTCAAACCGGATACGACAAAAGTTTAAACTATCAACTAGCTCCATTTCACCTTCTTCATTGCTCTGGTTGGTTGTAGCGCTATCCTATTGCATGCAGAGGGAATTTGAAAGACAACCGTTTATCCCGCCCCTCGGATTGAGTGAGTTTGACCAATGGTGAGTTCCCAGACCCAACATCTTGATGTCTCTCCCACTCTCTATTTCCTTCTCTACCTTTTCTTTCTACATTTCTCTCATTTCTCTTGTTTCACCACAGTGCTCTGATCAGTACATTTTTATTACTACTAATTTTTTCCTCAATTTCAATATAATATATTAAAAATTAAACAAAAATATTATTGGCCTCATTTTTTGTGTGTGGCTTTTTTCCTTTTTTGGTTGCATTTCGGCTCACTTCTTCTGGTCTGATTAAGGGGTTGCCGACGGCACACAGTTCTTCTGTGGTGTAATTAAAGAGCGACTTTCCCCCTGGCCAAACTGTTTATGCGCTCAACCTTTGCCTCATGAACCCAAGCTCTACCTCCATCCCTTCCTGCAAACCTTAAAAAAAAAAAAAACTTTCTGTTTTGAGCATGAAAAATAATGAAATCAATTACAGAGTTAATGAATTTGATTTATTTGGGTTTTCTGCTTCGGGAGCTTCGGAATTGTATTATACCTTCAGAAACACAAGGCGAGTTAACTCCTTTTTAATAAACAGATCATGCGCGAATCTACCGACTGGTTGGTGCTTTTCAATTGCTATGGATCAACAGTTATAACAAAACAGGAGTGTATGAATAATGTAAAAGTACAGAGATTTTAATGAGGGGCACAAACCGTCAACCCACATCCGCTTCTGTAACATGCATTCGTTGTATCGTGATTTATTGTTTGATATGCATTTTCTCTTTGCCTCCAGCAAGAACAATGGTGGTTCGGTTAATTAAACAAAAACAAAATCCTCCACGGCATTAAGTAAATGCTTTAATTGTGATGAGAGAAAACAGGCATGAGACCTTAGAGTGAGATAAATGCGATAAAAAATGTAATTACGAAAAGATTATTGCTTGGGAGAGTGCCATGATACAATTAGCCACTTATAAAATCATATTATAATATCATATAAGTAACATCACAAACTAATCCATCCCATGAGGAATATATTGCAATATTGTATCATTGCCTTTTCTCCTCACTACCTTTTGGGATAAGACTGTTCTTTGATTTAGCCATCCATCAAGAGACGCATATCAGTGTCCTCCTGGCTCTCAGTTCACCATTCATGTACATCCTTCATGTTATCACTTCACGTCTAAAACAGGAACAGGAGTTGACATTTAACAGCGGGGAGGTAAACAACGAGGAGAAGAGATGAGAAAATGAACCAACTTTGAGGTTTGTTTACAACTTCAGGTCCATCTTGTCCAATGGTTGATGATGTTTCGTGATCAGTGGTAAATATAATTGGCATGGTTTTTAAACGTTAGGTTTAATATTTTATTCATTATATTAAGGCATGTATGAGAAGGACATGAAAATGCACTGCATAACAGCAAGGATGACAGTAAAGAATACTACGATAAACCACTGGGATACATGCCCATGGCAAACATGCCAAATTTCTCAATTCCAAGAATGCAAAGAATGGATTTGCCTTCTCGTGGAGACTGATCTTCTTTCAGACGAACACAATCAGAGTTATGTTAAAAAATGTCCTGGCTCTTTCAAGCTTTATAAGGGTAGTTAATGGCGGTCCTGATTTTGAAGTCCAAAAAAGTGCATCTATCCATCATAAAAGAAATCCATACAACTCCAAGGGGTTAAACAGACCTTCTGAAGCAAATCGATAGGTTTTTGTAAGAAAATTATCCATATTTAAAACTTTATAGTGTTAAGGCATCTTTAAACAGCAAACGTGGCACAGAAACCAAATCTGAAGCAGCATAAAATCACAAAAAAGAGCATTTACACAGATCGTTTAATGCTTCTCTGAAGCTGCATATGCATTTACACAGGAATTTAAATCGCGGGAAACAATGCTTTGAACATTACTATTTTAAAACTACAGTATTTACAAACTCTTATAAATTAATAAAAAATAATAATAATAATAATAAACAATTAAATAAATTAAAATATGGAATTTTAAACTAATTTCCTCTGCATGCTATATATATAGGAACTTTGATGTTTGTCATAATTCTGTAGCCGACTGATAGGCTATTGTAGGCTACGTTTATAGTTCTTTTATATTTCTTAATAAAATTGTGACCAATGGAACAAATGCTATAAATAAATTATGAATTACACTGGGTAGATCACCGCAGGATTAAAAGTGGTCAAAAGTTTTTTTAAGAGCCAGAAAGTTACATGGTAGCAGTCAAAACATATGAACAATGATAGCGTTTCAGGTAGGACAGCAGATATATCAGCAAATATCGTGGTCAAAGAGATTATTTTTGGAATATAATAATGCACAATCACAGTGACGGTGACTGGGTTAAGCATTTACCGTATCTGAGGGAAATGTTGGTGCTCATTGATCTGCCAATCTCTTCAAAGGAAGATTACAAACGGCGAAAGCCAATTGATTACACACAACGACTCTGTTATTTTGGTGGTTTGTTTGACGATGTGAGTACAGGACTCTTTTACTTTAATGATAGACATTTTTTACATTTGCCTAAAACATATGGAGCTATTCCTATATGTTTTGTCTCCCGCTTCTTGATTCTTGCGCCGCCTGAGCTGACAGTCAGTATGTTTACATGGACAACAATACTCCGATATTAATCTGATTAAGACCATACTCTGATTAAGAAACTACCAAGTAAACAGCGATTTCTAATTACCTAATTACCACATTATCGAAGTGCATTAGACATGTGCACACCTTAATCTAACTATTAACGTCGTGTAGGAGTTTTCGCCGCATTTTGTGACAGGACACACACACACACACCAGGCAAGTGTAGAGGGGAGGGCTTTGGAGGATCGAGCCCCTGCCCTTTAAAAAAAATTATCAAACGTGCCCCTCTCAACAATCATCAATAATATTGGGACAAATAAAACAGAATTTGAATTATAATTAATATAACAGCGCATACAAAACAGTAAAAAAGCGCTCAAATGTCCCATTTATCTTTTATGTACCTGTCAGTCTGAAATGTCGTTGCCATGACGTGTTGCTATGGCACATGTCTTGCTTGACTTTATTATCCCTTTAACTATGCTTTGTCAATGTTAAGATTCTCTTTAATATGCCAATAAAAATACTGCAGGCCTTTATCACTTTATTCAATTTAAGAATATCTTTTTTTTTACTTTCACAAGCCATCATGTATTCGCAAGCTTACAGTGGGATTCTCTTAAATGAGAACATGAAGTTTAAACTTTGCAGGCTTCCATACGTGGTCCGCCTGCAGTGTGTTCTGGGATTTCTAATGGTTCGATTTTCTCAAATCTGCATTGGATGCATCCTCGAACACATCCGGTACTCACATCCGGTACTTTCATGCGTCCTCTGTACTTGCGTTCTTGAGTATTGGAATTGAACTTCGACAGTTGATGACGTAGTACGAGAACACAAGGACACAAGATTGCTTAAGAGCGGCTATTGAGAAACAGCCCATCTTTTCAGAAAACCCATCTCGAACATCTCGACATGTACTAATGACAGAGAGGGTCATAGGTAGGGGGTGCATCCTGTTGTCCTTTAAAGGATTGGCAGTCCCGTTTGCAATGGCAGAAAATCATTGGTTGATCTAGTGTGCATTTATGGATTTTCAAATTCCTAAGGATTGCATGGCAGGACTGGAGATCAGAGAGAGAGAGGAAATGGTTGAAATTTCTCAGAGTAAATGCTTGTTCCAGAATGTTCTGCCTGATGGATTAGAGGTAAGGCTGTCTGACCGTTTGGCCCCCCAATCGCTTGTGGAACTGATTGGTCAAGAAGGTCTCCTTAATTCCCCATAAGTCACTGATTCATTGGGGTTTGGTGAAGGTTGTGCTGTAGTCTGCCTCCACCATGGCTTCATATCTAAGGGGTGGCTCTTCTTGACAGATACCTATTTATCATTCTGGCAGTCGGACTGATCAATTGGGCAGTGATTCAGTCCTTTTGGTCAGGGGATGAATGGAGGAGGTGATTGAATGCTCGACTCCAGACCCTTTTCAAAACCCAGGATTACTGGTGGACCTCATACACCATCTAAGATGCTGTATAAACATTTCTGGTGGAAGAAAATACAATCATGGAGTTACTTGATCTATTTAAACATGCATTCCACCCATTTTGTGTGTGATACATATTTGTTGTGCTTATTAGAATATGGAGATTTTAGCCTAGCCAGATGCTAATGTTGGAATTAACTGTGGGTCTTTTTTGTTTGTTTTTTTACAGTTTACTTGAGGAGTGTTTTGTGAGCCTGAGTGGTTGTTTATGCAGTTGCTACTGCTGAAATCAGTTACTTAGTAGTTTATCTTTTGGTTAGAATATCGTTTATTTTACCATTAAAACCCATGTAGGCACGAGACACAAAGTCTACTCAATTTTTTGATTTAGGGTCATTTTACACAAAAAACTTTTTATGCATTTTGGCCGTTCATTTACATGACAACAGCGTATTGGGGGCCTGAAAAAGGTTTGAAAGCTTTTGAAAAAGTTCAAGGTTTCGAAAATGATACCTTTACGTCTCCATGTAAACAATAAAAACACTAATCTATGATAACGGTGAAGTCATGCGCATGCATATTAGGTGTTCGCGGGGTGTATCTTGACAAAGCGACATCTCGAACTACAGGCCTGGCATGCATAATACAGCCTTTTTAGTCATTTTCGCAGATTTGTGTGAACGGGGATTGTTTTGACAATGTTGTCTTCTGTTTTAGTACATCGTTGTCATGTAAACATACCCTTAAACTTAATGTTTTTCTTTCATCTGAATTCTTGAGAGATCAAATCAAATGGTCACATTGTTTACTATTTAATCTGGGAAATGTTTCAATCTAAAATCTAAAAAGTTAAATCTAGGCTAATTGGAAAAACATGCCTACCTAATTTTTAAAAGCATACATATACGTTACAAAAAGTTCACTGCCATTTCCAGCTGAATTGACCTCTAGTTGCAGTAAAACCAACAACTTTTATTTTTGTTTACACAAATTATTTTTACAGGTGACAGTTTATTGACAAGTGAAAAAAGTAAACTATTTGTAAAATAATACATTTTGATCTTTGCATCACATAACCTACAGATTTTCTGATGTAGTTCACTTGGTACAGCATTGTACTTGTGATACACATTGTTCAGGTAGTCCTTTGAAACAAAGCTTGTTTGGCAAATGTGTTTTTTATCTCACGTTTGTTTGTTAACACTATTGGGTTTGGGTAGGGTTAAGTGTAGGTTGTAGGTTATTGTCAAAGGAAAAAAAGCATTAACCTTTTAGCGCAGCTCACTGGACATTTCCAAACTGCCATGAGACATACAACAACCAGTGCAATAAAACATTACCAGATTCACATTCAACTTTTTCAGACAAAACTAAACATGCTTTTTGTGCCAGTCACGAGACGTGAGACGTGAAACATGCAAGCAGTAACATATCACTCTGAAAAAATTTTAAGGTTTTTGAGTTTTGCCAAAACTGTCTTAGGTTTATCAAGTGTCTGGGGGGAAAAGCATTGTAGAAAGATTCTCTGGAGTTCCTTTGTCAATAATTACCAAACACACTTTTAATTCTAAATGGCTATCCTCAGGCCAATGACTTTTTCAGGCGATGCCCATATTCACTAATGCATCTATACCTTCTGAACCTAAAGTCTAAACTTCAATTCTAAAAGAGCAATTTGGTGCAAATGGACACCAGGACACTTTGAGGATACACACCATATTTAGTCAAGACTAGCCTCTCAATTCTGCAACCATTTGATTGAGGAAGTTTTTCTTTTCTTTTCATTGAAACAAACATCCATAACTTTTTAGATATGGTATCAATGTTTGGCCATGTTGAGTTCCCTTTCAGTCGGTCACGTTTAACGTACGTCGGAACTGACCGACGAATTGGGATCTATTTTCAGAGACCAATCTACTTCGAGTGCATAGAAACGAGCCAATAAACATTGGCATGCGGTTCACGCACCGCCCGGCAACACGGGTATAAAACACTGAAGTGAACGACGCATACCGCTTTCAACTTCAGAGCTGATAGTTTTGCTGCTTACCTGCGCGAGACTGTTTCTGCCGAGAGTGTTATACTACGAGACTGGAGAGGTGCCCTTCCTGGTGTTGGCGTGACGGCACGAGTCAGCGAGTGGCTGCAGAAGAGTTCCTGTGTTGGTTCGCTGGGCGTTTCCCTTTGAGTGCTCACCCGCAGGCTTGCACTATCGGACTGCGGGGAGCCGCAGCCATCTCCCTGAGTGCTTCAGCACTTTAAAAGAGCATTTTCTTCCTAAAAGAGCATACACGGTTTGACCCTGCGTCTTTTTCAAGATGTCATTCAAACCGTGTGTTTCTGGATGCCATCGTTTTCTGTCCCCAGTTGACGGTCATGATCGCTGTCTCACTTGTTTGGGCGTTCAGCACGCTGAGGCGGCATTCGTGAATGACTCATGTTCCCACTGCGGGAATATGACCATCGCAGTGCTTGGGTCTAGGCTTGACTACCTCAAACGGGGTGGAGTCCCATTGCGTATCTCCCGATCTAGTGGTCCTCCCGCTGCAAAGCAGAGGGCTGCTACTTTGGCGGATGCCTTTGGTGGAGACCTGAGGGTGACGGTCAAGGCAAACCCGACGGGCCAAAAAGTCCCTTGGGCCCCTCCCCCCTCCGCTGCACCGGTGGAGCTACCAGAGGAGTGCGCTGGTCCTTCCCATGGGGGGCCAGCCGTTTCCTTTGGGGCTCCAGCTGAGGATATGATTTCGCTGGCTGCATCGGAGGATGAGCTAATGGGTTCTGGAGATGACGACCCGGCTGTGTTGCCCCCTTCGGGTGTGGTAGCGTTGACCGAGCCGGATCCAGAGCTTACGGCTATGCTCTCCCGGGCCGCTGCAAGTGTCGGGCTTGAGTGGAACCCTCCGCCATGTCCCAAATCCTCGCGGTTGGATGATTGGTATCTCGGGGCGGTCCGTGCTGGTTATCAACGCCCCGCCCCAGTGCCATTCTTCCCGGAGGTGCATCAGGAGCTCACAAAGTCGTGGTCGGCGCCCTATAGCATCGATAGACTGACTCCTCCATCCTCACTACCCTCGACGGTGGTGCGGCTAAGGGCTACGTGGGGATACCTCCGGTCGAGCGCGCCGTGGTGATGCAACTGTGTCCCAGGGCTGCGGTCGACTGGCGGAATGCCCCGCGTCTCCCCTCCCGGGTGTGTAAGTTCTCGTCCGGGTTACTGGGCAAGTCTTACGCTGCCTAAACCCAAGCAGCAGCCTCCACCCGGGAAGCAGGGCGCCGGACGCAAGGGGACCGCCCAACCCGCTCAGGGCCCCGCTAAGTCTGCCGGCAAACGTAAGGGTAAGCGGCCCTGAGACAGGCAGCCCAGGGATGGATGGATCTGCTCGGAGGGAGATGGTGTCCGCAGGGGGCCGTGGAGGCCAACATCAACATCTCATTTCTGCCACTAGCTCAGTGGTACCCACATTTTCAATAAAAGAGCAGTTTCCTATGTCCCTGGGCCCCAAGAGGGCCAAGATCGTTGTGCACGATGCCCCGGGCCTTGCCACTACAGTCTTCCCCTCTTCTCGCCAGGGGGCAGTGTGAGGCTAGAGGACGCCCCCGGGCCTTCTCTCCCTCACACTGCCCCACCTCGGAATGTTCAGACCCTTCTCCGGGTCGCCTCCGGGCCGTCCGAGTGAGGTCTGAACATTCCACCTCGCTGCCTCACCCTGGGTATGTCTGTGGTGCCGTTGGTCCCGCTTGTTCAGTCTCTGGGAGCCTGGCTAGAGCTCCCGGGGCTGTCTCGCAGGCTCATCCGTACCATCAGACTCGGTTATGCGCTTCAATTCACGCACTGGTCCCCCAAATACAAGTTCACCTCAGTGTGGAGCAGCAATGCCCATGTATTACGGGCGGAGATCGACGTCCTACTGGCGAAGGGCGTGGTCGAGCCGGTTCCTCCAGCCAATATGAGGTCGGGGTTCTACAGCCCCTACTTCATTGTACCCAAGAAAGGGGGTGGGATCTTGGATCTGCGCATTTTGAATCGGGCCCTGCACAGACTTCCGTTCAAGATGTTAACGCAGAAACGCATCTTCGAATGCATCCGTCCCCAAGATTGGTTTGCAGCGATCGACCTGAAGGACACGTACTTTCATATCTCTATCCTTCCTTGACACAGACCGTTCCTGCGCTTTACGTTCGAGGGGAAGGCATATCAGTACAAAGTCCTGCCCTTCGGGCTGTTCCTGTCACCTTGCATCTTCACGAAAGTCGCAGAGGCAGCCATTGTTCCGCTCAGAGAATGCGGTGTTCGCATTCTCAACTATCTCGACGACTGGCTTATTCTCGCCCAGTCTCGAGAGCAGTTGTGCGAACACAGGGACATGGTGCTCCGTCACCTCAGCCTGTTGGGCCTTCGGGTCAACCGAGAGAAGAGCAAACTCTGTCCCGCACAGAGGATCTCTTATCTCGGTATGGAGCTGGATTCGGTCAACCGGACTGCGCGCCTCACAGAGGAACGAGTCCAGTCAGTGTTGAACTTCTTGAATACGTTCAAGAGCAGGACGGCGGTCCCACTGAAATTCTTTCAGAGGCTCCTGGGGCATATGGCATCTGCAGCCACGGTAACGCCGCTCGGATTGCTTCATATGAGACCGCTTCAACGCTGGCTACACGACCGAGTCCTGAGGTGGGCGTGGCAGAGCGGCCAGTATCGGGTCCCAGTTACCCCGTACTGTCGCCAAACCTTCAACCCTTGATCCGACCCCCCGTTCTTACGGTCTGGAGTGCCCTTAAGACAGGTGTCCAGGCATCTTGTGGTGTTCACGGATGCCTCAGCCACGTACAATGGGCATGCAGTCTCTGGTCTGTGGACGGGGCCCCAGCTGCATTGGCATATCAATTGCCTGGAGTTAATGGCAGTACGTCTCATGCTAAGTCGCTTCAAGAAGCCGCTTCAGCACAAACACGTACTGGTCCGCATGGACAGCACTGTGGCTGTTGCGTACATCAACCGTCAGGGTGCTCTGCACTCCCGTCGCATGCTCCAACTCGCCCGCCACCTCATCTGAGGTCGCTTCGTGCCATTCACATCCCTGGTACGCTGAACCAGACAGCCGACAAGCTCTCTCATCAGTGTCCACTTCCGGGAGAGTGTTGACTCCACCCCCGGTCTGTCCAGCTGATATGGGACCTCTTCGGAGCCGCGCAGGAGGACCTGTTTGCCTCTCCGGACTCGTCCCATTGCCAGTGGTACTATTCTCTGAACGGGGGTACCCTCAGCACAGATGCACTGGCGCACAGCTGGCCCCGGGACCTACGCAAATATGTGTTTCCCCCAGTGAGCCTTCTAGCACAGACTCTGTGCAAGGTCAGGGAGGACGAGGAGCAGGTCTTGCTATTTGCGCCCTACTGGCCCTACCGGACCTGGTTCGCCGAACTCGCACTCCTCACGACAGCCCCACCCTGGCCAATTCCCCTGAGGAAGGACCTTCTTTCTCAAGTCAAGTCAACTTTATTTATATAGCGCTTTTAACAATGTAGATTGTTCCAAAGCAGCTTTACAGTGTTAAACAGGAAAATAATGCAGCATAATTTTATTAAGCTGTATAGTCATTTGATGTCATCAGTTTAAATTTCCATACAGTGACAGTGTGGGCTTTAGATCAATAATTAGATCAGTAATATATGGTTCATTATTATATGGTTCATTTAGTTTATTAATTAGATTTATTTAGATGTTTAGTTGAAAAATGTTAGTGTCCCCAACTGAGCACGCCAAGCCAGAGGCAACAGTGGCAAGGAAACCAAAACCCCATCAGGTGACCTAATGGAGAAAAATAAACCTTGGGAGAAACCAGGCTCAGTCGGGGTGCCAGTTCTCCTCTGGCCAATTAACAAACAGCGTATTATTATTATTATTATTCTGGCAGCTTTACAGGTCAGAGGTCATAATAGATTGGAATATTCGAAGGACCGGAGGCAACACCCTGGAGACGGGTTTATTGTGGATGACAGATCGATTTAAGTATTATTTAATTGTAATATTTGAACAATCGGAGTCAACACGCTGAAGACGGGTTTATTGCGGATGACATATCGATTTAAGTATTATTTAATTGTAATATTCGAACAATCGGACTCATCACACTGGAGACAGGTTTATTAAGATGCCATGTCGATGAGGCAGTTGCAGGGGGAGACTAATTGACACGGTCTCTGCGGACACTTCGGGGTCCTGTGTTGGTCTTCTCTGGGCGCAGGTCCATCATCTGATCAGGATATGGCCCGGATCTGGCTGACTGCAGTAAACCTTGGGATAAAACAGATAGACTATCATTAGCGTAGATGCCATTCTTCTGATGATGTAACGAGTACACCAGGTGTTATGGGAAGTGTTCCTGGTTCCGGCTGACCTAGTTAATGCAGCCTAACAATAATTTCAAAGAAAAAGTGTTTTATGTGTATGCCACAGTAAAGAGATGTGTTTTTAGTCTAGATTTAAACTGACAGAGTGTGTCTGCTTCCCGAACAATGTTAGGAAGACTGTTCCAGAGTTTAGGAGCTAAATAGGAAAAGGATCAACCGCCTGCAGTTGATTTGGATATTCTCGGTATGATCAACTGGCCAGAATTTTGAGACCGCAGTAGACGTGATGGAGTATAATATGTTAAGAGCTCGCTCAAGTATTGGGGAGCTAAACCATTAAGTGCTTTGTAAGTAATAAGCAAGATTTTACAATGTATGCGATGTTTAATAGGGAGCCAGTGCAATGTTGACAGAACTGGGCTAATATGGTCATACTTCCTGGTTCTAGTAAGAACTCGAGCTGCTGCGTTTTGGACCAGCTGGAGTTTATTTATTAAGCGAGCAGGGCCACCACCCAGTAGAGCATTACAATAATCTAGCCTTGAGGTCATGAACGCATGAACTAACTGTTCAGCATTTTGCATTGAGAGCATGTGCCGTAATTTAGATATATTTTTAAGATGGTAGAATTCAGTTTTACAGATGCTCGAAACGTGGCTTTCAAACAAAAGATTGGTATCAAAGAGCACACCCAGGTTCCTCACTGACGACGAGGACTTGACAGAACAGCCATCAAGTGTTAGACAGTATTCTAGGCTACTACTTGTGGAGCTTTTTTGTCCAATAATTAAAAATTCTGTTTTTTTCTGAATTGAGTTGCAGGAAATTACAGGTCATCCAATGTTTTATATCAGCTATGCATTCCGTTAATCTTGTGAACTGGTAAGTTTCTTCAGGGCGTGAAGAAATATAGAGCTGAGTATCGTCAGCATAACAATGAAAACTAACGCCTCAGGGAGGGGGCACTCTATGGCACCCGTGTCCAGACCTCTGGAAACTCCATGTCTGGTCTCTGGACGGGACGCGGACGTTCTAGGTGGGCTGCCACAAGCAGTGGCAGACACCATCGCTTCTGCTAGAGCCCCCTCTACGAGGCGCCTCTATGCTCTGAAGTGGAACCTGTTCGTTGAGTGGTGTTCTTCTCACCGCGAAGACCCCCGGAAGTGTTTGGTTAATGTTGTGCTTTCTTTCCTTTAAGATGGGTTGGAGCAAAGGCTGTCTCCCTCCACCCTGAAAGTGTATGTCGCAGCAATAGCGGCGTATCACGATGTGGTTGAAGGTAAATCCTTAGGGAAGCACAACTTAATCGTCAGGTTCCTCAGAGGTGCGAGGAGACTAAATCCTCCTCGTTCTACCTCGCTACCCTCTTGGGACTTAGCCCTGGTGCTCGAGCACTTCAGGGCCCTCCTTTTGAGCCTTTGCAGTCCGTTGAGTTAAAAGTCCTGTCTATGAAGATGGTACTCCTGACTGCATTGGCCTCAATCAAGAGGGTGGGGGACCTGCATGCACTTTCGGTCAACGAATCGTGCCTAGAATTCGGGCCCGGTAACTCTCACGTCATCTTGAGACCCCGGCCCGGATACGTGCCCAAGGCTCCTACCACTCCCTTTCGGGACCAGGTGGTGAGCCTGCAAGCGCTACCCTCGGAGGAGGCAGACCCAGTCCTGGCTTTATGTCCCGTCCACGCTCTTCGCGCTTACGTTGACCGGACACAAAGCTTTAGGACCTCAGAGCAGCTCTTCATCTGTTACGGAGGCCAGCAGAAGGGAAAGGCTGTCTCCAAGCAGAGGTTAGCCCACTGGATAGTGGATGCTATCATCTTAGTGTACCAATTGCAAGACGTGCCTTGCCCGTTCGGGGTGTGAGCGCACTCCACAAGGAGTGTAGCTTCCTCCTGGGCGCTGGCTCAAGGCGCCTCGCTGACAGACATCTGTAGAGCTGCGGGCTGGGCGACACCTAACACATTCACTACATTCTATAGCCTCCGTGTGGAGCCGGTTTCTTCCCGTGTACTCGCCTCCAACGGCCGGTAGACGCGAAGTACCCATTCCTGTGTCGGCTTACTACGCCACTCCTGCCTATGGCCGGATACATGCGTTTATCTTCTCCAGTTGTGTTCCCCAGAAATGGTGAACCCTGTCGAGCTCCTCCGTCACCCCTTCGGTGTCAGACGTTGCAGCTGTCTGACGCCAGGCCTGCACCCGTATGCTTGTGGAACGTGTGTGTTAGGCTGGGTCCATATGTAGCGGTTCCCTCACGGCGACCCCATATGTGTATTCTCCACGGTACCTGCTACCCTACTCGGCTAGCCCCGTGTCTTTCCCTTGACAGAGCCCGCTCTGTGTCTCAGGCGGTGTTCTTTCCCCCCTGGAATCAGGTTGGAACCACCCCAGAGACTGCCATATGTTGTCACTACCCAGATAGGTTAGTCCGTATGAGTATTCTCCACTTCTTCTCCTTTGGAGGACGTGGCTCTGCAGCGTACCGTTATCCAATAGTCACGCTGAGTGGGTCTTGCAGAAACAGCACCTCCCTGCCTTAAGCCCTGACTGCTGCTCCAACTAGGAGCACCCAGTGAGCTTAAGCAGGGCGCTGGAAGGGCCAGCACCCTGGCATTTTTGTAGGGATCCCAATTCGTCGGTCAGTTCCGACGTACGTCGAACGTGACCGACTGAAAGGGAGCATCTTGGTTACGTATGTACGTCCCGTCGCCAGGTGCTGTGCTTCAGCTGCAGGCCCGAGTCACATCTCGGCTCCTCGGTTGTAAAAGCGGTATGCATCGTTCACTTCCGTGTTTTATACCCGCACTGCCGGGCGGTGCGTGAACCGCATGCCAATGTTTATTGGCTCGTTTCTATACACTCGAAGTAGATTGGTCTCTGAAAATAGATCCCAATTCGTCGGTCAGTTCTGACGTACGTCTCCATTCCCTCCTTCAGGGAACGAGGGTTACATACGTAACCGAGACGTTTTTTTTAATGATAGAATTTACATTTAAATTACATTTAATAACTTAGTAGATGCTTTTATATAAAAATGACTTACAATTGAGGAGAACACTAGAAGCAATCAAACCAAAAATCTAGAGCAGTGCATTTAGCCAGTTATATATATATATGGTAACACTTTGCAATAAGGTTCAATAGTTAACATTAGTTAACATGAACTAATAATGAACTGCACTTATAAACCATTTATTTATCTTTGTCATGTTAATTTCAACATTTACTAACGCATTATTCAAATCTTGCTAACATTAGTTAATGCAGTGTGAACTAACATGAACAAACCATGAACAGCAGGATTTTTATGAACTAACGTTAACAAAGATTAACTAATGCTGAACAGAGGTGTTGTTCATGGTTAGTTCATGTTAACTTATGCATTAACTAATGTTAACTAATACAACCTTATTGTAAAGTGTTACACACACAATTCAAATACTACAGATCCAAATACCCTGGGAAGAGTAATTGACAAGGTGACAGGTCTACAATTCATGGCTCACATACTTTTACAGGTCCTTCCATTTATAATACTTAACACATTAAGAATAAATGTCTCCATATTTGCATGCTCCTTATGGTGGCTGAAACGGAGCAAAATTTTGCAAGCCTTTTTGCCTCCTTTTTTTTCCAAACACCAGAGTTATACATTTAGAGTTGTATCCAAGTCGGTGAATGAGATCTACCAGTGCTTGATATTTCAAAAGTTTGGAATAGTAACAAGTATCCATATACAGGTCAAAACACAGATTTCATAACCTCTTTTACAATTACAATGTCAGGAGTATTTGGAATGTTTTTAAAGTAGTCACTGTCAGATGTATTATGATGAAACCAGTTAACCTGTACAGTGCTATGCGTGTAAATCTTACTATCATGTCCATAGATTAACTTTTGCAAGTCCTTTGCAACCAGATCAACCAGACGGTCATGTCTGGCCACATAAAGTCCTTTGTAATTGTGGCATCCGTTTAGTATGTGAGCAACCGTTCTCCTGCTGAGTTGGGTGTAATATACAGTAGGGTTCATGCTTTGATGGATACCATGTTGCCAGATTGCACACACACACACACACACACACAAAATATATATAGATATAGATATACAGAATAAATAGCAATTGTTGTTTTAATGGTTCAGAAGTTTTCCCTCCTTGAATTCACCACAAATTCACCATGACTCTCCAGGCAATTAAAAATGATTATTTTGTTAAATGGGACACATATTTAGGCTTATACTCTGAGAATGTCTAAAAAATTTGGCAAGGTTCTGACACTTGAGAGCAATCACCCTTCTACTTGTTATGCCATCTGCTCGGACCCTGCTAATTGCCACTTGCTGCTAAATTTATTATAACTTTTTTGCATATTGAGTGCTAATGATTGCAAACAAGAAGCCAAAATATTCAGTGAATGGTTGAATCCATTTGTATCAACATATGAGCCACATTTATCGAGTGTTATAATGTTTCTGTTTTTTTCTTCTTTATTATTATAATAATTTTTTTTATAAAACGCAGGCCTGTCCACATTGGTGTATGTTTGAGTCATTTCAGTTGTTGTTGTTGTTGTTGTTGTTGTAAAAAGTCTGTCAATAACTATAATTCTCTCAAAAGTGAATGGTGTCATGGTACTTGACTTTTAGTCACTTGAGAACAAATGATGTTTGACGTAAAACCTGTGGCGCGGGTGCCATATTTGATTTGAGAGGTGACGATTATCAGTGAATAATGACTAATTTCGGTGTTATGAACTGCTTTATAAGTTCTTTAAAAAAAATCCTGTTTGCTCAAGCATGTTTTGTTCTGTACAATCAGTGTGTATTTTACAACCTATTCCACGGTGAGGAATGGCTTGAGCAGCGATTGGTAAAACTAATTGTGCACATAATACTATGATGATTTACATTTTCATGAATTAAACATATGAGTGACCTAGCTGTCAGGCTCCTCAAATAATTCCTATGGCACACTGCCTGCCACGTTTTGCATAAACAGCCATAATTTGCCTCTCATTACAATTTTGTTTTTTTACTATCTTGATTTATGGAGGAATTTGATGAGAATTTTTTCCAATAAATATTCGTCCTTTTGGCTTCAGGGCTAAATATGTTTGACGGGAAAGGCGAAGACTCTATTCATGCCATCTTATTGGAACCGGACCCTGTTTTGGTATTAATTTCCTGGAATTAACTTTGCCACTAAAGGTTCTTCTCCAACCGTTTTTCTTTATTATAATGGTAAGCTCAGTTGTCCCCTACAGCAGCTCGTTCATCACACCATGCCTGGGTAGTCTCTGATGGCGAAGTGCTTATGTACAGGACTCATCACAAGGTATTGAGCTTCACTGAGGGTTAGAGAAAACATGGTCCTTATCACCTCTAAACAGCCTTCTGTCCTGCCTGGTTCTATCGTCTGAGTGGCCCGATGGTCAACAGAGGACCAGAAGACCATATCTTTTAGCTTTCTTATGACTGATTTTATTGGAGGGAAACTGTAACCCATGTGACCCCCCTACTCTCTGATGCAGTACCATCTAAACAATCCTGCTTATTTCTGAATATTTCCCAAAAAGAAAAATGAAAATGCTGTCATTATTTACCAGGTTTGTTCAGTATTTGCTCCCCTCCCATTCGTGAACTACGATGTTGCTTTAAGATTACATCTATAAGATTTCATCTTAAAAAATGAATAGCTTAATACCAGTATTAAAATTAATCATTAGCAAATCCCCAATTCAATATACATTTTTCATACTGTTCATACTGCTGTGGTAGAATTTGTAGAATTCAAGAACGACTGATTTTGTTTTTTAGTGGTTTTTTTTTTTTTTTATGTATTCAGACAAAATAGAAGTCCTAGATTATCTTTTTTTTTTTTATTAAACATTGAAAGTCTGTCTTGATGAACTACATGAAGGAATTTCTTTGTATTTCAAAGGCATTTCAAATTCAAGTTATTCTACTTCTAAATTCAGGCCAAAAATTAAATGGCCATTTAAAAAGCATTCTCAATACAATTTCAAATGGTATTTACTAGGGATGGACCAATATGAACATTTTGGCTGATACCGATAACCGATAATTCTTTATATTTGAAAGCCGATAACTGATATATTGGCCGATAAATCTAATTACAAATTTTAATAAACTTTGAGAGCCTGATTACACAAACAAAAGGCTCACCATTAAAAGCTATGTCCCAAACACGTCAACATAAATCAAACCTATATAGTACAGTAGTCTATTTGAACCAGTGTAAGATTCCTTACCTTTTCAAATTAATTTTACACGGCCAACTTACTTAAAAACTTTACTTTACTTTACACGGCCAAAAAAAATAAAAAAAATGGTAACACTTTACAATAAGGTTTAATTTTTGTTAGCACTAGTTAACCAACAATGAATGAACAATACTTCAACAGGATTTATTCATCTTAGCGCATGTTAATCTCAACATTTTCAGATCCAAAGTTGAGCCTGTTGACATTAGGTAATGCACTGTGAATGGACTGTTAATAAACACAAACATTATTTAAGGTTATTGTTCTCTGTTTGTTCGTGTATGCATTAAATGAGATCTTATTTAATGTTACCAAAATTATATTGCCTAAAAAAATAAAAAATAATATACCTAAATAATGCAAACAAGTTATTGAACAGCATTGCTTAGGCTGCATAATAAAGAATCAGAATGCAAGTGCATGAAATAACCTCCGCACAGACAATAAGGAAATGGTTTTAATCAAACCGTATTGTTGATGGAAATGATATGAGAACAATAGAAGTGCTAGTTATTCAAAATAACGCTTCTGTGTTTTTGAAAAAAAAAAAAAAAAAAAAAAAAAAATATATATATATATATAATATATATATATATATTACAGTAATAGTAGCTAAACATCTTTAATATTAGTATAGTCTATTAAATAATGTTGTTGTTTGAGAGCACGCGCTGAAGCTGGAGAGAATGAATGAACAACCGCAAACTGAAGCGCTTAGAAACAACTAAACTGCGCTGAAGCTAAGACCAGTACAATGCTTTACTGCATCGTTAATTAACTCAACCAAATGCATCCTATGAGATTATATACACAGAATAATAAATATAATATTACAATTTACAATGGCACAAAAGGCTGTGAATGCACAAGCGAACTTGACTGTGCTTGTCATGAAGGTGTAACTCTGTGTGCGTGCTCTTCCCTCAACAAACGCGCTGAATTCTCATTATCATTTTATGTAGATTATATGTTAGACTTGCGCCGCACATGTTGCACATAACTGTATTTTCCTTTTCGAAGTGATTCCAATCATATTTAGAGCAATTCAAAACCCATCATGGTGGACAGCGCGTCTGTCTCAGCTGACGGAAATAATACATTATCTATTGGCTTGACTATATCGGTCAAATTTTCTTATTGGACCCATAAGATAACATCAAAAATAATAATTGGCCGATAACGATATGTTGCCGATATATCGTACATCCCTAGTATTTACCACTCTCAAGTCATTTTAAACCAAGATGTTCAAATATCCTGTTTTCTCTTAAAGTAACAGTCCCTGTAAGGGTGTATGTTTTGTGTCAGATTAAATATAATATTTAATAATCCTTTGTTTCTGTTAGTTATGTTTAGTCTTGTCAGTTCGTTGTGTTTTAGGTTGGTTTTCCCCATGCCGGTTTGCCTGAGTTATAGTTCCTTGTTTATTTCAATGGTTGTTAATTAGTTCTACACCTGTTCTGTTTTCAATTGATTGCTCCCATGTGTATTTAAGCCTTTAGTTCAGTCTGTCCCATGTTCAATATTGTTTATATGAATGTGTTATTGCCATTTTGTTTTCTCTTTGTTTAATAAGTATTTTTGATTCATCTTCGTTTGTGCGAACACATTATGTGTCTATCACATTACAGTAATAGCTGTCATCATTACAAGAGGGCTGCACCATTTGACATTTACAGTCAAAAAGCGAGCACGGATTTCTACTTGACCCCTGTTTGTGATTAATGACCTTCTTTAATGAACTGCCTGTGTTGCAATGCATCCATTTCCCTTCAGGCCTCATTGTAAATTCCCCACCACCAGTTCTTCCATTTCCTCGCTCTAACATTGCTAATTTAGATTAATTATACATCCCTCTGTGCAAATATTCATGCAGTGTCTGTTATTAAGTCCAAAATCTACATTATTGGCATCCCTACAGCTCTCCTCTCATTGCCCTCCCATTGTCACGGTTCAGGGTGCATCATCGGCTTCCCTTGTTATCTATGTTCGTCCTGTCACTTTCTGCAGCTTATGATGGGCAATCAGTGCTGACTTTGCAGTGCGGGTGCGTGGGGTTCCCGGGATGATTGCCCTCACCTGTTGCTTGTTCCCTTTTCCCTTATATTCTCTGCTGTGTCTACCCCTTCGTTAGTCTGACAAGCCATACCCACATCAAGATGTTGGGTCTGGGAACATCTTAATCCAGGGGGCTTAATCCGAGGGGCGGGATAAATGGTTGTCTTTCAAATTCCCTCTGCACGCAATTGGATAGCGCTACAACCAACCAGAGCAACGTGAAGCGGAGCTAGTTGATAGATTAAACTAACTTCGGCAAATTCGGCAAAACTCCGAACACATCTTCCTTTCTTAAGAATGACTTCAGTGCCGTTCTTTGTTCTTTTCTCAAAGAAAAGCTTAACACCAAGTCTTCCAGAGTCGCGGCCCAAGCCGATTTGAAAGACCGCCGTTCGCCAGCTTTGTTTACAAGTAGCATGCGGAACCGCCGCAACTCATGCCGTCATTTTGTTAAGCCCGCCCACTGACTCTATACACAATGGCCCTCATTTATCAAAAGTGCGTACACCAAATTTCCAGCGTACACCTGGCGTACACCCAAAACCACGGTGACTTTGAGATTTATCAATATGGACGTTGGCGTACGGCACGCTCAAATCCTACGCCAGCTCAGGAGGTGGTATACGCACGTTTTGAGTTAGTGCAAACATGCGCAGAAAAACAATTCCTATGCAATTTCCCCCCCGTTTCCCCCCGTTTTGATTGTTTTATAGTAATAAAAATTATTTTGTTCAGTTAGAGAACAGACACAATTAAAAACTGAACTGAGCAATAATAACAGTATACGACGGAAGATTCAGTTTCAAAGCTAAATGTAAAAGTGCCCATTTAAGCGAGTTGTCATTGTACTGTTCTGTTTTTGTGTTTTTCATTAAGAATAATATTAAACACACCATTCAAGCAATTTGCTCCCAAATTGGTGCTCATTCTAAAGTGAAAGTATAATCCGCCCGGCCGCACGGGAATTCATAACGGTGCGCATTATAAGCAGCCTAGCGCCATTCTTTGTGAAAGATAAAGATAGAAATGCGCACAGGACACAAAAACCTTGCAAAAATGATATACGATCCGCCTAATCCCGGCCAAAACACAGAGATGTCGATTCGCACGGGACTAATGTTATCACAGGACCTCAGTGTTTGGTGAAATATGGTAGGTCATTTGCGGGGGAATTTTTACTTCACATATCACAGACATTCTCTGCAATTATTACAGATATAGTAATTATAAACTTCAGTGTTTATTTTTGTGCAACATGGACTTCAAGGTTTAATTTGTGTGACTTTACCAAAGCATTTGATTTGTAGGCATATGTATCCCTCCAGTTGCGAGCCTGTGCTCTTTACCTGACGTTTCAGGGACTGGGACTGAAAATAATTCAAACTGAAAAAATAATAAAAATGACATTCTTCTTCTTTTAAATAATAATAAAATAAATAATAATAATAATAACGACATTCTTCTTCTAAATAACAATAAGCGTCATTAATAATACAAATCTTAATAATAATAATAATAATCTTACAAATTGTCATGCAATTATATTAATGTGAATGAATGGTACTCCACATCACATCATCATGACTATTGTACACCCCAATACATGTGATGTGATATGAAATTAAATGCTAATTATTTCAAAACACGTGCTGTAAAATAATGAATTGTGATAGGTAATTTCTCATCTAAACAGCTATTTAAACTGGATTTCCACCGTACATCTTTTTGTGGGCGCCTTTAATCCCACTCTTTAAACTCCCAAATAAAACAATTTAGTTTTTTTTCCACTTCCCTGGTGATGGTCTCGATCTCCACGTCAGAGAAGTTTCGCTTCTATGCCGTCTTCCGAGTGTCCATGGCGTAAAATGAGGGCGTGGGGAGGAATATATAGGGGCGTGTTATTCTAATGACGATCGTTTTCAGCCGCGGCATTTATCAAGGGCAGGGTTTGCGTACGCCTGGATTTCAGAGGTGCGCACACTTTCATAAATCAGGCGGTGAGAGGAGTGTAAGCATAATCTTACGCCAATATATACGCCCGTTTCTACGCAAGATTGATAAATGAGGGCCAATGTGATTGGCCTGACCAGAGTTCGGTTTTTCCAGCTCGCAAGTCTATGGAGAGTTGCTAGACTACCCTGGCTGCAAATTAGATTTGCTGCCGCTAGGGTGTGTCTAGATTTCTAGGCTACCCCTTCGTCTCATGTGTTCTTGGAACCTGTTAGAGTGTTGTTTGCTGCTGTGCCCAGGACACTTGTTCCCCGTCCCATTCGTCGTTGCATCTTGGGTGGTCTCCACAGCCTGTGTGTCCGCTGGTGGCTGTACAGACAGTTCTGGAGCTCTGGTTATATCTGTTCACGTGTGTCACTTCACTTTGGAAGTTGTTTTTCCCAAAGTGTTCCAATAAACTCTGTTTCACGAGCCCTCAGCATTTGAGTCCTTTGTTCACCCATTCTGACACCTACCTACAGGCACAGCACAAGCCAGTCAGATGGGCTTATTTTGCTCCTCTTCTCTATTACCCATAGGTGTGATCTTAGTGTGTGAAAGAAAACAGAAACATTTTTCATATTGTTATATAATCAACCATTGTGAGAGTCCTGCTGAAGCCCTCCAGTGTGGTTTGCTCTGCCATCAGAACATTATCTAGTTGATGAGAAAGGCAAATAACAGTGTTTAACATGCAGATATTTTTAAATAAAGTGTCATAGTGCTGTGATCTCTGTTAGTGTGGGCACTCTGTTACCACGGGGTTCTTTTTTTCCAGGAGGAAACTGCTTCGCATGGCATGATTCCCCACGGAGAGCGCTTCCCTTCACCAACAAGTATCAGATTCCTCATTTATATGCCAATTACTGAACAAATTAATACAGCACTGTGAAAAATAATTCCGGCGAACACATCAGCGACTCCTGTTTGCTCACTCCTATCTGTTTTACTCCAAATAAACTAATTATAGATTTCGACCTTTTAGAGTATTCTTTGCGGCTGAGGGCTAACGATAGATAATGCTTTTTAATTAATCACACATGCTAATTATGCTTCCCATGACATTTGCCACTACATCCACGGCAGCCGAGAGAGACATATGGAGCATATGTTTTCAGAGGAGATTCTACTGTGCTTATCGGTGCATTATGAAATTCAGAAATATACCATGCAGAGATTAGGGATACTGGTATTTTGAATCACCCTTCTGAAGCCTGTATTGTTGTCTCATATCTCATTGTATGTAACAATGAGATATGCGAGGCCCTGCTATTCGTTGAATATAGTCATGATTTATACAATATATTAAGGACACCATTTTAATTTAAAAAATCATTTAATTAAAAAGTTAATTAAATTAAACTGCCCGAAAATATTCCCTGAGATGTAAACTATAAGGGTGCACAATACATTGGTACCATATCAATCATTGGATACTTTTTTTTCTCCAATTATGTAGGTATATGCTCAATTATGTTACTTTTTTTATTTTATTTATTTATTTAATTGCACGTTTTCCTTCTTTTTTTCATTTAGATTACATTTGCCGAACACTCACTTAAAATTAATCTTTTTAAAACACTAAAATTTAATTAAAAAAAAAAAAAATTAATAACACTAAAACACTAGATTAAAATTAATCTAAAGCTATACAATATACTTCAGTCTACTACTACTCTAATGGGAGTGGAGCCTGTTCGTTGATTGGTGTTCTTCTCACTAGGAAGACCCCTGTAAATGCCTGATCAGAGTTGGTGCATCTTTAAAAAATTATAACGTCTCGGTTGCTATTGTAACCCCTGTTCCCTGAAGGAGGGAATAGAGACATTACATCAAAACAGACTGATGAGTCCAATCACCTTTGAGTGGTAACCAAACAAGCCACTTCCCATCCATATGGGTATATAAGGCAGCGTGCAGTCGGGGGTCCCGGCAGTTCAGCGGTGGTACAGGGGTTATGGCGACTCAACGTAACGTCTCTGTTCCCTCCTTCAGGGATCCCTATCAGTCAGTCATGTTCGACGTTACATTAGAACAGACTGACGAATTGGGATCCCTATGGAAATTGCCATAACTGCTGCACCTTCCCAGTGTGTAAGTCGCTCAGTACTCCGCACCTGGTGGGGCAGAAAAAGGAGGAACTCCAGCCAGGGTTCGCCAAGCAGGGAACTCACCTGGAGAGCAAAAGTAGGTGCACCTATCTCCCCTGAAAGGGGAATGGCACTGCAAGCAAGACAGCCTTCCCGCACATAACCTGTTTGTACCCAACACACAGGAAGAAACCAGCTCCACTCAGAGATTGTATAATCTCGCGAATGGTATCGCCCAGCCCATAGCTCTACATATGTCTGCCAGAGAGGCACCGTGTGTGAGCTCTCACCCCAAGGAGGCATGGCCAGCCTTGGGACTGGTACTCCAAGATGACGGTATCCACTATCCAGTGGGCCAACCTCTGTTTGAGGACAGCCTTTCCCTTCTGCTGGCCTTTCAGGCCGAGGTCTCAGGATTATGTGACAGTCGGCCGGCCCAGATTTCAGGCATGCTTCGTTGAATGAAAAATGCATGCAGGTCCCCCGCCCTCTTGATGAATGTAAGCGTAGTCAGGAGTGCTGTCTTAAGATACAGGATCTTAATCTTCTTGCAGGGAAAAAAAGTACTGCTCTGATCTGGCATTTACGGGGTCTTCCTGGTGGGAAGAACTCCAATCAACAAATCGGCTCCATTTCAAAGCATAAGCACAGCTATTAGAGGGGGCTCTTGCTTTAGTGATAGTGTCTACCACTGCCAGTGGTAGGCCACTTAAGTCCTCCGCGTCCCATCCAGAGACTACACGTGGAGTTTCCAGAGGTCTAGACGTGGGTGCCATATGGTGCCCCACACCTAAGAAAGCAGATTCTTCCTCAGGGGAATCCGCCACGGAGGGGCTTTTGTGAGGAGCATCAAGTCTGAAAACCAGCTCCGGATGGGCCAGTGAGACGCAACCATCAAGACCTGCTTCTCGTCCTCCCTGACCAGAGAGATCAGACACGGAGTCTGTGTGAGCAGGCTCACTGGAGGAAGTGCATACTTGCGTAGGTCCCAGGGCCAACTGTGGTCTTGCTCCCTTGGTTCCTTTTATTCCCTTGGTCAGGGAATAAAACAACTGGTAGTGGGAGGACTCCAGAGATGTGAACAGGTCTACCTGTGCTTCTCCGAAGCATCTCCAGATCAGCTGGACCCCCTGGGGGTGAGAGCGCGTTGGCTGCACGATTGAGCTCTCCCGGAATGTGAGCGGCATGGAGCGACCTGAGTCGCTTCTGATTACAGAGGAGACGGCGGGCAACATAGGACAAGAGTGTAGACCACCCTGATGGTTGATGTTTGCAACGGTCGACGTATTGTCCTGCAGCAATGTTCAAAACTGGTGCAGGGCCAGCAGTACTGCTAGCAACTCGAAGCAATTGATATTCCTCTGCAGATCCTGTCCGAGAGCCAGAGGCTGTGTGCGCATTACATACAGGACCCCAGCCCATGTTGGCTGCATCTGTTGTGACAACAACAGAATATTATTCTATGGCTGATTCACAGTATGCAAAGTAGCTAGGTGAGCAGATATTTTGTGTCATTATATTGTGTGTTTTAGCTAAACGCTGCAGAATTCAGGAATACAATTATAAATGTAGCCTACCCCTTACCGAAACTATGGCATTTTTTGTAACACTTTTATAGCTTCCCGATCTTTGACATAACCGAAAACCCCAAATAGCTTAGTCAGAAATATATCAAGAAAACAGAAAAAAATTGGGCAGGGAGGGAACCGAAACTCTGAGTATCAGACTATAATAAGATTCTTGTTCAAGCATGAAACCTATTAAAGGGTTAGTTCACCCAAAATTGAAAATTCTGTCAGTAATTACTCACCCTCATGTTGTTCCAACCATGTAAGACCTTCGTTCATCTTCGGAACATAATTTAGTATATTTTTGATGAAATCTGAGAGCTGTCTCACTCCTCCATAGGCTTTCAGAGGGACTGGAACTTGATGGCCCAGAATAGTAAGTAAAAACGTCATTTAAGGAGTCCAAATGACTACAGTGGCTCTGTATTAAGTCTATCATGCGACGAAAATACTTTTTGAGCGGAAAAACAACAAAAATAACGACTTTATCCCACTATTATTGTTCAATTTGAGCCTCTGACGAGACTCTCATCAGAGAGTATATAGTTCGCGGGAGTGCCACGACGCATGCGCGAGAACTTGCGCATGCGTCGTGGCACTCCCGCAAACTCTCGTCAGAGAGTGGGATAAATAGTGGGATAAAGTCGTTATTTTTTGTTGTTTTTCCGCTCAAAAAGTATTTTCGTCGCATGATAGACTTAATACAGAGCCACTGTAGTCATTTGGACTCCTTAAATGACGTTTTTACTTACTATTCTGGGCCATCAAGTTCCAGTCCCTCTGAAAGCCTATGGAGGAGTGAGACAGCTCTCAGATTTCATCAAAAATATACTAAATTATGTTCCGAAGATGAACGAAGGTCTTACATGGTTGGAACAACATGAGGGTGAGTAATTACTGACAGAATTTTCAATTTTGGGTGAACTAACCCTTTAAGCGGTTGGAAGGATTTGCTCTTATTCACAAAACCTAAGATTTAATTTTTATGTTGCACTCCATTTCTTGACTGAACGACATGAAATGTCCCCTTTGATAGATTAGACAGAGTCAGCTTGCTTTAAAGTCAATATCCTGTAACAGGGAACACAGAACTGTTGTATACACTGTTATACTGTATGCTGCAATAATGTGCAATCCTGAATATGTAGCTATATTGCATAAAAAAGACAACTGAGCTACATATAAGTTTTCACAGTAATGTTCCGATTATCATTATTTGTATGCTGAACATTTTTGAATAATTCTTAAACTTTCTTTTGTATTGAGATTGGGTAATGACAACTTGGGTCATTTTCGTCTGAATACCAAAGAACTGATTGAATTATGTTTTTTTATAATATCGCAATTGTTTTTTTCCAGACAACAATGCGATTAAATGGAGGACAATGGAGACTTTCGCTTATGACTCTTGCATCTCACATATTTCTTCACATGTAATCTCCCCAAGAATTTTCACAAGATCTTACCGCAATATCATAAACTCAAATTTGCTAAGATCTCAAGGTCTTGCTAAGATTTCATTATGAACTCAAACATTTTTCATCAACAAAAAAAAAAGGAAAAAGAAAAGAAAAGAAGATAAACGTATCTGAGCTATGCTATCCACATTCATTTTATAGCTCTGTACTATTCAACAGTGGACTAATTTGATTCTTTTTTCTATTTTAGGAGACACATCTGAGACAAAGCTGGTGCTTCAACTATGACTGATAAGTCTCCTCAATGTCTCATGGGCAATGAAAGAGCAATACAAATGGCCTCCTGTGATAATCTAATTCACAAAAAAAAAGAAAAGAAAAAGATCCTGTGAGCTTTCTCACCTATATTTCTATAGTTCATGACCTTTAATCCGTATTAAAGCGACCCAGAGTTCTTGTACTCTTTAGCCGAGTAAATGTAATAAAGCTTCATTTTAAGGAGCGATGAAAATATCACACTTTAGGGGATATCCCATCTTTGTATTCCTCATTTTTTTGTCATGTTTAATGTTGACAGAATAGTTTGCCCAAAAATTAAAATGTCATTATTTGACCACAAGACAAGAGCAAGGAAGAATCTTTTCAGTATAAAAAAGGCAGCAGCTATAAGTGAAAATATTGATAGATGTCATTTATAGCAAGTGTAAATAGCAACACAAAATATTTTCTTTGCACTAAGTGCAAATATCGTTAAATGCTATTACACTGTACATGAAGATAGATGCCAGTTACACTATAAGTGTAACATTTTAGTCCAGTGAAGATGAGGGAAGGCAGAGAAGATCAAGTTGAAGCTTATATTTAATAAACAAAGAAAAGACAGGTAATCCAAATGAGAGCAAACAAAACGTGATAGCTTGCATAGCACAAACAATACCGGACAACCAACAGAAGGTAATGAGGAACTTAAAACACACAAAGATAATGAACTCAAAGACTTAACAGGTGTGATTGTTAAATGGCAACTAAGGACTAGCGGTAACAAAGAACACAGGAAATCAGTAACTAAGAGAAGCAAACTAAAAGTCCATGAAAACTAAAGTAATACACTGGCAGAACATGATAATAAGTGAAAAATAGCAGTATTTTCTTTGAGTGTAAATAGTAGTTAGATGCTATTTATACTTGGCAGATACTATTGCACCTCAATGTATATTATAAAACAGTATGCAATAATAACATATTTAGTGTATATGATTATGTTTATTAAAATCATAATTGGATGCTGATTTATTACTTTCTCACTGTCCCTAAAGCACTCCCCTACTGCTACCCCTACACTTTATTTCCACTTTTCGGATATACTTTTTAGTTATTATTTAAGTGTGTCATGAACTGGCTTTTTTATTTTTGTATACTATTGTCTGGGGTCAACTTATGACGTTCGCATGGTTTTTACATTCAAAAACATCATAATGAATAAGTAATAGGCTATTTTCTGCCATGGTTTTGAGGCTCTCTGAAAAACGCTCGGTTTTGATGGGCGTGCCGCACTGAAGACTTGGAAGTAAACGCCCACGGCTAGGATTGGATCAAATTTGCATTTTTAATGGGCTTCAGCTCCCTCAGTACATGGGGGGATTGTTTTGAAAGCGTCTAGGGAAATGCTCATAGGACTCGTGAAATGCCTTTATCAAACAAACACAATGATTCATCTCTCATCCACTCGCGATTGATTGGAATGTTATTTTTGTATTTTGGCCCGCCCAATCGGTGAATAACCATGACCCATACACACACGCACGCACGCACGCACGCACGCAAGAAAGGAATGTTATTTCACTATTTAAGATAGCCCGTCGGCAGGCCGGTGATACGTTTTGGTAGCCCGTCTGAAAAACACATAGGCCCTTTGCGAGCACTAGCGTTACAAGTTCGAGTCTGATCACGAATGAACCAATAACACCTTCTCCAGCCTGCTAAGGTATGTAATCAATAGATATCAAACGATCTGTAACAATGTAATACTAACACATATAAAAAACATGTTTTACTCACAAAAGTGTGTTGCACTGTTCCTGTCGGATCCAATATAGAAGGCACAGCATTGTGTTTTAATCTCAATATGTCTGCAAATCCAGTCTCAACCTGTATCTTGTTTACAATTGATAAATTGTAACGGTGAAACGAAGCGAACAAACGTGCAATGTCTTACACACGTGAACTGCTCGGTAGCGCGACCCGTTTAGCTCCATGAGTCGGTGGGCAGGCTTGAGGCGACGCTTCTGCATCCTATTACGTCAGTCGTCGACATATTCTGAGATCTCTCGTTTTCTGGGCCTGGTGTCAATAAAACCTTTTCTTTGACTAACAAGGACGTTTTCAGCTCTGAAACTTACAGGATATTCTTATATCACAATTAACTTTTATATATCAAAGACTCAAGGTTGATTTCTCAATTCATCACCCCTTTAAAACAAATGCCTCTCCGAGCTGATATGCAATGGGAAAGGGGAGAACAATGAGCTTGGGTCGGTCGCATCAAAAGCTAAAGCCACTCACCTTACTCTCCACACCACTGATCCTATTATCAGGGGGATTTCTTTTGTAATTTTGTCTGGCTTAATAAGACTATATGGTGGGAGGAGTTAGTGTAAATAGCCTCTGACAACAAGGGCTATTTGCACTTGCAGTAAGACACTCTGGGCCCTATCTTGCACCCAGCGCAATTGACTTTGTACACCGACGCATGTGTCATTCCTATTTTGCACCCGCGCAAAGCGCGCTTTTCCCTCCACAGAAGCACGTCGCTAAACTAGTGAATGAACTTGCGCTCCCTGGGCGGTTCAGCGCAAAAAAGGAGGCGTGTTCCGGCGCAAACAATCCCTGGTGCTATTTTGCTGTTCCATTAAGCAATTGCGCCACTGACCAGAAAAAACCTAGTCTAAAGTCAGTGGCGCGTTGCGCGTTGTTCATTATGCTATTTTAAGGGCGCATGCTTGACCATAGTGCACAACGCGCATACACTTTGCTCATGTAATCTACACAGATGCAACAGTTATTGTTGCAAATCATAAATTGTTACACTAAAAAAATATTAACACATGAGATGACGGAAATCATTGTGGTGTGCCACGAAGATGTGAAAAAATAGGCATAAATCTAGCTTACAAATTTTTCAGGCTAATTATTTATTTAACCGACGCTATTTTGGGTGGGTTTCTCCCATCCCCATACAACACAACTTCTCTGTCTTTCACTGCTCTTACAAGAACATCAGTCTCCTCGGCTGTGAACCGCTCCTGGCGTGCGCCTGGTAAATACGCCATAATAATAGCAATCCATAATGGAACTTGCGCACCTGCTTTTAAAGGGTATGTTGGATGACGCTCTGATTGGTTTATTCACGTTACGCCCAAACCACACCTATGAATAATGAAGCTACTTCAGACCAACCCATTTTAGATTTGCGCCAGGCGCAAGAGCCATTTATCCCGCCGGGAAAATAGCAACAGCGCCGAGACCCGCCCACAAAGTTACTTGCGCTTTGCGCTTTGACACTTGCGTTTCAGATCGTTAAAATAGGGCCCTCTATATAAAAGTGCAACCGCATTGGAAAGGTTCCATGGATGTTAAAGGTTCTTCATGGAACCATTGATGCCAATAAAGAACCTTTATTTTTAAGAGTGATAGCTTTGCGTGAAGCAAATGGAATTGATTATTGCAACTGGAACCTCTTTCCCTTTCTGGGTCACTCCTACATGGGGACCTGCAGCCTTGGTACCTTAAAAAATAGTGATCGGCCCATCAGTCTATTGTAATGGATAAAATGTAAGGTAGATTGAATAGTTCACAGCTGGATTTTAGAGTTCCAAGTTCAGGGGGTTTCATTTAAATAATGACTATACCACATCTTAAAGCCTAAACGGATTGCCGTTTTTTTTATCACAAGAATGATTTAAAAAAGATGATCATTACAGTAAAGAATCAATGACGGTGTCAGCTGGCCAATGCTGATCCCTGTTATTTTTGATAAAGATAAAATAATACACCTCAAAGATCCTGTTTTATATCCCCATTAGTTAGGTGGCAGGGGGGAGATCAGATAAAAAATCTATTAGGAGCAAACTCATGGGATTCATTAGAGGAGAACTTGTTCTGCTTACAAGTGCATTTTCTACTTTAATTAGTAATACATGCTAAAAGTTATCATCCCCTTTTCAAATTAGTTGAGGGTAATAAATCACGTGCATACATACCAACGTGCCCTTTTATGCCCACACAATGTCATTATGGTGTCTGTATGGAGTACGTGTGTGTTGAGCATGTTGAGGTTTAAGCATACCCTTATGAAAAAGTAGTTTATTCAAGTGTGCCATACTTCTTTTAAACTAAACATAAGAAAGTACTTACAGAAATAAAAATTGCACTTAATACTTGACTTATACTGTCAGAAGTATATTTGGTCTATTCTTGTACTCAATCTATGGATCGAAATATACTTAAAAGTATAATTAAGTATTCTAAGCATACTTGGCTTGTAGTTGTGTTTACTCTTTTGATTAAGTATTTTTTTCACATATTCAATTTATAAAGAAAACAGATATCTTCCTAATTCTGAGTACATTTTTGTGTAAGCTAGTCCACTGGTAGTGTACATAGGAATTTACTTCAAATCTACTTTACTTTCCGTGTCATTGACAGGATTTTCCGGCAATCCATATTTTTTACTGTTATACAGTAGGGGGCGCTATTGCATGTCTTTTAAAATAGTACAGAATCTCCAGATAAAAAAAACAGGTGAAGAAGAAGCAAAAACAAGCGAATAAGATTGCTTATGCAAATGTTTAATAACGAGATCATCAAAAAACTGCATATAAATCATCTCGGTTACGTATGGTAACCCTCGTTCCCTGAAGGAAGGAACGGAGACGTACGTCGGACGTACCGACGAATTGGGATCACTTCAGGGAGCCCCTATCAGCTTCGAGATATAGGACTATTTTCATCTCGCGCTCCGCCCCGCGGGTATAAACAGGAAGCGAGAGCGAATGCACGCTGTTTTTCACTGAGGAGCCGAACTGAGTGGCTCGGCCCTGCAGTGATGGTACAGCAACTGTGGCGACGGGACGTACGTCTCCGTTCCCTCCTTCAGGGAACGAGAGTTACCATATGTAACCGAGACGCTCCCTTTCAGTCGGTCACGTTCGATGTACGTCGGACGTACCGACGAATTAGGATCCCTTTGGAAAACGCCACAGTTACTACCAATTCCAGCGCCCAGCGATGAGCCCCTCAGACCCCGATCTGCCGCTGCAGAAGCCACATCATGCCCGGAGGGAGTTACCATGTGGAAAATACACGTATGGGCTGGCCGTGGGCAGCAAAACATACGGAAGTCCCAGGGGTGGCCCCGGCCAATTAGAGCCGGGGTACAACACCTTCCTAAAACGGCAGAGCAGACTCTGCCGAGGGAAAGACATGGGCTCGCCGTAGGGAGCCGTACCCTGGAAGAATACATACATGGGACCACCGTGGGGGTCACAACATATGGAACCCAGCCTAACACAAGTTCCACCAATGCATACGAGTGTTAGACCTGGCGTCGAACGCTCCGCCACATCCGCGGGAACTCGACTGGAGCAGATAAGCGCACGTATCCGTACCATGAGGGAGGGAATGGCGCAGCAAGCCGACACTAGAACAGGCACTTCGGTGTTACTGACTATGGGAAGTGACCACACAGGAAGATACCGGCTCTACACGAAGGCTATAAAATCTAGCGAACGTGTTAGGTGTCGCCCAGCCTGCAGCTCTACAAATATCTGTCAGCGAGGCGCCACGAGCCAGCGCCCAGGAAGAAGCAACACCCTTCTTTCTGGAGTGGGCTCTTAACCCGAGCGGGCAAGGCACGTCTTGGGATTCATTCGCCAAGACGATGGCATCCACTATCCAGTGGGCCATCCTCTGCTTGGAGACAGCCTTTCCCTTCTGCTGTCCTCCGTAACAGACGAAGAGCTACTCTGAGGTCCTGAAGCTTTGCGTTCTGTCCATGTAAGTCCGGAGAGCACGGACGGGACAGAGAAAAGCTAGGGCTGGGTCTGCCTCCTCCGAAGGCAGAGCTTGCAGGCTCACCACTTGGTCCCGGAAGGGAGTAGTGGGAATCTTGGGCACATATCCAGGCCGGGGTCTCATGATCACATGAGAGTTACCGGGCCCGAATTCCAGGCACGATTCGTCAACTGAAATGCCTGCAGGTCCCCCACCCTCTTGATGGAGGCCAACGCAGTCAGGAGTATTGTCTTTAACGACAAGATTTTCAACTCTGCTGACTCTCTAATGAGAGAGCATAGACCACCCACAAACACAGTCTCAACATGCTTGCGATGCGATAGAGGAGTGGGGGGCCCCACAGAGGTGTACGCGGTAGGGAAGCCTCACTGTAATCCTCTGGTCACCCAGGCTTATCAGCCAAAGTAGCCCCTTTTCTGGTGCACCAGAAAAGAGACTAGATCGGGGTATAAGTGAAGGGACTCAACCCCATTTTGAGGTATCATAGTCTCGACCGCGCATCGGAGGCGCCAAGTGACGTGCGCTGAGTTGCCATGGCAACCCGCGCTGTCACCAGGCAGCTAGACGGCACACGGTGCGCTGAACACTCAAACCCTCACGCGGAAGGTGAGATGACCAGCGCTTCAACGTGATCCCATTACCCTGAGAGAACATGGATCACCCACGAACACAGTCTCAACATGTTTATGCGAGAGGGATCGTGGCCGTCAGGACAGGAAACAACCACATCCAGAAACGCACGAGTGGAATGACGGCTTGAAAGAGACAGTCACACCCCGTGTTGCTCTCTTATGAGGAAACGCTCTTTCAACAGTGCTGAAGCACCCAGGGGAAGACCGCGGCAGCACACAGGAGGTAAGTGCAGTCCTGTGTCTGCACTCACTGAGACAAACGCCCTCACCAAACCGACAGTTGCTGTGAGAACAGCAGTTTGTTATGCTGATGCAGCGGTGAGCACGCGATCGCGCTGATTGTGCCTTTTCGCCAACACAGAGCGTCCTTCTCGTTCTCTGGAGTATCTCTCTCTGTAGATAGGCTCTCTTTTAGAAAAGCAGTCTTGCTTCATCAACGCCGTTCGGCTTCGAAGTGAATGACAGCGTGCATTCACTCTCGCTTCCTGTTTATACCCGCGGGGCGGAGCGCGAGATGCAAATCTCGCACGCCAATGGCCCATTGGCCTGTTCTCTATATCTCGAAGCTGATAGGGGCTCCCTGAAGTGATCCCAATTCGTCGGCACGTCTGACGTACGTCGAACGTGACAGACTGAAAGGGAACAAAACTGCCTAACGTTACTGAATGAAATGTTGACCCAGGAAGGGTTAATGACTGTGAAGTTTTTTAAATGAAACTTACTCACTTTCAAGTGTTGATAAAAAAAAGGATGCATGAAGCTAGAATAAAATGTTTTTTAATAGAAAGAGTTAAAGTACTATGGAAGCTTGTTTCCGCCACAGAATAAAACATTTTAAAAGATAATTGCGACTTTTTACATCTTGCGAGTTATAAAGTCAGAATTGTGAGCTATAAACTTGCAATTCTGACTTTTTTTCTCACAATTGCGAGTTTATATCTCACAATTCTGAATTTATATAATGCAATTCTGACCACTTTTCTCAGGATTGTGAGATATAATCTCACAATTGCCAGTTATAAAGTCTGAGGAAAAAAAAAACATTTTTTTCTCAGAATTGCGAGTTTATATCTCACAATTCTGACTTTAGGCTATATCCAGCAATTGCGTAAAAAAAAGTCCTAATTGTGAGATAAAAAGTCCCAATTACCTTTTATTTTATTTATTTTTTGTGGCAGAAACAAGTATAATTATACAAGTATATTTCTACTTTGTGTTTTTTGACAAGATTATGTAAAAACATATTTCTGAAAGGCCTCAAGTGGAGGAGTTCAAGTATCTTGGGGTCTTGTTCACGAGTGAGAGGAGGATGGAACGGGAGATAGACAGACGGATCAGTGCAGCTTCTGCAGTAATGCGGTCGATGTACCGGTCTGTCGTGGTGAAGAAAGAGCTAAGCCGTAAGGCGAAGCTCTCGATTTACCGGTCAATCTACGTTCCTACTCTCACCTATGGTCATGAGCTTTGGGTCATGACCGAAAGGACAAGATCCCAGATACAGGCGGCCGAAATTAGCTTTCTCCGTAGGGTGGCTGGGCGCTCGCTTAGAGATAGGGTGAGAAGCTCAGTCACTCAGGAGGAACTCGGAGTAGAGCCGCTGCTCCTCCACATCGAGTGGGGTCAGCTGAGGTGGCTCGGGCATCTGTTCCGGATGCCTCCTGAACGCCTTCCCGGGAAGGTGTTTCAGGCATGTCCAACCGGGAGGAGGCCCCGGGGAAGACCAAGGACACGCTGGAGGGACTGTCTCCCGGCTGGCCTGGGAACGCCTCGGTGTCCCCCCGAAAGAGCTAGAGGAAGTGTCTAGGGAGAGGGAAGTCTGGGCATCTCTGCTTAGACTGCTGCCCTGGCGACCCGGTCCTGGATAAAGCGGAAGAAGATGGATAGATGGATGGCATATTTCTGAAAGGACTTCAGTTAACATTATTAGCCCAACTACGTTTTTGCATGCTAACTAACGTCATTGTTGAACTTTACCTATGTTCTTTGTCCACAAGGCTATGGCAACTTGGCAGGCAAATCCATAAATCATTTGACCGACCTTCATACCAGTGTTAATTTAACAGCAAATTTTGACTTTGTTTTAGTCATAGTCTTTTAACTAAAAAGCAGTTTAGTTTTAATCAAATTTTGACATGCGAATTGTTTTAGTTTTAGTCGACTAAAAATGATAAGATTTTTAATAAGACTAAAATTCAGTACTTTTGCTCTGGCGTCTGAGAGGCAGCTTTCTGTGTGCGCGTCCGGATTGAATAGAGCTCTTTCGTGTCGTCGCCTTTTTCAGACTTATCCACATGTCTGCTCTTTACTTTCTCCCACACATTTTTGAGCAATTCAAATATGCACATCTCACACAGGACATCAGTTCTGACTGGATCTCTTCCCAAATCATCCCTCCCTAACATTTGTGGAAAATGTCAATAGATATTTGTTATAGACGTCATTTAAAAATAAAGTTTTTTATTCATAAAAAATGTCATAGACGAAAATGATGACAAAAACGATTTGTCAACAAAATGAACACTGCTTTATACAGGAACTTGAGCACAGACAATTTCCATTTCAAGCTTTCACCAGAAATTAAAAGTTTAGACACCTCAGTATGCTTCTGCAAACAAAGCAAACTAAATTATTAGTTAATATTTAATATTTTCAGAAAACTGAAACATACAAGTATGGCAATGGGTACCCTTCTATGTTGCCATTAAAGGTCCCGTTCATCGTGATCCCATTGTTCAAACTTTAGTTAGTGTGTAATGTTGCTGTTAGAGCATAAATAATACCTGTAAAATTATAAAGCTCAAAGTTCAATGCCAAGCGAGATATTTTATTTAACAGAAGTTCCCTTTCAAAGCCTACAGCGAACGGCTGGCTTGGACTACATCCTGGTACTTCCTTCATAAATGACGTCGATAGAACAGTAGAACAGACTAACCTCCGCCCACAAGAATACACGAAAAAAGGGGGCGTGGTCTTGTTGCTGTCCCACGTGGAGAAGAGGACGTGTCGCGTGGAGAAAAGGAAGTGCTGCGTTTGAGTGTGTTTGTCGCCATGTCGTCGAGACGCTGTTATTTTCATCCCGGAGTCAAATCACCTTTGTTTGGCTTTCCCAGGGACGCTGTAGAGATCATTAAGCGCATATATATCTCCCGTTAAGAGGCGTGACATTTACACGTGCGCTAAGCTGCTGTCGAATCACACCACAGGAACCGTGACACGTTCGCTAAGCTGCTGTCAAATCACAACACGGGAAGCGCTGGCACAATCAGAACTCGTTACGCATTTCTGAAGGAGGGACTTCATAGAACACGGAACATCAGGCCGTTTTTAGGACACTGAAAACAGCGGTATACAGATAAGTAAATTGTGTGAAAAATACTGTGTTTTTTTACAAGCGAAACATGAACAAATGTTATATTGCACACTGTAAACACAATCAAAGCTTCAAAAAGACACGAAGAACGGGACCTTTAACTGATTTGTGTTCAAAAAATGTTGGGAAATCATTAAACTTCATGTAACCCAACAAGAGTGATTACTGATGGGCTGTCTGCAAAAAAAAAGAAGAAAAAAAAATCTTCCACTGACTTTCAAAGCGTACATAGAAATTACTTTCAACTTCGAGGACCTTGATAGAAAAGTAATGGAGTAATATGACATTTATCTTTCAAATGTAGTGAAGTACAAGTCATACGTTTCCAGAAAAAATACTACTCAAGTAAAGTACAGATACTCAAAAAGTGTACTTAAGTACAGTACTCAAGTAAATGTACTTTGTTACTGTCCGATGGAGACTGACTTGACTTCTTTACGCAGTGAATATCCCATCCACTTTTGTCTTCCCTGCATTTCACAGCAGAAGCTGAGAGGCTTAATATTTATTGCATAAATGAATGATCACACTAAAAAACAAGCAAACTAAAGTGGACAACCCCATAACATTATAGAAACAATCAACAGTAAAGGGAGGTTAAACCTTAAGTGCATGATCCAATATGAAAACTAGCACAGAATTTTAGCATTTCATCAAAGACAATGAATGTTAGGACTAATATTTCAGTCAAAGTGTAATATGTACAAGCTGCAGATAAAGGGAATTAAATAATACAAATGGGAGATGAAAAGTATAAGTTTAACTTTGATCTCAAATGCATTTGAGGCTTTTGCACAGATGAGTCATATTATGTGGATTGCTTAGCAGAGAGTGTGTTATAAAAGATGGTTGACAATTAGCACTTTGATATGTGATGTGATTTTATGACAACATGAGGCAACTGAAAGAGGTCTATAGAGGTCAAACTGGCGGTTCCCCAATAGTGTCAGGGAAATTAAAACAGTAAAACAATCATGAAACATACAGAAATATCAATCTAGTGCTTTCCTCATCACTGTGTCCTTCAAATGACTGATGGTGAACTGATGAATCACTCTGGTTAAGAACTTGTTCAGCTACATTTGCAAGACATGATATCAGCAGCACCACCACTGCTGATTAATACATCTATTAAATGACACCAGTCACATGTGCCAGTAACATTAGTCATGTTTATGATACCTAACCCTTTATGTTAAACTCAGCCTGCTAGACAGAAGCAGTGCGGATGGGGGAGGGCTTCTGGTATACAGCTCGATCGTCTGGTTTGGAATGTAAGATTGAGTTTGATGTTTTTATTGACTTTGAGAATATGTCCTAAAAAATATGTCCGTCTGATTTTTATTTTTGTTCTATTTTTTTCTCCTTTTTTCTGTAGTTCCTGCTGTTCTGATCTCAAATATTGTATCTATTCCTAACAATGTTCAAACCCAATAAAGTAAGCTGGAGTTTGTATTCAGAGTTATTATTCCCCTCATACTGCCTTTGCATTACTATTAAATTGGATGCATGATGTAGTGTTGTGCTCAGGATTTGCCAACTTGATGCAAGCTTGTCCAATATGCCATTTCAAAACACCTGATGAAGTCTGTTATTGTGATAAATATATACACGGGCATCGGAAGCAACAAAAAAATGTGGGTGGGTCTTACCCCAGAAAAAACATTTACTGGAGTAAGGCAGTCGTGGCATAACAGTTAGATAGTCGGCCTTCTAACCTGAAGGTTGCTGGTTCGAGTCTCAGGTCTGGCAGTAATTGTTGGTGGAGGGAGTGAATAATCAGCACCCTTTTTATTGAGCAAGGCACCGAACCCCCAACTGCTCCCCAGGCGCCGCAGCAATATGGCTGCCCACTGCTCTGGGTGTGTTCACTACTGTGTGTGTGCACTTGGATGGACACGTCACTTCCCTTTCACTTCACTTTTACATTAAGTTCAAATAGCCAATAGCAAATTTACGGAAGACATCAATTTATTTACAGTTACAATAGTGCAGGGATAAGGCACATGGCAGATAGTTTTGACGCAAATTGACCCAAGGTTCGAATCTACCTTTTGCCTAACTCGCTCTACTCCCCTTTCCCATCACATATCAGATCAGAAAGGCATTTATTTTCAATAAAAATGAAGAAAATATTCGAAAAGTGGAAATAAAGCATCTAACGTGTGTTTAATAATAAACTGTTTATCGGTTAATGGTAGGTGAACAGACATGCGCTGAATTAGAGACGGTAAAAGTGAGTGGGTCCAATATCATTGGTCTTAAAAAGTGGGTTCAATGGTTCCAAAGCCCATGAATATACAGGGATTGGACAATCACACTGAAACACTGGCCAGTATAGTGCTGGAAATTTCACATCTTCTGTATATGTGGCCAATCTTCACTGATTTTACATTCCAACAGTAAGAGCGAAGTGTTGAATTTCTAGAGCAATAGCAAAGCTATACATAAAATATCCTCACAACATAATGGGAGACATAGAGTCAAAAAAGGACAAACTGTTGGTGTGCGTCGCGCTTGTTTATCTGACGAGGACAGCAAGTCTTTGTGGTGTATCGAGAGCTATGGTATCCAGGGTAATGTCAGCATACCACTATGTAGGACAAACCACATCCAACAGGAGTAACTGTCAACGCAAAAGAAAGCTGTCTGAAAGGGACCTGGTACTAACCTGGATTGTATCCAAAAAAAATAAAACCACAGCTGCCCAACTGACTGCAGAATTAAAAGTGCACCTCGACTCTCCTGTTTCTACCAAAACTTGTTCGGGAGCTCCACAGAGTCAGTATTCATGGTTGAGCTACTATAGCCAAACCTTTGGTCCCTCGTGCCAATGCCAAATGTCAGTTTAATTGGTGCCAACAGTGCAAATCTTGAGCTGTGGACAATGTGAAACATGTATTGTTCTCTGATAAGTCACACATCCGTGAGAGTTACGGTATGGAGAAGCCCCAAAGAGGCTTAACACCTGGACTGTTGTGTGCCCAGGGTGGATCAATGATGATTTGGGCTGCGATATCATGGCATTCCCTACTGTGCTTGATGGGTGCGTCACTTCCAAGGACTACCGAACCATTCTAAACAAAACTCACTCCCCTGACCTCAGGAGGCTTTAGCGTCAATGTTAGCATGCCTACCTCTGACGCCGGTTTGAATCCCGCTCCAAGCGGGTCAAGTAGGACTGGTTACATTTGGTATCGTGACCGGGCTGGAAGTGAGGTTTAGGAGAGTGAGTGTAGCGGACATAGGCCAGTAGGAGCTGTGTGTGTAAACCTCACTCCCCTGGCCTCAAGAGGCACGCTAGCAGCTGCAGTCTTTAGCGTACTTGTGTTAGCACGCCCGCCTCCCACGTGAGAGACCCCAGTTCGAATCTCGCTCAGAGCAGGTTGCGTAGAACTGGTTACATTTGGTGCCGGGACCCGGATGGGAGTGAGGTTTAGGAGAGTGAACGGATGTAGGATGAAGGTAAGAGCTGTGCGTGTAAATCTCACTCCCCTGGCCCCATGAGGCGAGCTTTTGCATACTTGTTAGCGCCCAGTTCGAATCATTCAAATTATGCATGGTGTTGATAATGACAATAATTAAAATATATTAAAAACACCTCATTAGAATTTGAAATAAGGCAAAACCAATTACTTGAAAGAGTAAAATTTATTCCATTTCCTCATATTGTCCTCTGGACATTCAACCCTCAATTATCTAATCATTTAAACACATTTCATAAATAGAGATCTGGTCATTTGTGAGGTGGACTGTACAGAATAAAACCTCAAAAGTGAATATTAGAAAAAAAAAGGAAAGAAAGAAATGGGTCACACGTGTGGAACGTGGGTTATATATTTACAACATACAATATAAGAGAAAAGGAAAGTAATTAAAGAATTAATGGGCATCTACTGACACATGGCAACTGCAAAGCAACCTGTTGAAATGATACGTCAACAGGACATACGGGATATTTTAAAGAGATTTATAAATATATTTCGATGGTTCGCAAGCATGGGTATACAATATTACTCTCTAACCAGACAGCAGTTTTCGGCCCCTGAAATAGTGTAAGTGCATATGACCGGTGGTAAAGAAATCTGCCAAAACAAAATCAGATACAATCAATGTAGAATCTCTAAATGCAAACAATATCATGCTGTCTAAATCTGCTATGTAATCATTGTTGCTGTACACAAGGATATAATACAAATGAATCACAACAAATATGATGTGAATACTGGCAATCAGAAAAATACGGACCGTTTTCATGTTGGAAGAGAACCTGAGACAAGTTGTGTATTGATGCCAACATACAATTCCCTCAAATGCGTTAAGAGCTTGTCCATTTACCTTAAATAAAATTCCCTTAAATAGCCCTAACCGGAAAGGAAATCAAATAAAATGATATGTTGTAAATGGGCCGTACGATGTTTACATAAGGCCTAGAATTATATCGGAAATGACTCAGGCATTCTTTAAAAAATGGAGGGGAATAAAACACCCAAACCCACTCTCGCTTGAAAATCATAAAGTAATTGCTACACGTCTACTAACAAAAAGCAAAATACAATGTTAGGATTGTCCGTCTACTTATATTTGATGTTCATGATGGCATCATGGAAATCCTTTGCAGGCCCTGATTTAAATATTCCACATTTGCAGTGTCTTTTTTGTTCTTTTTCCTCATTATCTCATATCCTTAAAATGAGATAAGTGTACAATTATTATCTTATCTCACATGTACTGAAGCACTTTACATGATGATTGCAAAAAGTGGTGTATAATCATATCAACCCAAGGCGGATGGAAATCATGTTCCAAAAGCATACCATAACATGATTATATACAAACTTTGTCTAAATAAGATCATAACGGCAATGTTTAGTACAGATGTTGTTTACGTAGCAAGCTCTGAAACCGAAGACGTGATTTGACCAACAACCTGTTATAGTGCATTTCCACAACAATATAATCTTCTTTGAATATTAATCACCTGGCTCCGACGATAAAGATTTATTGGCATGAAACATTTGCAATTAGCATCTTTCAATGGTAATAACATATCAACATGTACAAATTAAAGACAGATCTGAGTGCATCATGCGGAAGTCCCGTGGCTTCAAAAATTGCAACGTATGTACAGAGATAGTCTTTAGAAAACTGATCTTGTGTGTATGTGAATGGGTATGTTTTTTTCAGTACATATGTACTGTGTGTGATGGGCGTATGATGAGACGGCCCGTTTTAGTGCAGGTAGCATTCCATCGGAACCCTTTACAACACCACAAGGGTTCAAATGTAGAAAAACCTTGGTTTATATGGCGTGTAAGTACGTCCCTTAAGTACGTCAGAGCAAAAAACAAAACAAAACAAAAAGTTTCATTTTCCACTTGGCAACATGAAAAATTTGTGAAGGGGCAAAAAAAACCCCATAGACGTCTGAGGCTTAATTCACATAATACAGCCAGTAGATCAAATTGAAAAGAGAGAACGCTGCGGGAAATATTATCCGTGACCATCGATCGATGGCGTTCACGTCCGTGAGGTCAGGGATTTTGATTTTGAGCTGGGAAGAGCGTCTGCGTAGCCGCGGTTTCTTCGACTGCGCGTTCCTGTCCAAGCTGTGGCGGCCCTCGGGCCGCGCTGTGCTCTGTTTACGATACTGGATCCCTGAGGTATCGAACACCATTGAAGTAGAGTTTCGGGCTTCGCTGACGCTGGTGGTGATCTCGTTCCCGGCCACCTCATTGTGGATCTCCAGGGTGGTCAGAAGGATATTTCCCTGGGAATCCACCTGCAAGCAGAGACACTCCTGGTTACCACGTTTTTCCTTTATCTCTATAATGCCTACTATTAAAGGGATGGTTCACCCAAAAAAGAAAATTCTGTCATTTACTCACCCTCACGTTGTTCCAAACCTGTATGAATTTCTGTCTTCTGCTGAACACAAAAGAAGATATTTTGAAGAATGTCTGTAACCAAACAGTTGATATGCCGCATTGACTTCCATAGTATTTTTTCCCATACTATGGAAATCAATGGTGTCCATCAACTGTTTGGTTACGCATATTCTTCAAAATATCTTCTGTGTTCAGCAGAGAAAAGAAATTCATACAGGTTTGGAACAACTTGAGGGTGAGTAAATGATGACAGAATTTTCATTTTTGGGTGAACTATCCCTTTAAGTATGATACTCAACAAAAACATATATGGAAAATATATATACAGTATATAGGTTAAATAAACTATTCCATTTAAAAAGCAATTTGATTTTTCGGTAACACTTTACAATAAGGTCTCATATGTTAAACATTTTTCAGTAAAATATCCAAAAACCACTAGGCCAGTGTTATATTTTGTTCCGTTGAATACTTACAATATCCCAAATGTTTCCAACTATTTGTAAATCGTGAGAAAATTGCTATTTTAACCAAGGAACCGGGACGTGTGAGGAAGTTGCCCGTCAATGACATCATATCTGCTCTACCCTCGGTTTCTGGTTTTATTTTGCAGAAACGCTTTACTCTCACTGCAGTGAGCAACAAGTGTCACCGGAGCCGCTGAGCAAACGCACAGAGCAACGTCATAACATCATTTTCAACACACTCAGATGTATCTAATATGATAAACAGAGCTGCGTTACCTCATACTCATGACTGGAAAAGCGGAAATGGCGTTAGTGACTGTGGCATAATAAAAGTCCCGCTGTTCGCGGGGTGTGTGTTGCGTTCATCTTATTAACAATCGCTCCAGCGGCCTTGCTCAGCTCCCACAACACTCGTGCTCTGCTTCATACTACAGTAACGTTAATAATCGCATCCATGAACATTATTTCTGCCCGAGTGCTATTCCGATTCTTTTCCATCGGCTGTGAGGTGAAGACCACATGTCCCAAGATTCTGCGCTCAAACTTTGTTTTGAATAGGCGACCTCTAGCAGACGGATAAGTTACATAGTGCACCTTTAACACTAGTTAACCCTTTCCCTGCCACTGATGGAAATTTCTGTCATTTGTGAGAAAACACTTTCCCTCCATTGACGTAATTTTCTGTTTTTTTGTGTGTGTGTTTTCACTGTTATATGGTAGGGGGCACTATGACACATCGTCTGAAAGAGTGCTGAATCTCCTGATTGAAAACACATGCGAAGAAGATACAGTAACAAGCAATGTCATATGTAATCAAATGCATATGCAAAATAACACATAATCAAAACGGCCTAATGTTACTGAATGAAATGTCAACCCAGGGCAAGCTATAGGACTGTGCAACTTTGAGAAAAAAAACACTGGCAGGGAAAGAGTTAGCATAATGTATAACATGAACTAACAATGAGTAATACATTTGTTACAATACAATACAATATTATTTATTTATTAATATTATTTAATAAAAAATACCCTCTTTCATTGTATTAGTTAATTGTAAAAAAGTATTAGTAAATGTTGAAGGGATTATTAATTCTTAGTTCATGCTAACTAAAGTAGTTGACGAATGTTAACTAATGAAACCTTATTGTAAAGTGTTACCGATTTCTCTGACTTTTATTTTATATTTCAGACTTTACAGGGTTAAAAAATAAACAGTAATATGAAAAGATAAATTACACAATAAAACCCCCAAATTTTGTGATTTTGTGGTTAGTTAGACAAGACAGGCAGTTAGACAAGCTACAATGGAGGCGTTCACATGACACAAAAAATGAGCCTTCAATGCGAAGAGTCAAGTGTGCTATATTCTTCAAAACAGTTCTTTGCACAAAAATGAAAGACAACTAGCTTTATGTGGACATGTTTTATCATGTCACTTCAAATAAGATTTAAGATTATTCAGTTACATTATGTATCCACTGCATTGGAATGCTCACAAGGAAATTATAATGGTATATATGTAAGGCATTAATTATTGCTGAAGTGCCGCTCTCCAGTACAACACACAGAATTGAACAGCACTCATTTTATAATCTATGGTACTACAAAACATCAACACGCTAATGCATAATTGCAGTAACAATATGACAACGAGGTGCTCTGAACAAGCCACAAATTTAAAAAAGTAATAATCTGTATAGGGTTGTACAGTTATAATGTCAAATTATATTTAGGTTATAAACAGCTGTTTTGTTAATGAGCTGAATCAGAGCAAGTGTAAATAAGAACAAGTTCGGCAAGTTGTTAACCTTACAAGAATCATATTCGGAGAACATTTCTCATCTATTATACTTTAATGTAACCTAGGTGGCATGTGGGAGTCCTGAAAAGCAATATATTTGTCACATTGTTATTTTTATCAACAAAAAAAGCTTGTTTATTATATGGCGCATACACATAACACAATTCATGAGGAAACAGCAAAAGGAAATTACACACACATTTACATTTACTACAATACACACACTAGCTGATTTCAATCATTAAAAAAACAACACAGTTCAGGATTCCCACTCAGTGATCATTTTCCAGGACATTTTCAATTTTACTACGACAGGAATAAAAGCCAAATATTGCTCTCTAAGTCTTTAAAATGCGTACAGTTTATTGCCATGTCTTAACTATAAAAACAGTTTTTAATAGGAGCTCTTAATCATACATTATGACTTTGGAAACTTGTTTCCGCCACAGAATAAAAAGAAAAGATCCTTTTTATCTCACTATTCTGACCTTTTCTCACAATTGCGAGAAAAAAAGTCAGAACTGCGAGATATAAACTTGGATATAAAATCAGACTTTATAATAGGGCTGTAACGATTTGACCAAAAATAAAAATCTCGATTAATTGAACATTTTACCTCGATTATGATTAATGAACGATTATTTTGCTCTCTCTCTCTTTTTTTTTTGCTTTCCTTTTTTTGCCCTCATAGTTCACTGATAAGGTTTGTACTGTAAATATGTGGGATATTTTTTTTCTAATGAAAAAGTGCATTTCTTTGTGATTTTAAAACACTTGAAGGAAACTGCTCACTTTTCAGCAGTTATTGTCTATGGGGCAGATTTATGTTTGTTGTACAAAAGATAAATTAGCACAGTAGGCCTACATTTCATTTATTTGAATGCATTAATGAGAGAGTGATTGTGTGTGTGAATTAGTCATACCGTCTCTATTAATTATGAAGCTGTGGTTTGTACTTACTTCAAAGATAGACAAATCTATACTATAACGGTTGAGTTTCTAAGCTAATTTAGTGATAAATCACAGGACATCTTTGACAATGAGTTTCTGCGCTCCTCTCTGTGCGCGATCTTCACGTGATGTGCGAGCTACTGTCTGTGAGTGTCACAATATATCAGGCATTAGTTCAACATAATACACATCCGATGGTCAAAAATCGGTCCAGTGTTCAAACTGGCAGGCCTTAAAACACATACAAATGACAAAGCTTTGTAAGGACGCAAGTGAAAGTGATCGGGCTTCAGGGCGCGCGTGCTGTCAGAGACACAACGCGGCTTGGCTCTCTATGTCACAGAAAAATGCTTATGAGCACTGAACGGAGAAATTTCCATTACGTTGTTCTTGAATAGTTCACAATCGCACAATCACAATGTTAAAACTGGCAAGCCTTTAAACTCATTTAATTGACAAATGAGTGAAAGTGATCTGGCTTCGGGGCTTGCACACTCTGTCTCTGTGTGTGTATCAGTGCATATAAGAACGGTGATTAACTTACCTGTATAAAACATGCAATTACCATAGTAATTCTGAGCATCTATAAACAAAGGTAACTGCTACCGAGTCCTGCATCTTTCCGTGTGCTTGCAAACTGCACTTGATGTGACTGACGGGGCGGAGTCACGGGATTAAAACCGAAATAAGCGACATGGGGAAAATAACGTCGGTTAGAGGTTCTAAATTTCGGTTTCGATTAGTTTTCGATGAATCGTCCAGCCCTACTATAACACACAATTGAGAGTTTGTTTCTCAGGAATTTGACTTTATAACACGCAATTGTGAGTTTATATCTCGCAAATTTGACTTTATAACGCACAACTGCAAGTTTATATCAAAATGATGTGATTAGGTAGCTGCTAACCAGTTAACATTCACTGCATAGTACATTGAGCAGTTAATAGCATTAGCTAACTGCTGCAAGTGGCAACACAAGACTAAACATTATCATTGAAAATACTACTCTCACGTGTCAAAACTCAGCATTCCTGAACATCGCACTTTCTGAATCTAGCGGTAATTGTTTGGGCCAGTGATAAACTCTTTGTACTCAGCGAAAAAGAAAAACCGAAGAACTTTTTCAGGACAACACCAAGATTTCCCAGGACATTTTCTCAAATTTTCCAGGTTTTCCAGGACGAGTGGGAACCCTGACAGTTTTACTAAAAACAAAAAACAAAAAACAAAACTAGAATATGTCACATGACGTGCAAACACTTTTGAGTGAGAAAAAATAAATAAATCACAAAACCTTTTTTTTCCTCTAAGAAATTAATTAAAATAACAGTATGAAACAAGGAGAGAGACAAAACTCCCATTGCTAAATGACAGAAGTAATTGCTATTTTGTTGAACAACAAGCTCAGGTTATTTCTCAAGAGGAGGTCTCTCCATGATATATTGTTTATTTACTGCTACCTCTGAGTCTCTGCAGTAATAAATAATTCAGAAATACATTCTTGCAAAAATATCTCACAAGCACACTTTATAATCTTGATCAGTGTTTGTGATGGTGAAAATGAGAAAACAGCAATAGAACTCGAGTACGGTCTATTGTGTTATGAGATGATGTGTACTGAACCAGAATGTTCAACTGAATGAAGGACACGACAAGTGAATGTTATGGTAATCTGGCTGACATTTCAACTGGACCACAAATCACACCATTACATATGGAGGAAGAAAAAAGCAAGATGCACAAAAGAACTTGTGTTTTCAGTGGTTCTCGACTGGTTTTGAATCAGGACCCACATTTTACATTGGACATCAAGTAGCGACCCAACAAAATGTTGTACAAAATTAAATGTCTCTAAAATAAAATGTTGTCATTTATTAGTATTACATGAACTGCATAAAATAAAATAATGCAAAAATGTATAAGACAATAGTAAAAAAAAAAATCGATTAATCTCAATTAATCACATCTAAAATAAAAGTTTGTGTTTACATAATATATGTTTGTGTACTGTGTATAATTATTATGTATATACAAATACACACACATGCATGTATATATTTAAGAAAATATGCTTTATATAGCCTATAAAATATTTATATTTATTAGTGCTGGCAAAATTAGCGCGTTAACACACGCGATTAACTTTTCAGTTTAACGCGTTAAAAATGCAATTAACGCAGCATCCGTTTCTATCATCCTTTGGCTAGCGTTACATTATATGATCACGCTCTTATTCATTCAGATGCTTTAAAACCATTCCAATGCGACAAGACGAAAGAGAATGCGCTGTCTGTGAATGTTCTGGGTGCGTTTCAGTCAGCTCTCTAGTTTCCTAGGTCGTGAATCCTAGGCGTAGAGGCTACAGCGCAGGTCCGATGCAGAAGTATAAATCAGCCTTAATGCAGTCAGTCATTCATTTTAATCACAGAACAAAGGTAACAGAGAAACTTGTAGCTTTAATAAGTAGTTATTCTATATTTAATTAAAAATTATGCAGTACAGACAGTTTGATAACTTCAGTTTTAACTTCAACTATTCAATTTCTGTATATTTCCTACCTGTTAGACAGGTAGGAAATATACAGAAATTGAATTAGGTTTATATGACATTAGGTTTATGTGAAGATTGTTTTACGTTCACTTGAAATTGTTATAGCTTTTAATTATCAGTAGCAGTTTTAGTATCAGTGATAAAAAGATGTCATTAAAACAAATATTTCAAATATACTGTATTTAAGTTGTTTCTACATTAATTTGGAGAGTAACTGAAATTATTACAATATAAAAATATTAAAAACACTTTTTTTAATCGGTTGACAGCACTAATATTTATATATAAGATAAATTATATATATATATATATATACAGTATATACATACATGAAGGAGTGTGTATTTATATATACATAATAATTATACACAGTACACACACATATATTATGTAAACACAAACTTTTATTTTGGATGCGATTCATCACGATTAATCGATTGCCCACCACAAACATTAGAAAATATATTTCTTGAATTTTCAAGGTTTCATGCTCTACAGTAAAAAGATAGATCTATCTAATCTGGCTATCTTCTACCAAGTGATTAATATAATAGAGTCTGATTGAACACAGCCTTGAACATTAATAATAAAACACATGGGAAGCATTTTATCCTCCCCTTTAAAAGTTAATATAAGCCTATTTTCGCTGCTGTGAATCAGACCAGTTGAGAAACACTGTTTTGCACAAAATGAGAGGGAAACTGTTGCTAGGAGGATTTCAGGACGAAGCTTACAAACGTTGACAAAACATCCAGCAATACACACACTCACCCCTCGTGAGTGACGGTGGCCTTGTACCTGATTGGACTGTTTAACAGATGATGGCTTGCAGTTGCCTCCCTCTTGAACAGACTGGTCAGAAAAGCACAAACATCTGAGCTTCAGCACAAATGCGTCAACCTCAAAAATCTCAACTTGAGTCTGGAATTTGTCTTTTGATTCAAGGAAAAAATGACACATATTTCAGGACGTTGTTGTTGTTGTTGTTGTGTAGCTATTCACACGCAAATGTCAGTGGCCATATTTCTGACACAATATTCCAGGGTTAAACATCTGCAAGAAGAATACTGACATTCATCAGGACTGGGAGTGTCCTAAATAAATAAAGTAAAATAAGTGAAGAATTTTCCAGATTTTAAAGTGGGAAAGAACACTTTGCAACTCAAAGAAGTTTAACAGGGAAATGGCTTACAGCTTAGCAAAAGTGTTTCTTAATTATTTCATATTAAGGATAATTTGAATTCCTTTAGTGCCAGCAAGTTTTTGGTTCATGGTTTATATTTAAAGGAGTCCTTAATTATGATTTCACTTTTTTTTACTTTAGTTACTGTGTAATGTTGCTGTTTGAGCATAAACAACATTTACAAAGCTCAAAGTTCAAAGCAAAGAGATATATTTTCTTTTACAGAAATCGTTTTTTTAAGGACTACAACAAACTGCTGCTAGGGACTACAACAAGCTTCTTCCCAGTGACATCACAAACCCTAAAATGTACATAAACCCCGCCCTCGGGAACACGCAACAAAGGGGGCGAGGCCATGTTGGGCTGCTTCAGAGAAGAGGAAGGGTTGTTGTAGTAGAGCACATTTAGGAGTCTGCTCAAGCTTTCGCATCGTCTTTAATGCAATACAGTACGTAACACAAGTGCAATAGCATGTCAAAAAAGCAAGATGACAACATAAGTTATAACTGTAATTAAACTAAACTATACTTGTTCTATCTCCATGCAGCATATATTCCCTGGCTCAGTAGGCATCTTACAACAGTTCCCACACAAGCGATTTAAAGATTATCATGACAGAACATGCTGAATGATGACTTGAAGATAGTTAACTCTACATCAACTAACCATTCAGAAATGTCCTGTTGCATTCTACATGTTGTCACTTCTTAGTGAGTCTCTCCATCATTGTCCGCCTCCGGTTTGAGCATAAAAAGTTGAACAGTTTCTGACATTTTCAGTGTGTGTCTGCATGAGGTAATCGGAGATGCTAACACGAGCTCTTGAAGCTCTGCCCTCTTCCTGAAAGGGGGGCCGTGAGCAGCAGCTCATTTGCATTTAAAGGGACACACACAAAAACAGCGCGTCTTTCCTCACAATTTTAACATGCTATAAAAACGATCTGTGGGGTATTTTGAGCTAAAACTTCACATACACACTCTGGGGACATCAGAGACTTATTTTATGTCTTGTAAAAAGGGGCATTATAGGACACCTTTAATTTTATCAGTTTGCAACCAGTGTTGTACTACCCCTATTTGTCCAAAGCATTTTAAAGGATTTTACAAATGTTATTTTCTTTTAATACTTAAGTGTTGTCAGCTAATGATATTGCATTGTTACTTAATTCTGTATGGAAATAAATGCATTGCTTTTTGAATGCACATTTTCATAAACTTTATTACGGTTACTTAGAAATGTCACATTCAATTTTTTCCCCCATTTTGCTCACGCCTTTGTATTGTTTCCCCCAAGATGACCATACCACAACCTTTTATTTAAAAAAGGGGGAAAACACTAAATTCTTTAGCACACAAAACAGTCATTCTTCACACTGGCATAGCGACTGATAAAAATGACTTTTACCTTGTTGCCGTCATACTTGCTGCGGTCGTTATTGGCTTTCTCAGCTTTCTCAGCCAATTTCTTTTGCATCTGAGGCCCACGTCCAAAGAAAATGTAGTTGACAAAAGCATATTCCAGCAGAGCCAAGAAGACAAAGACGAAGCAGCCCATCAGATACATGTCTATGGCTTTGACATAAGGGATCTTCGGCAGTGTTTCCCTCAGGTGGGTGTTGATGGTGGTCATGGTCAGCACAGTGGTAATACCTGTATGGGAAATATTTGATTTATTAATTATATTTATATTTAAGGAATATTAACCTTTTCCCTTCCATTGACAAGTTTTTCCAGTGTTACTGTTTAACTAGTGACAGTGTTCAGTTGTGACTTTACGGCAGGTGTGAAAAATCGGCCGCAGAATAATCAATTTGAAAAAACCTGTGCAATGTGTTTATTACAATAACATTTTCTTACAACATAATCAGGGTTTGAAAATAACACCTGCCAAATGCGGGTATAAAAATGTGGGTAAATTTGGCCAAATGTAGGTAAAAATCAACACAAAATCAACCTGACAGTGCCAGGTAACACTGTCAAATCACTAGCCAATTTGGCGGGTTACTTATTATGTTTACTCACTTTGCTGGGGAAGTTTGTGTAAGCCAACTCTGCACAGATTTTGTGCAAATACTCAACTTGTGAGTCATCATTATATATTAAATACAGTGTATTGCGCAGAATCTGCGCATATCTGGCTTACTTGAACACACAAATAACGGCATGCTTGTTTATTTGCATTGAAGGTTTAACGAAGATTAAAAAAACCATCATAATGTGGTGTTTGTTTTGTTCCGTGTGGTGTTTGATGTATTACTGTATTGATCTGTCCACCTTAAATACAAAATAAATACAAAGGATGAGGATGAAAGAGGAATGGAGAAGATGGCTGGATGATTTTGTTTGAATAAGAAATGAATGTATGGAATCCACATTTTATATATATATATATATATATATATATATATATATATATATATATATATATATATATATATATATATATATATATATATATATATATATATATATATATATATATATAAGCTGTGACATAGTTAATCTGGTTTATTTATTTCTCTTTTTTCCCCTTTTTGGCTAGTAGAAGTTCTGAATGGTCGGTACCTTAAACATTTAGTAGCCAAATTGGCCGGTGAGTGAAAAAGTTCATCTCAAACCCTGTACAAAATGTTGGTATCACTGTAAAGATAAAACATATCATAAAACATTACCTGGAATACCAGGAAAAAAAACGCTTATAAAGTCATCCTTGTTATGAGATTCAAACTTGTCCATCAAAATAAAATCAATGGTGCGTCCTATCGAATTGAGCTATATTTAACAACACAATTAATGAACAGATCTTGATCTTCAAATAATCTTTTCTATAGCCTAATGTTTCATGATGCCAATGTACCCATGTTAACTTGTGCCTCATGCGCTGATAGCCTCAGAATTATTTATTTATTTATATTTTGCAAAGTGGCCTTTGTGGTATCTTTCCTATCACCCACACATCTGCAAGTTGGTTGATAACATAACTGCAATAAAGTAATAGCATTTACTTGTTTACATATTATTTAATTTACATTATTTAAGCATGAACCTGATTGAAGATACTTCAAAGTGCCATGGGAAGTCCAACCAACTTCACTTAACATTTTCTAATATTAAAATTGTTTATTTATTGTTATACTTGCCAGTTTTGCAGCAGAAACAAGGAACACTGATAGAAGATTGCTTACGTATACGTACATATAAGCTAACATGATCATCAAACATTCGACAGCATATAAATCAAAACTGTCTAACGTTACCGAATGAAATGTTGAACCCACAAAGAGGTGTCTACTCGATCTATGTTTTGATCGTCGTTCTGAATCTGATCCGGATGACAAAATGTGATTTGATGTCTTTGACAAAAATGTGATTTTCTCAGCTTTCTGTACAAAATGTAGCTTTTTTTAATGAAACTTACCCAGATGTGGATAAAAAATTATGCATGAAGCTAGAATAAAATGTTTTTAAAAAGAGGCTCTGTTCTTGTTTCTTTTGTTTTATATTCATATAACAAAATATTCAGGTGGCCATGAAAGTTTTGTGAAAATGATTTAAAAAAATGTGGGCACTGGCTGGCAACTGGCGGGGAAAGAGTTAAATTAATATATTAATTTAATAGTTCAACAAAAATAAAAATAAAAATTTTTTGTTACAGAAAAAATAACAGCATATGACATGAGGGTTGACAGAATTTTCATTTTCGGGCGATCTATCCCAGTTTAAACAGTCACAATGGTCTTTAAGGTTTACACAGACAGTCAGTCTCAGTACAACCAAGTGTAAGCAATTTGAAAGTACAAGCTTATGGAAGGCAGGACTCCAGAGATGAAAGCGCTCTCATTTGACACCTCTGTTCCAACGCCCACCATGAATCTGGACTCTGAGAATGGGCGCTACAGATTGAGTGCTGTCACAATGTTTAAAATGCCAGATCCGAGCCCTGCTTAGTAAACGGAATTACACAACCACAACACTGATAAATCCAGCTTTGAATAATCCACTTACGATGGAAGATGCCTGGTTAACTTCATAATTGATTGCAATACCAAATAAAATGCTGTTTTATCACATAACTGACAGTCTCTGAACCTTTAATTGCCACTACAAAGCAACAACATTGCACCCTTTTGTATATTATGCATTATGTGAGTACTGACCTAATTAGCTGACTAGATCGGATTCATTTGTACCGAGGCCAGATCTGAGAAATCGAGAATAACATACAGGGTATAAAACAGCATGACTGATCAACTTGGCCACCGCTGAAGAGAATAACCCAGCACTGTTGGTTTTTTTCTTCCCTTTAGTGTCTTTCTCCATTTCCGCACGCTTTCCCACACGCTATTCATATTTAACAGAATGTCTTATAATATAGATTATATTATATAAATAGAAAAGTCAATAGCATTTTTTTCTATTTTCTATGCATTTTATTGATTCTATGCTGTGATACTCTATTCTGTTTATACTGTGAGTCAGTATTACTGTGGGTTCAAAGAGGAGCGATACTCCAACTGCTCAAACACCCACTCGAATATGTACAAACAAGCGCACACACATAGAAGATAACACAAATATACTGTTCAAACTCCCACTCTATAAAATATCTCCAGTATTTTTCCAAACTTCTTACAAACACCAGCAATCTGCCATTATTCAGAGTTCTCACAAGTGATGGCATCCATGTGTGGTGAATTTTGGGGAATGATGGCCATAGATAAGAGGGTTTTTTTCCTGAAATAGACTATACCACAAAAATAAACTGGCATGAAAATGGATGTAGATGAAAAATGTTTGTAGAGACACTAACAATAGCAGTTAATGTGTGATCAGAATTTTTATACACCCAAAAAACAAGTACACATTTTACAACACTGCAGAATATTTAGTTGTACATCTAGCCTATATATATTTTACTTGATACATTTTTTTATTTTTTATTTGATGCCACTAACCCGACAAATCCAGTGATTATTTTATTGTCATAAGTGCTTTTTATCAACCTAGTAACTTATAAACATGACTTTGTTTCCAGGCAGACTAATAAAAAAACCCTGCATGCTTGCACTCCCACAACTTGTGTGAAGTCAGCCAATCAGATTGGAACTTGCCAGTGCTTTCCAGTTTTTTGAGCAATATGTATCAGTCAGATGGTCAGTGAACAGACTGTGGGCGGTCTGAGGACATGCCGTCTGAAACTGAGACTAGTTGTGACATACTGTATCTTGATGTAGCTTATAGCTGCTTTCAAGAAGATTTTTCCTTATGAATGGCCTTGATGTAGAAACAAAAGTCACTGTCATTATGGAAACAATGTCCAAAGCCCTATTCGCACAGGATTAGTTTTTTCTGGGGACCTTGTGTGATTTATAAATGACCAAACCCGCCCCCCCCCCCCCCCCCCCCCCCCAAAATCTGAATTTTGTGTGGCTCATTCACACAAGACAAATGCATTGTTGTTATACACTCTAAAAAAAAAGGTTCTATATGGCACCAAAAATGGTTCTTGGCTCGTAATCATAGGGGAACCTTTTTAAGTGCTATATAGCACCAATTTTGGTGCTTCAGTGGTTCTTCAGCGGTTCTTCACCAGTTCTTTGACTAAGGTGCTATATAGCACCGCTAACTAAGGTGCTATATAGCACCGCTACCATATACAGAACATGTTAAGATATGGTGCTATATAGCACCAAAAGTGGTTCCTCTATGATTTTTTTTTAGAGTGTAGGTCTAGCTGTATCATATATCATATAATATCATACATGTCATCCATCTCCATCAAATCATTCTTTTTATTTTCGCTCTTCTGATGGTTTTTATAGCTTTCTCTTTTTGCAAATTGTATAGTTTTATGGTGTATAGAGATATGACCCAGCACCCAAAATACTACCAAAACACTCCAATGTAGCCTCCATTCATGAATAAAAAGGCGCACAGGAAACAAAAACTAAAGCTTAAAATTAAAATACGACCCCGCTACATCACAGAGATGCTGATTCGCACAGTACTAATATTACCACAGGACCTTGGCGTTCAGCGAAATCTGGTAGGTCATTGCGGGGGAATTTTTACTTTACAAATTACAGACATGGCCGATTCGCATGGGATTAATTTTCATTTTTAGATTAACTATCCCTTAACATTTGTGGGAATTTTTCAGCCTTCACTCTGCATATTTAGTAGTTTTACCTTTCTGCAAATCTCATTTTCAGATTAGACATAAATCTGCTTTATGAACATCGGCTCCCGGTTAACGGTGCTACTCAAATCAGTATGTTTGTTGCTGACTCTGCTGTAGCTGTGGTGGGACTTAAGTGTGAATATGTCTGGAGCAAGAAATGGAACTGTCAATATTTCTGGTGCCCTGCAAAGAGCTAACCTCTTCCACAACAAACACAGCAAGACTCCATCATATATAAGCTCATTTCTCAAACAAACTGCCAACTTTTGCCCCAAATCACATTGCAAAACTACTTGAAGATCTCTCCACAGAGGAAGTGATGAGAGTACATTCTGACTATGACAAGCCTGATCTCAGCTTAGATCTTGAGCACTAAAGTTACACACTGTTACTTTGGGTTTTTCCTCTAATTAAAGTGTAATTAGTGCAGGGCAGTGTGCTTTACAGGGGACCTTGTCTCCGTCATATTCACACTCCCTAAGGAATGCCGTTACCTCGTTAACGAGAAAAGGGTCTTGTCGACTGACTGCAAAGCAGTCATGTCCTAGTTTCTACCCTGAGCAGCATCACATTAACATTTAAAGTTACATTTAGCAGAATTCCTGGAATTACAATCCAGGCACTTTGCGACCATGACTTTGACTGCCCTGAACATCTTAGACATTGTATTTTAAAAGAATGTACATGCTTTTCTTATTTTCTCGTCTCCTGACTATTTAAATGGCTTTAATAATTTAGTGTTCACCCTAATGCTGCAGTGAACGGGTTTCCCACTGAATAAAGTGATTTATGTACATGGTTATGAGGTGAAAATTATTTTCTTGGATTTTGGCAGACATTATCCTAGCAGTGTCTCCCAACATTTTGTCTTATGTATCCCCATCAGTAAGTCTTAAGTAGACCTTCATCAAACCAAAAGAAGAAAAAAAGAAATTGGTACATTTTTTACTGCACTGGATATCAATAGGCCAATCAAGTATATCAAGTGAAGTCATGCACTACCTTTGTCTGTCTTGGTAACACTTTAGAATAAGGTCTCATTGGTAACATTTTATTTTAAAGTGTCATTGTTACATAAACCGATCAGGCATAACATTATGACTTCCTAATATTGTGTTGGTCCCCCTTTTGCTGCCAAAACAGCCCTGTACAGTCGAGGCATGGACTCCACTAAACCCTGATGCTGCGGTATATGGCACCAAGATGTTAGCAGCTGATCTGTTAAGTCCTGTAAGTTGCGAGGTGGGGCCTCCATGGATCGGATTTATTTGTTCAGCACATCCCACAGATTCTCAATTGGATTGAGATCTGGGGAATTTGGAGGCCAAGTCAACACCGCAAACTCATTGTTGGGCTCCTCAAACCATTCCTGAGCCATTTTTGCTTTGTGGCAGGGCACATTATCCTGCTGAAAGAGGCCACAGCCACCAGGGAATACAGTTTCCATGAAAGGGTGTACATGGTCTGCAATAATGCTTAGGTAGGTGGTACGTGTCAAAGTAACATCCACATGGATGGCAGGACCCAAGTTTGAACATTGCCTAAAGCATCACACTGCCTCCGCCGGCTTGCCTTCTTCCCATAGTGCATCCTGGTGCCATGTGTTCCCCAGGTAAGCGATGCACACCCACCCGGCCATCCACGTGATGTAAAAGAAAACGTGATTCATCAGACAAGGCCTCCTTCATCAATTGCTCCATGGTCCAGTTCTGATGCTCACCTGCCCAATGTTGGCACTTTCGGCGGTGGACAGGCATGCGTACCCTGACTGGTTTGCAGCTATGCAGCCCCATATACAACAAACTGTGATGCACTGTGTATTCTGACACCCTTGAGCAATTTTAGTTACAGTAGCTCGTCTGTTTGATCAAACGGGCCAGCCTTTGCTCCCCACATGCATCAATGAGCCTTGGACGCCCATGGCCCTGTCGCCGGTTCACCACTGTTCTTTCATTGGACAACTTTTGATAGATACTGACCAGTGTAGACTGGGAACATCCCACTAGAGCTGCAGTTTTGGAGATGCTCTGACTCAGTCATATAGTTATCACAATTTGGCCCTTGTCAAACTCACTGAAATCCTTACACTTGCCCATTTTTCCTGCTTCTAACACATCAACTTTGAGGACAAAATGTTTACTTGATGCCTAATATATCCCACCCACTTACAAGTGCCATGATGAAGAGAAAATCAGTGTTATTCACTTCACTTCATAATGTTATGCCTGATCGGTGTATGTTACATGTAATTACTATAGTAATAACTATACATTTTGCATAATTACATGCAACTAACCCGAAACCAAACCAAACCCTAATCCTAACCCTATAATAAGTACATGTAGTTACTTAATATTACTCAGTACTTAAATGTATAATTACAGTGTACCAAAGACAACTTTAAAAAAGTAATTGTCTCATTTGTTAACATTAATGTATTAATTAACATGAGCTAACAATGAGCAATACATTTGTTACAGTATTTATTAATCTTTGTTAATGTTAGTTAATAAAAGTCCAGCTGCGTTACCAACAGTGTTGGGCATGTTACTTTAAAAAAGTAATTAGTTATAGTTACTAGTTACTTCTTACAAATAGTAACTGAGTTAGTAACTGAGTTACATCATTATAAAAGTAACTAATTACCAGGGAAAGTAACAACTGCGTTACTTTTTTTTTCTTCTTCAAATGTTCAAATATGTCAAATAACTTGGATGCCCCCAATATTAAATATGTTAAATGAACGAATTGGACACTGAATAGAATAAATTATTATTATAAAACATTGTACATTAATGTACACTATTGTAATGTTGCTGTGGGACAATGTGAGAGACACCTATCAAATTCAATATATTATTGTAAATATTTTCAGTAGGCCTACTATAGTGTAACATTGTGTAAATATTATCAGTACTTTACTACTCCTCTGGTAGTGGAGCTCACGTTATCACCTGGGTTTTTAGCCATTAATGTTGTGGCTGTGATGATGTGAGGCTTCATTAGATTAGAATTACTGACAACTGACGTGGAGAGACTCTTTCTTCCTGGGCATAAGCTGCACGTTACATAAACATTCTTACATTTCAACTCAATGAGGGAAAAGTAGCGCTTATACTTCCAGTTTGCGAAAGCTACCTTTGAAGTCGTTGGACTTTCCATCGCTGACTGTGCATATGCGTGTGCGTCATAGGTGTGTGTGTGAACTCAACCTATCAACCTCAACCTTGTCTCCCACCCACCCACCAATCATCATCAGTATGTGTACCACCCAACCCACTCCCCAACACGCATGGCTGGCCCACACACACACACACACACACACACATACACACGCACGTTGCAGGTCCGACTGACAGAGAGCCTGTTCGGATGAAAACCGCTTCAGTGAGCTCAATTATAATAACGCCACATTTTTTTTTCTCAGTAATGCTAACGGCGTTGTAACAGAAGAAACAGTAATTCGTTTGATTACTCGTTACTGAAAAAAATAATTCCGTTAGTAACGCCGTTTATCTATAACGCCGTTATTCCCAACACTGGTTACCAATGTCTTTATATAGGTTAAATACACATATTTATTCATCTTAACAATTTATACACAGTTTGCTTTACTTTCTTGCTTTATAAATTAATTGTAATTAATTCATGTAACTATACAAAAAGACTATACAAAATGTTTTCTTGTTTTTTAAAGAAGTCTATTATGCTCATCAAGGCTGCATTTATTTAGTCAAAAACAGTAATATTGTGACCTATTACAATTTAAAATTAATTTTTATATTTGTTTTATATTTGAATACGTTTTAAAATGAAATTCATTCCTGTTATGGGGAAGCTGAATTTTGTCTTTCGTGTCATATTTTTTGGGATTTTTTGATGAATCAAACACTCAATCAAATGTCTTTGCTGTCCTTTTTTAAATCAATTTACTGCATTCTTGCTGAAGAAAAAAGAAAAAAGGTTACTGACCCTAAATAAATGAATGAAGAAATTAAAAAAAAAAAAAACAAGCATAAAAGTATTACATTTTTATTATTTATTATATATTATTTTATTTTAATTTGCAATTTAAAAAGAGCAATAACGAAATCTACCTTCTGCTGAAGAGTTGGTTGGGAATAGCTGCTCTATATTAAATGACCAGTCTGACCAGGCTGACAGAATTAAGTGTAAAGAGCATCAACAAATGTCCTGAAAAAAGGTGAGCTATCATAGAACTGCATAAGTTCAACTAAAATTAGCATGTCTAGTCTTTTAGACCTTTTACTCACAAGCTTTATTACAAGAGTTGAATATTAAAACGTAGAATACAATTTAACAACCATACAGATCAAAGAAAATGGTTAGCACTTCAATCCCACTGTGTGTTCACTGTAAAGGCCCGAGTCTCCAGAGTGAGAGAGGACATGTGTGGGCAGATGGATGCCTGTCCTAGCTTACATAAACTCAAAAGCAGCATTCTGGTGTGAAGAAGAGGGCTGCACACGGAGCACATTGCATTGATTTGTGCATGACCAGGTCACAGCAAGGGAGGATCAAACTCAGCTCAGCACAGAGAGTTCAGCACAGAGGAGTTACCTAACCAGAACAAACATACCTTCACACAGACCTGTCTGCAGTGAAAAGTGTGGGATGGCGTTCTTTTGAGTTAGACTTTTGAAAGTGAAATGTACAGCATCGGCAAACACTCAAGATCTATATCAGAGTTCTTTCAGGCACTTTGACCAGACGTGTTTAGTCAAAGTTCCTATAAAGTAATAGTTCACCCAAAAACGAAAACTTTATCTTTATATTACTTCATGTAATTCCAAACTGGCATCTGTTGTACAATAAGGCAAAGTTTGTGAACATCATGGCCACTCGTTTCAGTATAATGAAAGTGAAGATGGTCAATATTCAAAATGACAAAAAGTAACATTAAAAAAGTGGTTAAAATGACTTCCATATTATGTTTATGCTAAATCCTGACACCCATCCTGGCTCCCACTGGTGTTTTCATGAGAGTTTATGCAAGAAGTAGCAACTCATAAATGAGTTCTTCTTTGGAGTCCAATCTGTTCAGTCAATCTGTTGATCAGTGTAAAATCCTTTCAGAACGGTTTAAGAATCATTCATCTATAGTATGATTTCAGAAGACTTAAGGGGCAGTCACTGCACTTTTCGTTACATTGACTTAAATTCAAATGCAAACATTTGCTGCTTTTCAAAGTTCAAGTTTGGTGAACTCTGACCTGCGAATTCGCATCACATGATGACATGTGACCAGTAGAAGATCTATACGTCATAGCTTGACCTCTTGGCTGAATCAAAATAGCGATATATGCAGTAAAGTCAAGACGCTGTAGAGCGTGACGTCATATCACGTCCGTTGCAGTGTCCAAAGAAATGATGACAGAACTTCCAACTATTCCTTTAAGGCAAGCCAGTCAACTCAGTAGCCATCTTGGTAACATCTTTTGGCAGCTGTTTCATAGCATGTCCAAGTGAAACAGGACATTCAACAAGAAAAAGATATGATTTTATCAAATGGGAATTGAATGAATCATAACAAGTAGCTGTTACAAACCTAAATGGAGCCAGACTCATAAGCAAAAGTTTCACAAACGTAACTTTAGTCATTTAGCATAACTTTAGCATGACCTCTTGGCTGAATTAAAATAGCGATTTTGCAGTAAGGTCAAGACGCTGTAGAGCGTGACGTCATATCACGTCCATTGCAGTGTCCGAAGAAATTTTGCGTGCTCAAAGTCTAGTGTGACCGGTGCTTTAGAATAGCGCTCACATGTCATATGAACCACTATTATCATATTTGTATGGTTCTTTTTGATCCCATTCATTGTAATTGATCCATTCTTTGTGACAAAATTATAAAATTTGCCTTTTGTGTTCCATGAAGAAAGGTCATACAGGTTTGGAATGACATAAGGTGAGTAAATGATGACAGAACTTCCAACTATTCCTTTAAGGCAAGCCAGTCAACTCAGCAGGCATCTTGGTAACATCTTTTGGCAGCTGTTTCATAGCATGTCCGAGTGAAACAGGATATTCACCAAGAAAAAGGTAGGATGGGATATGATTTTATCAAATGGGAATTGAATGAATCATAACAAGTAGCTGTTACATACCAAAATGGAGCCAGACTCATAAGTAAAAGTTTCACAAACGTAACTTTAGTCATTACCCAGTCTTAAAGGTGCCCTAGAATGAAAAATGTAATTAACCTTGGCATAGTTGAATAACACGAGTTCAGTACATGGACATCACATACAGTGAGTCTCAAACACCATTGCTTCCTCCTTCATATGTAAATCTCGTTTGTGAAAAACACCACGGAAAAACAGGCGAATCTCAACATAACACAGAGTGTGACGCAACCGTCGGGATCATTAATATGTACGCCCCCAACATTTGTATATGCCAGCACATGTAAGGCCAAGCGGAACTGCACAGCCGAATCATCGGGAGTTCTGCAGGTATTGTGAAGAAACAAGCGTCACGCGAGGATAGCGAAAATGACAGATCATGGAAATAAATGTTATGTTCCAGGCTGTGCAGGGGGCGTGAGAACTTTTCATACCCTTCCCACATAACAAAACTGTCAACAGGCATGGTGGTTGTTTATCTATAACCGGATACCACGACAATTTGATTCAAAGTTGTTTGTTTGCTCGGCCCATTTCACCACGGACAGCTTTTCTAACCAGGCTGGGACAATATCAAACAGGTTTCACTCAGCATCTGATACTGGAGAAGCGGCAATTCAAACTATATTCACGCAAGCAGTAAGTAGTGATTATATCCACTTATTGACTGTCTAAACAATTTCTGATTGAATCAAAAGTTTCTTAGTGAGACAACATTAATGATAATATAAACGCAAGATGCTGGTACAGTAGGAAACTCCAAGTAGCATACATAACAGTATGTCAAATTACAAAGGTTAATATTATTTCCTGCCAGTGTTGTCATATTAATGATAGAGTTATGATAGAATTATAATTTAGCCTATATTTAATTAGCAACACATAACTCAAGAGCTAACTATGTTAGTTTAGATGCTTAACGTTATAACTCACTCGATCCTTCTAGCTAACATCACCTCCACCACTTAAGTTGAAACAAAGCATCTAGTCAATTTGTTAAAAAAAAAAAAGTTACTGTACTGTACAAACAACATATTTACGCGCTACCCTGTTCGCTGTTTAGAGTTCGTCAAAGGGAAGTAGTTATCATTGTAAAATCATACGGCGACGCATTACAATGATTCAAATATTTTCACAATGCTAAAAACAAAGTTGTGACTGCTGACGTTATGAGATAACATGTTAAAAAGTTTATGTTATATGCTAGTTCACGTCAGGTTATTGGTACTGACGTTACGTTTTGCAGGTCTTACCGAAAATAAAGACTAAACTTACCACTCAGAAGCGTCCATTTCCAATCTCAAAACAATTGGCTGTTCCTCAAAAAAAGCATCTTCGTCAGAAACAGGATCAAACATATAAGGTTGGATGCATAATCTCTCCATTTTCATGACAGTGTAGATCTGTTTGTTGTCACTGAAGCTACTGAAATCAGCCGTGCAGTTAAACAGCCAATCAGAGCAGAACTCCACATTAATATTCATGACCCTTCCAAATAAGGCAAAAGACTATTTCTGGGGTTGTAAATGGACCTGTAAAACCTTATCTGGACAATTTTTACCCGTAAATAACTCACATACCCTCTATGTAGATATCACAGAACAATTTTAAATATTGTTTCAACTCATCCTAGGGCACCTTTAAGATCTTACAATAATCTCCCCTGAAAAGATCTACACGTCTGATCACGTCAGCAAAACAATTGGAAGACATCAATGAAACATCATCCACATCATTCGATATGTTTGCTTCTTGCATCATTTGATAACTTCCTTTCTGAAATGAAAGGAAGTCTTTAAGTGTGCTGCAGTAATGGAGTGCGAGATATAAGGCTGGGGCCGGCCGGATGTGGCTGCAGAGAATGGATGGAGTCAGCGAGGCAGTGGGAGGTGGCGAGACAGAGGCATTTAAGGCAGAGATTCATCTGTGCTGCAGCATGCCTTGGGATTGAAATGGAAGTTAAATGTAATTGTTTTCTAGCTACATTGATCCCTTTGTTTTCATTTGGCTGCCTGGCTGTGGGAGGACAGCAGAAAAAGACAAAGAAAAGAGGAATAGAAAGAGAGAAAGAGTGAGTGAGTGAGAGAGAGAGAGAGAGAGAGAGAGAGAGAGAGAGAGAGAGAGAGAGAGAGAGAGAGAGAGAGAGAGAGAGAGAGAGAGAGAGAGATACAAGATAGATGGACGGGGGTGGGGGGCCTTGTAATGATGCGTAGAGGCAGGTGAGATGGGTGGTATATGTGTGGGGGACCCAGGAGACTCTTCCCTCCCAGTGTAAAGTGTTCTCATTTCTCCGCTTAACATGGTTAATGAGGACAATTTCCCTAAAGAAGGCCCATATCCAACATATCACAATTATCTCAAAGAGCTGCACCTGGGTGCATGAACAAACACACTCTTACGCACATTAAACATGTAATTAAAAAGATATTGTACTGCACTCTGTGATCTATCTCTGTGATTTAAAAATGCCCAGATGATAATTTTGCACATGCATAAAAGACTCTACAGTAGAAGCTTTTGTAAATCCGAGCTCATACGCCCCTAGTCTGGTGTCCACACAGGCAGTGAGTAGGTTGGAGGCAGTGAGACTGAAATTTAGTTTAAAAGGCGCTCACAGTAGCTCTGTTTCACAACCAAGTAAGCTGCCCTGCTGTCAACTGTCTAAAAAGACAGGGTGCTCCTGGGCAGCATCCTGACTGAAATGGAAATAGCTGCTTAAAGTAGTTCAGCTATAGCTTTTGGTAAAAAGGTAGTAAGCAATACTACAAGCAAATAATAAAACGTAGTCAACTATAAAAGCTATTTTAATAGCATGGCAAATTACAATGATATATATGCTATTTTTAAATGATACTATATACTGTACACTGTTCAAAAGCTGGGATCAGTAAGATTTTTTTTTTAAGTATTCAAATTTAAATTAGTTTCTATGTAAATACATTTTAAAATGTAATTTATTCCTTTGATGGAAGTGCTGAATTTTGCATTACTCCATTAATCCAGTCTTCAGTGCCACATGATTCTTCAGAAATCCTAGTAATATGCTGATTTAGTGCTCAAAAACATGATTTTATTATTATCAATGTTGAAAAAAGTTGTGCTGCTTAATATTTTTGTGGAAGCGTGTTCGTTTTTTTCAGGATTGTTTGATGAATAGTAACAAAAACAGCAATTTTTCTGAAAATGTTAAAGTTTTTTTTTTTACTGCTGCTTTTGATCAATTTAATAATAATAACAATAAAAAAAAAAACACTGACTCCAAACTTTGGAACGGTAGTATATGTATTTAATTCTACATATAACACGGAATATTATTACATTTTAAAACTATACTGAAAAAATATTACAATATCTTTTTGTGTTTCAGTACAAAAATAAAGTATTCTTATCCAAATCTGTAAATCTGCATTTTTGCTACCCAAAAAGTAGCTTGAAAAGCTATAGTTGGTTATAGTTTTTGTAACCTGTCTTCCCTAGTGAAAAGAAAAAAAACATACCAAAATGCATTTAAAATAAATGTATTTCATACTAAGTATACTACAAATCCATTAACATATTTACTGATATATCGCTTGAGACTTACTGATATAAATATTATAATTCAAATTTATTTTTGAGTACTTCTTTATTGCACAGTGCACATTTCTTAATATTAAGGCTAAAATGTGTTTTAATATCATTATTAGTAAGGGTAGTATGATCACTGTATAAGATCAGTCTTTAATTGTAAGATATATAAAATATAATTGCAATGGTTACACTTTAACACAATCAAATATACTTAAGTATATTTTTAGTTTGGACTATTTCCGGATAACTAAAGTACATTAAGTACAAAATTAGTTGTTCCAATTTAGCAGACATTAAGTATATCAATTTAGTATACCAAAAGTACAATTGCATGGTATTTAGAATAAGTACATAATATGTAATGTATTTGTAGTATACCTAGCATAAAATAAATGTATTTCAAATACATTTTGGTATTATTTTTCACTAGGGTCGCTACTAAAAATACAGTCACATAAGTGCACAGGAGACTTGACATACAATGTGATACTCTAACAAGTATAATAATACATGGCACACACAAATATTTTATACTACATAAATGTAAACAGTAAATTCTTATGTTGCTGCAGGTTTTTGCCTCCAAAAGGATTCCCTAAATTTTGGGCAATGTGAGCGTGTTTATGCTGGTTTTGAGTCCTGCAACTCGCTGCAGCTGGAGAGGTTCTGTAGCCTTTCGGGCAAACTGAGTCACTCCTCATTCTGGAATAACAACATCAGAGCAAAGGCACACACACTGAGAACTGTCTGTCTCTTGAGCAGTTGCTGTAGTGTGTCAGAAGCAATGGGTTGTGGCTACCTGGGTCTACCCTGTTCCTTCTTAAATGATGCATGCACCCCTACAATATCTGTCTGCGTATGTGTCTGAGCTAGTGTATATGTGTGTGCCGGTATTTGTCTGGAGGCAAGATCCAAGAAAAAGTAAACCAAAGGGAGGGTGAGGACTCTGAGGAAAACTGGAGTGTGTACAATTCACCACAATTCAAACAGAATACGGAATGCTGGCATTCTAGTTATTGGAACATCCAACAATGTGCTGTTAAATAAAGCATGCACTTCCACAGTGGAAACGACAGAGGACATACATCCTGTCAGATGCATACAGGACATGCTAATTAATAAATAGCATACCTAATGCCACTCTGGCTGCTGAGGCATCATAGTTGATCCAGAAGGATACCCAGGACAGGATGGTGATCAGGATTGAGGGCATGTAGGTCTGCAGGATGAAGTAGCCGATGTTTCTTTTTAACTTGAAGCTCAAAGATAGTCGAGGGTAGGCACCTGTTAAAAAAATGAGAAAGATAGTTAAAGAGAACGAAAAGTAAGAGAAGCAAAGACTGCAAGGAAAAGTAAATAGGGTGACACAGAGAGAGAGAGAGAGAGAGAGAGAGAGAGAGAGAGAGAGAGAGAGAGAGCGAGAGAGAGTGAGAGAGAGAGAGAGAGAGAGAGAGAGAGAGAGAGAGAGAGAGAGAGAGAGAGAGAGAGAGAGAGAGAGAGAGAGAGAGAGAGAGAGAGAGAGAAGATGGATATTTCTTTCAAAGAGCTTTGGAGCAATTTTTTACATCAGCAGCATTGGCAGCACGGGTAGCTTTTGTTGCTATGGCAACAAGCAAGCGTGGACAAAAAGAAAATCTGTGATTTGTTGTAGCTTAGCCTTGAGCACAAACACCACAGTGTGAAAGGAGAATGAAATAGTGAGTAAATGTTAAATGTTAAAGCCCCTTATGAAATCAAAACTCGACTATTATGGCTTGTAGTTCAAGTCTAATAGTTCTGAAGCCATCTAGAATTGAAAAAAAAGAAAAACATTATTGACACAGATTTTTGTCCAATCAAATGCTCTCTAACTAGTGAATGTACTGCCCCCTGCTACAGAATGATATACTGTCCAAACATCCCATCTCAAATAAAAATATGCCAACGCAGAATTTACTTTAAGAGGCAATATTCACCCCATGGAATTGGTCTTAATTAGCATTTTTAGTAAGGGCATATTTATTCTAACTACATATAAAATGTACGGTCATATTTGTATGTCAAATACTTTCATATTCAATTCGATTCATACTTAAAATAATGTCAGATCAATATATAAACACAAACCATCTTTTACACTTACAGATTAAATAGAAATCAACAAATAGAAAATAAAAACATCACACAAAGGCAATTTTGCCCTAATATTTAGAATTCCAGGAGTATTTTTGTAATATTCAGTGGCATTTTTGGCCCATTCTTTGACATGTGCTTGCCAAGAGATTTACTGAAGGTGCCGTCACATTTACAATTTACAAAATCCGGTCATTTCAATAGGAATCCAGACTATCAAGAATTTTCCCTACGCAGATTTCGCAACGTGAAGCTCACAGAAAGCTGCTTGGTTTGAAAGTAACTCCTGTGTGAGCTGAGCTTTAATACATTGCTACACTATTGACAATAGTCAATGGACCTCAGTTATTTATGGAGGTGAAAAAAATGCAACTAACAAGCATTCAGCATAGATACACATACACACAAACATGCACACAACCTATGAATAAATCACACATCCTACACACATATAACACAACCTACAGATTGCACGTTATGCAACTTGTACTCACATCATGGTCTATAAAAACATGTAACCTACGAGATGAACTTGCGCTACCTACACACTTCATTCAGACTAATTACTTATGTGATTTGGGTGGAAAGGTTTTGTGAGGTATTAGATATGTACAAACACCAACACCTATGTAACATTCCCCTAATCTTCTATTGGTCAGAGAAACAGGTAGTCCCGCCCCTAAACTCACACTGCTGGTTAATGTTACTGTGTTAAGTTGGATATGTTAAAGGGTTAGTTCACTTCAACTTTGGAACACAAATTTCATTTTTAATGAAAAGTCTATTCACCCAAAACTCAGACACTATAAAACATTTATAAAGAGATCGTAAAATAAATCCATATGAATTGAGCATTTTAATTCAAGTCTACTGAAAACACAAAATCACTTTAAATAATGCACAGATTTAATTTAGGCATTTATTCACATATACTTGAACGTATATACAGGATATGCTCAAGCATGCTTGCTTTACGTGTGAGAACCAATGAGGTCCATTCTCGCGTTTCACGCCAGCATTTTTGAGCTTCAACAAGAACCAAGGAAGTTTGTTCTTGTGCGTCAAGCAAGTACAGTTGAGCTTGATCAATGTTTATAAAAGTCTAAACTAAATCTATTCATTATATTAAGTGATTGTGCTCTTCAGAAGACTTGGATTAAACCTTTCAATTCATATGGATTTAGTTCACGATCCACGTTTTGATCCATCAAGGGTTATGGGTGAAAACACTTTAAATCCAGGGACAGAGATCTCTCCAATTTCATTAAAATATCTTAATTTGCTGTTTTGTAGATGCATGAAAGCCTTATGGGTTTGGAATGACATGAGAGTGAGAAATTGACGACAGAATTGTCTTTTTTGGGTGAACTATCCCTTTAAGAGTTATTGTTACAGTGGTGTGCTAGGTTGGGCTCTACTATACACAATTTTCACCCAAAGTGCTTTTTTTTTTCCTCCTAGAAAAAGCTCATCATGGCATCAGCAATATAGTCAAATCCACCTCAATCCCAACTTCACGATTCCCATAATCCTTTTCACTATGTGCAGAAGATAGCCAGTCTCTTTCTGTGTATCATTAATTCAGGGTGGGGAATAATCATTACAGCGCTGCCTCTATGAATGCCTCAGTTTTAGAAGAGAATAATTTATGCAATGGGTCTTCTACCTCATGAATATGTGATGGTTTGTATCAAGTGGCTGTTTTTTCCCTCTCTGACTCCATCTCTCACCCCCTTCCATCTCTGTTCTTCTCTTTAGAAGCTTGAGGAAATAGAGTGGTAATTGCTCCTTCATTATTACTGGTCTGTTCTAGCATGAGGAAGAAAGATATCTGATGCACAGGCCCCAATTAGGCAGCTTTTCAAATAAGCTGTACATGGGAATATCTATCTCGTGAGAGCCAGTGCAGAAAACAGGACAACCAGAAAAACTTTACAAATAAAAAGAAAGAAGTAAAACTGAAGTGTTCATCAATTTTCTGTGCAATAAATCCACTTGATAAAAAACATTTATCTTGATCAGAGCTTAAATTTTTTTACGAACTCCGTTATTCTAGACTAACGGCGTGTTTTATGCTTCTTGGAACCTTGCACAAGCCTATATCTCAGATCTAAGCTATACACTTTCTCAGATGCGTAATTACATGACTAGAAAATGACACTCTTAAAACAACACAATTCACTATTTCAGTATTTAATCAATTATATTGTTACTGATTATGTAACAAGAATTATAACAAACGATTCAGGGCGGCCCTTTACTGACTATCCTGATGCAAACAAGTATTCTGAAACCTGCCTTGCACAAATAATAAAAAATAAGTGCTAGCAAACAGTTCTAAGATTCATAGCCACGTTTTCCGGCACAATAAAATGCCTGGCAGGATGCAGAGGAGTAGATACATTGAGTTCACTTTTTGGATTCAGGTTATGTTGTAGACATTTTACGCAATATTTTATGCACAAGAGAATCAACTTACTGTAATAATATAAAGGTGCAGCTCACAGCTTTGTAAAGCTCAAAAAATCTATCTGCATCTTAAGGGGTTATGACCTCAAGGTTGCAAATATAGGGTCATGCAACTTCAAAGATGCTGAAAAAAAAGCTTGCTGAATAAGCAATACTAAAATTGAAGTCTGGTGCAAAAAAAAGAAAAAAAATTACATGGAATTTTAAACAAATTGTTTTTAATCTTGCTGGTTATAATTGCAACCTGTCTTGCTACTTTACCTGTGGAAAAGACAACATTTCTGGACACAAGTTTGTAGTCCACAATGGAGAACTGTGGGAGCTCGATACGTGCCACACCCGTAACTGCGTTTTCTCCTCCCTTCCAGTAAAATTCGATGTCATCTGTTGTGTATCCATCTACAGGAAAAACATAAATTAATTTGGTAAAAATGTAAAATATAAATTACTGAGACAAAGTAAATATCAGATCACAAATCATGTTTTAGTAAGAGATTTACTGTGCTTAATTATATTACATTATATTATATTATATTATATTATATTATATTATATTATATTATATTATATTATATTATATTATATTTAGGGATGCACCGAATCCAGGATTCGGGTTCGGATTCGGGCGAATATTGGGCTTTTTGACGGGGTTCGGTTTCTGCCGATTTTTTTCCACCGAACCCGAACCCTAGGCTTGTACTATGCGCGCTCCGCTGGTCGAACATAATGATGCCGCCGTTGAAAGTGAAAATGAAACTCATGAACAGAAATCATGGCAGTATGCTACTTTAAGTCAAAAGAAGGCGATTCAAGTCGAGCTACATGTTCAATTTGCAATGCCGATTTGTCTCGTGATGACAAGGACCCTAAACAACAGCCGCTGTTAAAACATTTGCGTATGAAACATCCGAGAGAATACGAGTTGTGCATAAAGGAATCTACAGACAGCAGGCAAAATGTATTTTATTTTACCATGCAAACAGCCGCATATAGATCAGATAAAATATAAATAAAAAGAATAAAATACATAGGCCTACACTAAATATTTTTCACTTAAATAATTACCAAATTAAGAGGAAAAAACGTAAATACACTGAATCCGTAAGCTTTGAAGAACAGGAATCGTTTTTTTTTGTGTTTTTTTTTTTGTCAAATAAAAATAGAAGGCCTAGGCTACCTCAATCCACACCTTGTATGTTTTTTTTATTTTTTTTATTTTTAAGTAACATGTCTAAGTGATGTGGGTTAGTCTGGAGCACAGCCTGTTGACAGTTAAACCCACGGAGGAAAACAACCTCTCAATCCTTCTGTCTCCGCAGCTCGCGAGCCTCGGCAGACAGCGTGCGCGCGCGCCTCCTGCGCTCTCCGTTGTATTGTTCTTTGAAACGACAGAGTACGACTCGGGGTAATTTTTCTATAAACCACCAGGAAACAGCGGCGAGAAGAACATCTTTAGTAAACTGCTGCGAGAAGAACAACTTTAGTAAACTTGACCAAAACCACCCTATTAAAAGCCTTAAACAAGGCTTCAGATGGCACTGATGTCCCGGGAACACAGAGATAATGCCTCGCTAGAGCGCCTTTCATTTGCTTTCCACCAGTCAGGAGCTGTATTTTTTGTCGAAATGGCCCCACACAGTAAGCTTTTCCATTGCTTCATTTTGCGAGATATATCTGGTTTGTGGTTGCACGTCGACGCGCTCCGTGAGTGAACAAATAAGGCTATACAACATATTTTTCTTAATGCATTAAAAACAAACAAACAAAAAAGCCTTTAAAACATTTAAACCGTTTAACTGGTAGTATTAATCGGTCAAAGTTCTTACTTTCGGTTACGGTTAAATGGTCAATAGCATCCCTACACTGCTGTGGACGTTGTTTATTTCGTTAATGTGTTTACTGTGTTAATGGACTGAGGATGGCAGTAAGATTCGGTATTTGGTTTCGGATTCGGCCGAATCTTAACCAGTGGATTCGGTATTCGGCCGAACCCCAAAAATCTGGATTCGGTGCATCCCTAATTATATTATATTATATTTATACATAGCCCTATTACTGATTCTTGGTCCTTTTCCTTCATCTCACTAACCACAGCAACCCTGTCCAAATTATGTTGAATAAACAATATTTGTTCTTTTTTTTTTAACTACAACTTTTCCCTCATTTAAAATTATAAGGATGCAGTCCCTGGAAATAACATTTCTTTTCCATAATTGGTATGTGTAACATATGCTGAAAAAAAAAAAAGACAGCACAAGTGCATTGTTAGCATAATCATGCATATGAGCATCTGTTTTGTGTGGGGAGCTGTTAGGGGTCAGACTTCCCACTGTGACACAGACCGCTCCATTTCATACCAGTCTTGCTGTGTTTGTAAAACATAATGAGCTAGGTGGTTTTATTAGCGTGCCTGAAGCACTGAGTACACTTAAAAGTTTGGTTATTACTAAAGTTAAAGTTTGGTTACTACTAAGCTGAATAACCAGATGTTAAAGAAGTGATTGTTCAGAGAGAATAGATTGTTTAAATGCAATTTAAGGAGAATAAACTCTTCTGTCAACAGAAGTTTATGAACTATCACAGGTGTCATGCAAGATTCAAGAGTCGAAAATCCTACTATATAGGCGGATAATTTGCCTTAATCATAAAAATAAGTAATAATGATAAAACAATAAAATATTTCCTTTTTTTGTTTTCAGTTAGTCTGCCAATTCATTTATAAGGTAAGCTAAAATTTCATTTTGCATTCATTTCAAAATAAACCTGCTAAAATAACATATTCAGCAAAAACAACATACCCATATTAAAAAAGTTTTAATTTTAAGCTACACTGTGTTTAAGTTTGGCTTACATTGCATTCAAGGTACATATTTTACATTTGGTCAGTTCTTGCTTTCCCTGGGAATCGAACCCATGACCTTGATGTTGCCAGCACCATGCTCTATTGTTTGAGCTACAGGAAAGCTAAGTTTAGGGGATTTTTGTATTAAATTAATACTTTTATTCAGCAAGGCGGCATTTAATTGATCAAGTGACAGTTAAGTCATTTATAATGTTGCAAAATATATATATATTTTTGTTCTGTTATTTGAACTTCTTTCTATTTATTAAAGAATCCTAAAAAAAATTATTAGCAAAATTATTATATTTTCAACACTGATAAGAAATGCTTCTTTAGCAAATATTAGAATGATTTCTGAAGGATCATGTGACACTGAAGAGTAATGGAATAACGGCTGCTTAGCTTTGCCATCACAGGAATAAATTACATGTTAAAATATTTTACAAAAAGAAAGCAATTATTTTAACAATATTTCACAATAGACCTGTTTTACTGTATTTTTGATCAAATAAATGCCTTGATGAGCGGAAGAGACTTCTTTAATAAACATTAAAAAACTTTTAAACGGTAGAGTATATGGTATAATGGATGTGGTCATACAATATTTTCTATTCTCTATTTTCTATACTATAACTTTATGCACTACAGCAGAAAGATACAACATTATAATAAGTAATCCTGTACATTTTATTTTATTTTTTAATATTAATGACTATGCTGGCTTACCAGTGAGAAAAGCACTAAACTAGCACTGACTAGTATAAACCAGCATGGTAATGTATGCTGGTCTTTGCAGCAGGGTGTGTGTAAATGAGTGAGGAGAGAGAACACTTACAACTCTCTATCTCCAGAGTGCAGTTCTGTTCATCTAATGGATACCTTCTCAGATCCATCATGCAAGCAGCAGTGGTGGTGATTCTAGAAACACAGAAATACACACACAGGTCACATAAAAATCGAAGCCACAATTCTATACATTCAAGAGCTCACAGAGCTCTTCTACGGTAATATATAGCATGTAACACTCTCGCTAAACCACAATGAAAAACTTTTGTGTATCTCTTCGTAAACAGGATGCGCAAGATGGAACAAATTAAAATATGGCTCCTCCTGCCTTTCTAAAGGCGTTTGAACCAAATATAGCACAGAGCATGCATATGCATCAGTGGACACGAACAAATAGTGCAGATCTGAATATATGAAAATGCGGTTTCGTCCCATAAAAGTGGCTACTGATTAGTGGTAAGCTTAAGGAAAGCCCAGGTCTCATCTAACCCTTATTCATCGTGTAGCTTTGCTACAAGTGTGAGCTTAGACTAAAATGACAATTGTTCTTTGTGAGTCAATATCAATGAACATTTAAAGTGAGGTTTGGTTTCTCATCCAGGTAACAATACCGTCCAGGTATCGATTTAACTTCCTGGTAACAATTGAAATAAGCATATCATATGTGAAGATCATGTTCAAATCCTTCTAATCTTATCTGGATAAATGCAGGGCTGTGGTAGGCTGTACAACCGAGGGGGTCTCACTAAGGTACTCTATAGCAGGGGGTTTCATTTCTTTTATTGGTCCCACTTTATATTAGGTGGCCTTGACGACGATGTACTTATATATAAAAAAAATAAGCACAATGTACTTATTATGTTCATATTGTATTGCAAAACGATTTGCTGATATTGAGGTGAGATATGGGTAAAGTTAGGGACAGGTGGGTGGTATGGGTAAGTTTAAGGGTAAGGTTAGGTGTAAGGGAAGTGTCAACGGTCTAATTATAAATGACTACAGAAATTAATTACATGCAGGTAATTTTTAAAATGTATGTACAATGTAAAAACATGTATGTACACAATAAGTGTATTGTGTCAAATGATTAATTCCAATATCAAATGTTAGTACATAGTAGTTAAGGCCACCTAATATAAAGTTTTATTTAAAAAATTCCCAGGCCTTGTAAATTTAAGCTATGGCCCTGGAAATGCATCATTACTTAAGGTCAGAGGCGGACAGTAGTGAAGTATTTTTACTTTCTACTCGAGTACATTTTTCAAGTGTCTGTACTTATCAGTGTTTTTCTTTAGAAAATGTTTACTTCACAACATTCCAAAGCATTATGTCGTACTTTTTACTGCACTACATTTCATAAATTAAATGGGTTTTTTTTTACCTTTAATACTTAATTACATTAAAAATGTAGTACTTTCTTACTTGTACTCAAGTAAAGCTTTGAATTACTTCTATTTGAGTAAAAGTAAGAAAGTATTACATGTTTAATGTAATTAAGTATTAAACGATATTCAATATGAAACATAGTGTAGTAAAAAGTACAATATTTTGTTTTGGAATGTTGTGACGTAAAAGTTTTCCAAAGAAGAACACTGATACAGAACATAAAATAAAATTACTAAAATTTGAAAAATAAAATGACTTGGAAAATAAAAATACTTCACTACTGTCCGCCTCTGCTTAAGGTGAGGTTACATCTACCGTTGTTCAGCGAATTTCCGTGGGGCGAAAGTCCTTTCAACATGTGATTAGCCATTTTGAGTAAGGACGTAACATTTCCCCATGCAGATTTTGCTTCACGCATTGACCAACAGAAATCTTGGTTTGGTTTATGTAACGCTACACTATTGACAAGAGACAAGGGACAAAACTGTGCCAAAATGTTGCTAAAGTAACCATACCTTAAACTGTGTTGTATACATCGCTACACTATTTTTAATGGACAACAGACCTTTTTTAGCTCACAAAATTTGGACAGATCAGTTAAAAAACCTCTATCATGCATTCAATTTGATTGTTTACTCATTTTCTATTCCTCCAGTAAAGCATTCCAACAACATACTAAAGCAGATATTACACTTTTTTGTCTCTGTTTTTTTGCATGCTCTTCCTTGATTTAGATTTAAGGATCACCACAAATAAGAATTTTGACATGTGAGCATATAACATTGCTTTAGAGTGGGTTGTTACTATGTTTCAGAGGTCCTTCCTTCCTAGAGCGGGTAAATTAAAGAGGAAACTCAGTGTCTTCATTCCATCTTTAATGAAAGCACACACATAAATGCCTTACCATAAATATGCAAGCTCTTCTTTCTTTAATGGCACGCAGCTCCGGCAAACAAATAAAAGCCCTCCATCTACACTATTGCTTCGTCAAAAAGCCAGGGAACTCCCTAGATGAACTGTAAAATGATGTTCAATGGATTGCTGATGTTACATTCGAGCGCAAGGAGATGAATCACAAAAGGATGGAAATGGTTCAATAAACTTTATAAGCAAAAAACATTCGTTAGCATATGGCTGCATTAGTCCACGGGATCTCATTTGGAACGAAATGAAAAGCTAAATTAGGCTACGGTAACTGGCTCATAGTGCACTCCAGCTGGTACAGAGGATGAAGGCATACCCATGCACTTCCGCTTTGGGAACGAGCAAAGTAGCTCACCAGACTCTGATAACACTGAAGGGTTTTAACAAGATAAAGGCACACATTAGCACTTATGCAATTTAGTAGGCGAGTGCACTGACCAAAAAAAGGGCACGCTCTCACGATCTGTTTGTTGGTTGAAGCTACGTATTGTCATACCCTTTCCCTCAATAGTTAAAACGTCAAATACAAACAAATTATGTGAATTTCTTTTTTGAATGACTATTTTGGATAAACTTTTGTTTTAATTGATACACATAAATTAATAATTAATACACACAAAACCCCATCGATTCGCTTCAGAAGGTCTTTATTAACCCCTTTGAGCCGTGTGGAGTAAGTTAATGATGGATGGATGTGCTTTTTTGAGCTCGTGGGCCCCTTTCACTGTCATTATAAAGCTTGGAAGCGTCAGGATATTGATTAATATAACTCTGATTGTGTTCATCAGAAAGAAGAAAGTCATATAAACCTAGGGTGGCTTGAGGGTGAGTAAATCATGGGATAATTTTCCTTTAAGTAAAGTTAGTTTAACTTCCCATGGCACTTTGAAGAAAAAAATTATGTCAAACTGATAAGGCTCCAGGTATAAAATGCATATCCTCTGTAAACAAGTAATTGTTAACTAGGTTATTCGCTTATTGCAGTTATGTTATCAACCAACACTGCATGTGTGGAAGATAAACAAACAAATAAATAAATAAATACATCTCACGAAGGACGTCTAAAACAGTTCACAATTCAGCCCCCCACCCCATGTTCAAACCAAAACGACGCCCTTGCACAGTTATAGGCAAGGCTTAGTGGTTCCTGGTTGTCCCCCATCCTGTTTTTGGCCCTGGTTAAGTGATCAGTTAGTTCTCACCTCAATCCATAAAGAACTGTGCCATCTGGATGCAAGCGGATCATGCGGTTCTTCACTGTGACACCATGGACGAAAGACTTCTTGTCATTTAGGAAATACGTGTCAGGAACCCAGAGTTGGTCAGCTACCCGGTTGTCTAGAGTAAGATTGAGAGGGATTCCAGTATATGCTAACCGTTTGTCCCTCCAATACTGCTGGAAATACATGGTCAATGTGTAGTCCTGTAGGAAAGTGAAAGAGAAACATTAGCAGTTCATTTTATCAAACAAAATGATCATAAAAAGCATCAACATCATTTAGCCATAGTATTTAAATAGCAATTTGTTCACTAAGTGTGTATAGAAAGAAGAGAACAAAAGTGTTCACAATTGTACAAATAATTGTGACCCTGGATCACAAAACCAGTCGCACAGGTATTTTTGTGGCAATTGCCAACAATACATTGTATGGGTCAAAATTATCGATTTTTCTTTTATGCCAAAATACATTTCAAATAGTTGTATCTCAGCCAATTATTGTCATATCCTAACAAATACATACATCCATACATCAATGGAAAGCTTATTTATTCAGCTTTCAGATGACATATAAATCTCAATTTCAAAAAATTGACCCTTATGACTGGTTTTGTGGTTAAGGGTCACAATTGTGTTTTTTATTTTTATTTCTATGATTGTGTATCATGACATTTACTTTTACATGTATTCATTTTGCAGACGCTTTTATCCAAAGTGACTTACAAATGAGGAATACAGGAAGCGATTCATCGTGAAGAGGCAAATAAATGCAAAAAGTCTTTCTGACATTTCTTATAGCGTAGCATAAGATAGAATAGGGAGGGATTACATTTTTTTTTTTTTATTATGATGAGGTTAAGTGCTCACGAGAGAGAGAAACAAGGAAGATAGATAGTTGCTCAAAACACATAAAACAATATATCATGTCAAATATTGTGTCTTTGTGCCATTTCATGTGGCACTAGGTCACCAAAAATAAAAGCAATTGCCTATCTATTTAAGACTGTGTGATCATAAATGACAAAATTACTTCTTCAAAGTGACCATCATTTGTACCCTTAGCTAACAGCCTTGTAAAAAGGCCTTTTGAGAAAGCATTCAGCTGCTCACTTTTGTTCAGGAATGACCCTTCTAGTTGTGTCCCCTTCTCATAGTGTCCATAAAGAAGGTACAAATACTGTTCGGAATTTACCCTAGATTTTGGAACAGCGCTCACACACTCTTTTTTCCCCTGAACACACTGTTTTTTTTCCCCTGAAGGGTCAAAATTGTCAAGGTCAGAAATAGAAATCTAAAGGCTGTGGCCTTCAGCAAATAGATTTTCTGTTGTCTGAGTAATATTTATAGAAACGTCAAAAGTTGGATTGAAAACAAGCTGCCTTCGGTCTCCATCTTTCAAGTCTGTCTGCCACGAAGATGCTGCGTGGCCATCTCTGCGAGGCAGTCTGGTCTGCGCTGCACGGACTATGGATTTCCATTACCATTGCCATATAGTCTCAGTAGTCCACTCGACATCAGCTCGTAGAGCTATACTATATGACCTCAGCGACTCACAGTATAGAAATTCAATCAAACTAAAGCATTGGCATGATAGGCCTTATTTGGGCCGCCTCTAAAACTCAATGAATTTTAAAAGGGCTGAAATCACAAAATGTATGGACCTTATTTGTCCCCTGGGCCAGAGTTGAACCTGGTTGAAATCCAGTAGGAAGCACGGCTGTGTATGTGTACACTATGTGTGTCTGCTATTAGGTACTCATGGGTAAAACGAAGGCCTGCCATGCTGTCCACCACAATGTGCACAACCTGTTGATGTAATAAGAAGTAATTCACTTAGAAACATATGTTAGAACGGGTTTAGGTCCCTGGGGCTGACTTCAGACTGTGCCAGCAGATTTGTGAAAGCAGAGGCTGTGCAAGAGAGCGTGTAAACTGAGTTCATTAGCTAACGAGATGAGGGGGGATGACATGACAGGGACACCTTCTTTATGATTACTAATGTCTGTGATTCCCTCTCTCTCTCAGACTTCCATTCTTTCCACCCCTATCCTTCTTCCTGCTTCTTATTCTCCTCCTTTCTCCCTTCATCTCGTTCTGTTAAGGCTTTTGTTTTAATTAATCCCCTAAATGACACTGATGGATACAAATCTTTCTCACAATACATTATACCCCTACATTACCAAAAGTAATACTAATCCTAATTAGAATTAAAAATGCTTCATACCCCAGTCAATGTTGGGTAGTAGCAACACAGAGTGAAGATTTAAAGGGATAGTTCGGCGAAAAATGAAAATCCTGTCATCATTTACTCATCATTTGAACCTGTATAACTTTCTTTCTTCTTTTGAAACTCAAAAGAAAGATTTTGTTTTGTTGAAAGTTGAGTCAATGTTCAAAAATAATAATCAAAATTGTGTGTGTGTGTTCTGCAGAAGATAGAGGGTTGGACAGCAATAGGGTATGTAAATGAAGACAGAATTTTCATTTTGGGTTGAAAAGTAATATAAGTAGCAACAAACACTATAAGTTTATATACACCAAATACGTTGGGGTCATTAATATATTCCCCCCAAAGAAATTATTACTTTTATTCAGCAAAGACGCATTAAATTGACAGCAAAGACTTTTACATTGTTACAAAAATGTCTGCATATTTAATAATGGAGTAAACAGATGCAGTCGTGCCAGCTGAGCGAATTTGATACTTTTGATATCTGGGGAACTGTGCTGCTGTGGTCACACAAAAGTAAAGGCATCAATCATTCATTACTAGGCAAAATGTTATAGTAGTACATTCAAGCTGCAAGTAAAAAACAGCTCAAAATAAAGTCATCTTAAGATGCTGCTCGCTACATCTCAGGGTATGACTCCTCAGTAAATCATTGTTGTTGTTCTCCACTGAGAGGGATTCCCTCATGATAAAGTGACACCACGTTCTGACATATACACTACTTCCCTTGTCCCACAGATAAAAATAACAGATGAAAAGCAAGAGAAACAAACAGAGAGACATTATTTCAAATCTGAAACTGACAATCTGTTAATGTAGGGGCTGATATCAAACACAAGGGAACTCACAACAGAACGGAGACACTGCTAGATTCAGATTAGAGTTACAAGGCTGTACATTTTAGTTTTAATTTATTATAAAAATAATTACATTTATTATAAATGTATATTATTTTATATAGTAATAATAAGTTAAAGGTCCCATGGCATGAGGTTTTTCAACATTAATATGAGTTCCCCTAGCCTGTATATGGTCCCCAAGTGGCTAGAAATTTTGATAGGTGTAAACCGAGTTCTGGCTGTCTTTCTCTGCCTTTGAGAAAATGACAGCTCAGACGAGCTGATCTTGAATTTTCCTTTTATGATGTCATAACAGGAAAGGTTACCTCCCCTTCCTCTGCTTTGCCCGCCCAGAGGATTCGGAGAAAATTGATTCAGTTTATGTCAGCACAGGCTTTACAAACAGACTTTACGATATGGATTCGACAGCACTGCGACAAACAGTGAGTAACAGTGGTCATTAATGCCTGATCTGTGATCAGTGATTTCTGATGTGTAGCTAATCATTCAAGTTCACTCAGACTTTCTTTCTAGATCGTTTAATGATCGCCGTCTTGATGCCCTAAGCATAATGCATCAGTGAATCAAGCCAGTGACTAAAACGATCGTTTCTGTTAGTAGCATGAAACAAATCATTTTTTTGAGTGATTAAACTACAGAGAGCGATCAAAGAACACTCTTTATAATGTCCGGAGCTGTCAATCACACGTTGCAAGTGTATCTGCCCAAACTGCCGTTATAAGGAATGACGCTGTTATGCTGCACAAAGCTCTAACTGTATTCCTGTCGATGTCGTGTTTGCTGTTAGTTGTGGTCAAAGCATTTTGTGAGAGAAAACACAAATTACATCTGTTACAAAATTCGTAGAAGACAAAGTCAACGTGACTGGGACTGTTTATTCAGAACTCTCAGCTACAAATAAGCTCGCGCTAACAGCACAGCGCTCTCAACAACTCGGTACAATAAAACTTCCTCCAGCTCTCCGTGGAGTGCCCCGTCAGTCTCTCTCTCTCTCATGCATGCAGTGTATGCGTTCAGTGCCTCGCTAAACCACACCCCCTCCGCAACATAATCTAACACTCATTTCAAATGCAAAGATGTCAGCCAATCACAACAGTGGGCGTTTTCACTGAAGTCTCACAGCAGACACGCCCCTTGAAACAGGGAATTCAGCCAGAGGGGTAATAACAGTATAGAAAAAATGCCTTTTATTTCTAAATTGTGACATTTTTTGATGTAAAAATCATACTAACAATATAAGTACACCTCAGGAAACATTATAAAATGATAGAAAAATGCCATGCCATGGGACCTTTAACTTATAAATGTAAATGGGTCAAAGACGAGATGTCACCAAATTAAATTTACAAAAGTAATTTTATATACATAAAAAACATGCAAGTAAAGCGCCTACTTTAATATTTCAAATAACTTTTGTGAAAATAACGTGTCATTTTGGTATATTTTGGTATTTAAACAACCAGGGGACTTTTGTCCTGAAAATGCAGTTTGTAAGAGATCATTCAGTGTAACAATTTTAGCATCTTATTTATATTACAGTTAAATGATGAATGTTTATCACTGACAAATATGTTAAACTTAAAAAATATTCATAATTTAATGCATTTTGTATAATTCAATTTGCATTATTGATTAATTTTATCTCCTCATTTATGTTAAACAAAACAAAAAGTATTCATAAATATAGCCGCAAGTAATATTTGGGGCCAGAGCAAGTCAGAAAACAAAGTGACAAGCTAAGCAAGCACGGCAGGGAGCATCAGAACAGTAGAATAAAATGCTTATTATATTTCAACATCTGCTTCTGCTGTCATTTACTCAGGAATATTATTACAATTTAATTATATAGATTAATACTAAAAACATTACAATTATGGAACAATGGCAATATTATCTCCCTTTTTGGCAAAATATCATTCAGAGTAACAAACCATGTTCATTCAATGTAATGGATATATTTGTGTAAAAATGAAACAATACTCTTATTCTGACCTGTAGTTAATAAATGATATATAAAAGAATATGTGATCATATTGTTACATGTATGCCTTTTTGTGTTATCCGTGACCCTGTTTTTACTATGTTCTGATTAGTTAATTTGGTTCCACCTGTGTTCGCGCTGACAAATGGGTAAAAGCTAGTGGTTTGAAGGATATTACCAAAAGTACAAATAATAATTATTATTATCAATATATACCATCTGAAGTGACTTATAGAACCTATTACTTTTCACCATATTTACACCCTACATAGTATTTGAAAATATGAATGTTTGTGAAGAGGAGGATCAATCATAGAAAAGGAAAGAAAAATCCTGTCAATAAATGAGACCCTCTGGGAGGCTGAGGTGATCGTGTCATCAGATGGGTGAGGAGTGTGTGCTCTCAAAGACAAGCTTTCAAGCATGCCAGTCAGAGAGCATTTACGTCAATTTACCAACACCATGTCTACTGGGAATATCAGAATAACAGCAATAAGAGAGATTCCTCTGTGCACTGTGTATATGTCAGCATGAAAACTTCACTGATCCGTAGTGTGGGTATTCAACTTGCTCGATGTAATAAATAGAACAGATTCAAATATTTTTTTGTGTGTATAAATAAGCAAACAAATGTTACATTTAAAGATGAAGTGTGTATTTTTTTCTATCTATATTAAATCACTTTCTCCTATCCTATCCTAAATCCTTCTCATATTGAGTGGAGACCATTTGAGTAAATCATACCTAATACCATAATAACAAATCTGCACAAAAATGTATTGTAAGCTGTATTGTAAGCTGTAAGAGGCAAGAGATTAGTTTTAGAGGCATTCTGATAAACTACATCTGCATCATAAAAAATAAAAAATAAAAACGGTAATATAAGTTGCAAAGCCAGTTTTTTTCAGAATGTTAAATGTAAAACAATTTTTAGATCGATACAATACACTGGTTCCAAATGTAATCTTACGAAGTATATAGTCAAAGTGAGGTTTAAAAATACAGTAAGTTAGGGATCCAGCCATAAGCCCAAATATTTCATTTGATCTACTCTGTGCAAGTACATGCCATCATTACACATTATTGTTAGATTTTAACTTAAACATACACTTTGTATCAAAGACCGTGGTATGAGATTTACCTTTATTAAGTAATACATTATTAGAATAGAGACAATCTTGAAGAGCATTAAAATCTGACTGGAGTACATTTTGAATTTGAGAAAAGTGAGATTTTAAAGTGTAAATGACAGTATCATCTGCATAAAGATGAGCAGAAGAGTGCAAAAGAAATAAGGGAAGATCATTAATAGAAAATAGAAAAAAGAAGCGGACCCAATGTTGAGCCCTGTAGTACGCCTCATTCTTGAATAAACAAATCAGATAATTTCCCTTGAATAACAACACATTGTTTTCTCTTATGAAAATAAGAGGTAAACCACAATAAAGAATTTTGAGAAAAACTGCATACAGCTTCTTAAATATCAATAAAAATAGCCCCTGTAATATTACCATCTAATGTTGAAAATCCATCGTTAGTACATTTTAGAAGAGCACTAGTTGTTGAAAAATTTGGCGAAGATGTGATAAAATATAACACAAATGATTGATATAGGTCTATAATTTTGTAGAATTAAAAGCATACAGTGCAACCAATGTAATCTTTTTCATGAATGACTATAATGAGTCGGTTCTTTTTAGTGCTTACCGCTTACACTTACCAGGAAACCTAAATCAGTGTAGGTACATACCAGTTAAAGATACACATTATGTGTTTTGTGACCCCTGAGTCGCAATGAGCAAATGATCAAAAATGTGTTATTGTTATTGTTTTACGTTCTCTAAAAAAACTTCAAATCTGACAAAAAATGAATGAGCTACACTTGTTTGAAGTCGATAGATCCAGCAAAGTCAATTTTATCGAGTTAAAGTTTTCTGAAGGTTCCAAAACAAAATCACCTAGATTTTCGATCCCTGGTAATAACACTAATTACATATCAGATGTATTTCCTCAACAGTTAACCAAACGTTCATTTAAGACATCAGATAATGTATGCGTAAATACTCACCAAGACAGATAATGTGAAATACTGTAATTCAGTGTATACTGTATGTGTATCGGTGTATCGCGTGCTGTCTGAGGCGTCTTTGTGTGCATGCTTCGTATCTGTCAGTCAATGCGAGTAAGATCGTTTTGTTTATATCAGCATGAGTTTGAAAATCACATTTCATTGGTTCATGCCATCAAGAATTTCGCTATGAATATTCAATAAGTTGGAATACTGCGATTTACAACGACACCAAACTTGTGCTGAGGGGAAGAAACATTGTCAAGAGGACAGCAGAGAAAAACGGCATTTTTCATGGAAAGGTACTCCTCTTAGAAAACGTACAAATAAAGATACTTTTGTTTAACCATGTTTAATTGCTATTTGGATCGCTAGACAAGGGCTTAATGAGTGTATTTCTGTGACACCTAAAATTCGACAAAAAAATATTGCCTCGTAAATCAGCCCATGAGCATTCTGACTCATTTTGCCAGCACAGGTCACAAATATTAATGAATCTTATATTTTATTTCAGTTCACTAAAATAAAAATTCTGTCACTATTTATTAAACCTCATGTCAAACTCATGTCATATGACTTACTTTCTTCCGTGGAACACAAAGACATTTTTTAAGTCATAGTAGACACTTTCATTGTATGGACAGGACACCACAGATAATTTTTTTTAAATATCTTCTTTTGTGTTTCAAAGAACAAGGATTGAAAAGTAAAATGACGGTAATTCAATTCAGTTTTTGAGTGAATAAACCCTTTAATATACTAAAAGAATTGTCACTGAACCAGAATCATTAAGAGGAACTGGAACTGCAAATAGTTAAATTCTTCCTGGTTTAAACTACTTCCGACCCCAGAAGCATTGGCCACTTGCATCCTTTGCTCAGAAATTACATCTGGCAGCTCAAGGTTCAGGTCAGTCGCAGAGCCAGTTTTCTTTCATATGATATTGATTTTCCCCCTGACATCAACGTGCTTCCTCCCATGCAAACAACAGCATTGAAGAAAGACAACCGCTGTAACTTCCTAGTAACAACGGATGAATTCCTGAGAGCGGAGAGAGGCACTCATCCCCAGAGCTCTGCAACTCAACAGGCTGTAGTTAACATGGTGTTCAAAGAGGCTGATGTCACAGCGTGATCTTGCTGCTTGCTCTCTCCATTGCCTGCTCTGCAGGGATAAGCCCAGGAGCTTTGCGGTGCATTCTGCGTGTCAACGAGACTTTCAACAGGAGCTTGAAAGTATCCAACAGGACATTTTGGCGTGATTTAAACAGTGGAATGTCCACTTAACTCCATTTATAATTGAAGCGGAGAACCCCTGGATGTCACTTTGCGGTCCATGCGAACTGTTTTTAGAGGGCACTTAGACCGCAACATGCTCCATTTGCCTTCAGGTCATATGACACATACCAGTCGCTGGAAGGAAATAGTTCCCGAAGCACACCTATTTATCCTAAAGGTGGAGATAATAGGCACTTAGTGAAGTTCAGAGTTAACATTTCTATACACTGATATTACGCCTGATTGAACAATTACAGGCCACAAAGCTGACTATCAGGCTAAAAATAAAGGGGGCGAGAGCAAACAAAAGACTAAATATATTAATAATTCCGGTCTCCTTGACGACGCTCCCTCTCTGCAGAACGCCCACACAGGCTTGCTGAGCTCTGGGCCGATACCTTGTGCGTTTGTGAGGCTTTCCGGTGCATTCTTCGCTTTCTGTGCCTTTCTTCTCTCACTTTCACCTTGAAAGCACTTTGACCAAACTCAGCCATCAGGTTACAGCTGCATTAAATAAAGGAAACCACCATCATTCATCATAATGGATCATCATAGTGTTTCAGAAACCTGCCACACAGATCAACTTTGCAAAGTTGCATTCATCTGATTTTATTACACAAAGCTTGACCAGAGAGCAGCAGCTATGATGGGAGGTTTTTGTAGATATAATTGCATTTTTCAGGTACACGCAAAAAAATAAAAAAATAAATAAAAATGTAATTTCATAAAGCCACCCCCACCTCCCTCTTCACCTGGGTAAGTACCATAAACATCTTCAAATTCTTACTAAAGATGATATTGGTTTCCAGGGCAACCACTTATACTTGCCACACACATTGTGCCAGAGCGATCATCTGCTGTGTATCCATGCCGCACTATCACACTGAATATGTTTCATTCGTGTTTGTGCACGGATGAGAATTTCAGTCCTGTGCGTCAGTAGCACTTATGAAATGTTCCCTGACTTCAGATGTTGTCAAGAAAGGCAAAGACAGCCCCTCAACCCCTCAAAGCATGAGGAGAAAGAGAAAGAGAGAGATTTATGATCTTCTTTTAAATGCATCCATAGTAATTTGAGGGGTCTTTCCTTGATGAATCTCACAAAAGCAGGTCACATTTCACCCCAAGTAAAAATATGTACAAGATGTATGTTGCATAATAAATAAAGCCTTGAAATGAAGATGCTTTGCTTTTGGACATTATTTTCATGAACATTAAGCACATTTCCCCCCAGAGTCTCATTACTGTAGTGAGTACAGATATATTGTTTCTATTTCTATTTTTATTTTTGGTAATTTGTGGGGTTCTTTAGATTTCTTTAAAATAATAATACATATTTTTTACAGTGTCATTGTTACACGTTACATGTGGTTACTATATTGATAAATATAAACTATGCATAATTACATGCAAATAACCCTGAACCTAACCCTATAGTACATGTAGTTCATTAATATTACTAATTAATTAGATCTACAATTACACTTCAACAAATAAATACATATTGTTTTTATCTAAATCAGTAAATATTAAAGATAATATCAGATCAGATTTTTTAGGGGGAAAACATGTTTAAAAATCTTATATAATAATATTTTATTATATACAGTGAGGAAAATAAGTATTTGAACACCCTGCTATTTTGCAAGTTCTCCCACTTAGAAATCATGGAGGGGTCTGAAATTGTCATCGTAGGTGCATGTCCACTGTGAAAGACATAATCAAAAAAAAAATCCAGAAATCACAATGTATGATTTTTTAACTATTTATTTGTATGATACAGCTGCAAATTAGTTTTTGAACACCTGAGAAAATCAATGTTAATATTTGGTACAGTAGCCTTTGTTTGCAATTGCAGAGGTCAAACGTCTCCTGTAGTTTTTCACCAGGTTTGCACACACTGCAGTAGGGATTTTGGCCCACTCCTCCACACAGATCTTCTCTAGATCAGTCAGGTTTCTGGCCTGTCGCTGAGAAACACGGAGTTTGAGCTCCCTCCAAAGATTCTCTATTGGGTTTAGGTCTGGAGACTGGCTAGGCCACGCCAGAACCTTGATATGCTTCTTACACAGCCACTCCTTGGTTATCCTGGCTGTGTGCTTCGGGTCATTGTCATGTTGGAAGACCCAGCCTCGACCCATCTTCAATGCTCTAACTGAGGGAAGGAGGTTGTTCCCCAAAATTTCGCAATACATGGCCCCAGTCATCCTCTCCTTAATACAGTGCAGTCGCCCTGTCCCATGTTCAGAAAAACACCCCCAAAGCATGATGCTACCACCCCCATGCTTCACAGTAGGGATGGTGTTCATGGGATGGTACTCATCATTCTTCTTCCTCCAAACACGTTTAGTGGAATTATGACCAAAAAGTTCTATTTTGGTCTCATCTGACAACATGACTTTCTCCCATGACTCCTCTGGATCATCCAAATGGTCATTGGCAAACTTAAGACGGGCCTTGACATGTGCTGGTTTAAGCAGGGGAACCTTCCGTGCCATGCATGATTTCAAACCATGACGTCTTAGTGTATTACCAACAGTAACCTTGGAAACAGTGGTCCCAGCTCTTTTCAGGTCATTGACCAGCTCCTCCCGTGTAGTTCTGGGCTGATTTCTCACCTTTCTTAGGATCATTGAGACCCCATGAGGTGAGATCTTGCATGGAGCCCCAGTCCGAGGGAGATTGACAGTCATGTTTAGCTTCTTCCATTTTCTAATGTTTGCTCCAACAGTGGACCTTTTTTCACCAAGCTGCTTGGCAATTTCCCTGTAGCCCTTTCCAGCCTTGTGGAGGTGTACAATTTTGTCTTTAGTGTCTTTGGACAGCTCTTTGGTCTTGGCCATGTTAGTAGTTGGATTCTTACTGATTGTATGGGGTGGACAGGTGTCTTTATGCAGCTAACGACCTCAAACAGGTGCATCTAATTTAGGATAATAAATGGAGTGTCTAACAGGTCTTTGAGGGTCAGAATTCTAGCTAATAGACAGATGTTCAAATACTTATTTGCAGATGTATCATACAAATAAATAGTTAAAAAAAAATCATATATTGGAATTTCTGGATTTTTTTTTAAAGATTATGTCGCTCACAGTGGACATGCACCTACGATGACAATTTCAGACCCCACCATGATTTCCAAGTGGGAGAACTTGCAAAATAGCAGGGTGTTCAAATACTTATTTTCCTCACTGTATATAAAATATATATGGGTCATCGACAAATTAAGCTTCAAAAAAAGAGTTTTTAAAAATATTTTCAAAACTGATGTAATGCACATTTTTGAGTCATGGACAGTGCTTAAACAAGTTGCAGCTGTTAAATAACATTTCAAAGTGTTTAAATTACCCATACCCCCCCAAATTGCTATATATATACTGTACATACATACATACATACACACACACACACACACACACACGCAAATATATGAAAAAATATAATTTTATTTCAGGGTGAAATGTGACTGGAACATACTCTTGACAGGTTTTGTGAGATTCACCCCCCTGATTGAACACAGAACAGCAGCAGTATATTGATTATGTCTGAATGCTTTTGATTTCTGAGAAATATTCTGCTTGCTAACAGCACATTTTGACAGGGTAATTTAATACCGCCTGTGCTGGGCCCTCCTCGAGAGGCTGTGTAAGCAGCACGGTCCGTTAGATGCAAATGGTATTTAATTCATTTTTATAGAAGAGTGTTATATTTTCACATTTTTTTGCCTTTTCCAAGCAATCTTGCTGACAGACAGCTTGGAATGGGATATTTCATGCCATAATTCTTGCACTATGGCTCAACTCTGTGAGTGAAAATACTGTATGTCTCTGTGTGATGACATTCCCACTACCCTGATTTTAGAAGTGAAGAGAGAGAAAAACACACACTGGTACAGTACAATGTAATGTACATAAAGCAAATCCTTCTTACACAAGGCACTGACCTTACCTCACTGACAGCATGAGAGCTTTTAGTCTTTAACAGCCCTGCCACTTCCTGTCTGAAGACAGAATACAGCTGCATGCACTGACATCAAGTGCACAACATTGAAAAGTAGACCTTAATAGACAGCGCACGGATCACATTTCAAGCCGAAGCTGTGTGGACATTTCATGTAATTCATTTGACTAATAGAATGTTAGGACATTTTGACCAAAATAGCAACTGTAGGACCATAAAGGTAAAAGGATCATAAACCTATTTTAAAAGTACAATCCAGGCAGGTTCAATACAAGTTAAGCTATAAAATAACTGTTCAAAACAAATAAAGAATGTGCATTTCCATTGAAAGTCCATGGGACAAGCTAATGCACCAGAATAAACTTTAAAATATTGTATTAAATAAAAAAGTATAACCACAAGACATTACATACATGACACATACACAACGATCAGGCAACATCAACCTTACTAATATTGTGTTGGTCCCCCTTTTGCTGTCAAAACAGCCTGTGGCATGGACTCCTCTAGACCACTGACGGTGTGCTGTGGTATCTGGCACCAAGATGTTAGCAGCAGATCCTTTAAGTCCTGTAAGTTGCAAACTCATTGTTGTGCTCTTCGAACCATTCCTGAGCCATTTTTGCTTTGAGGCAGGGCGCATTATCCTGCTGAAAGAGGCCTGAGCCACCAGGGAATACCGTTCCCATGAAAAGGTGGTCATGGCCTAAACAATGTTTAATCACACTGCCTCCGCCGGCTTGCCTTCTTCCCATAATGCATCCTGGTGACATGTGTTCCCCAGGTAAGCGGCGCACACGGCCATTCACATGAAGTAAAAGAAAATGTTTCATCAGACAAGTCCACCTTCTTCCATCGCTCCACGGTCCAGTTCTGATGCTCACTGTTGGCGCTTTCGGCGGAGGACAGGGGTCAACATGGGCACCCTGACTGGTCTGCGGCTATGCAGTCCCATACACAACAAACTGCGATGCACTATGTATTCTGACACCTTTCTATCAGAACCAGCATTAATTTAATGAGCAATTTGAGCTACAGTAGCTCGTCTGCTTGATCGGACCACACGGTCCTTCGCTCCCCACGTGCATCATTGAGCCTTGGCCGCCCATGACCTTGTCGCCGTTTCACCACTGTTCCTTCCTTGGACCACTTTTGATAGATACTCACCACTGCAGAAAGGGGACACCACACAAGAGCTGCAGTTTTGGAGATGCTCTGACCCAGTCGTCTAGCCATCTCAATTTGGTCCTTGTCAAACTCGCTCAAATCATTACGCTTGCCCATTTCTCCTGCTTCTAACACATCAACTTTAAGGACAAAATGTTCACTTGCTACCCACAAACAGGTGCCGTGATGAAGAGATAATCAGTGTTATTCACTTCACCGGTCATAATGTTATGCCTGATTGGTGTACATGTTAACTTTTGACTATTGTGACTGAATCGCTTATCAACCTTGTCTGATCAATCATTAAACTTTTACAACCATGTGAAGTTGTGAAACAGGAAGGGATGTGACATTACTATATGCTTAAAGCCAAACACATATCCAGAGTTTCTTATCTACCTAAATAAATAGTAATTGAAATTTTAATTAAACTGGAAACACAAACTAAAAGATAATTCAAAATATGAATAAATACTATAAGAGTATATAAATAATAATAATAAAATAACAATGTTCTGTGATAACCAACAACATGCCCCAAAGATGCAGTATTAGAGTTTTACAAAAAACATTGGTGTAACTTTCAAGAACAAACTTCAGGGTATGATATGATTATACCATAGCCCGTCACAGCAAAGAGTGATTCTTTTAGAGCTTGAGCAAAAACCAATGAAGATATTCAGAGGGAACCCTGAAAAAGCAGCAAAAACAAGCCTCTGGGGTAAAAATCTGGAGTGCATCTCAGTGTAGCAGCGTTGTCTCAGTCTATGCGCTTGAATGCTGTGGGGAAACCACAAGTTCTTCTGTAATGTCTACCCATGTCACTACTGAACCTCTGGGACCGATACTTTTGTCATACAACGTGGCAAGACATTCAAAAAACATCCACTCCATTGATTTCGTTCTTCTTGGTTTCATTAACACACGTACTAACTAAAATCTTGATGTGTTTCATGTCTGTCTCTGGCATAGCTAAGAGTAGCTAATGAGGTACCACAATTAAACGTTCAAAACACACACACATGCGCACACACACCGCCTGCCCACCTGACACTCTGCAAGTGCGAGCCTCATTGCTATGGCAGCCGGCTATTTATACACTATGCCACACAATCAGGCCTTGTCACAGTCACAGGGGCGTAAGAAAAGCCGTGGATATGTCAGTCAATCAGGACATGTTTTCCTGTGACTCACTGGCTAATGGCAAGAGTTAACAGGTTGGACTAATCATGGCTGGATGAGGCAGTTGTGCAATTCTATCACTATATTACCTCCAACAATCTATCACACACAATCACATATGGTTACACCTGCCATTTAACAGTCGAAATGTCAACAGTTGAGCATCATTTACTTTGGTGAAATAGACCTGACTCCACAGAGGGGGTCAAGATTTTCCATGTAGGCTACACACACTGTTCTGGAAACAGCTCATGGTTGACCAATAGGGGTTTACCTTTGGCCATGTAGTGTATATACATACATACACTACCAGTTTGGAGTCAGTATTTCAATGTTTCAAATTATGAAACATCTTATGCTCACCAAGGCTGCATTTATTTGATAAAAAAAAAACAGTAAACTTGTGAAATAGCATTACAATTTAAAATGACTGTTTCCTATTTTATTATTAGTGGTGGGCATAGATTAATTTTTTTATGGCTCATTTGAATTCTGCTGAAGGCATTCAGAATATGTGTGCTCGTAAGTGATCGTTTGTCTTTTTGTAGTTTGAATAATAAATAACTTCTGTCCCTTTAAGACCTGACGCACGCATATCCAAACACTGTTCCTGTGAGCTGGTTACGACTGCGTTTACGTTAAAACTCACCAAGATGGGCATTGAGACATTTTTGAGTGTATTTGACCATTAATAAGATGGAAAAAGGAGCTCATTTTTGCACTTGTATGTCAGAGGCGGCTTTATTACGGTATGTGTGTGTGCGCTTCAGATGCGAGCGCGAAATCTGCTGGAATTAGTAGAATTAACTTTATGTGCAACCCCACGCGAAATTCAGACGGGTCACACCAATACTAACAAAAGTCCAGCAGAACACGCGTTCGCAATGTTCAGAGGGTTAACTGGACTGAATGAGAGGAGGCAGGTGCGTGTCAACTCGCTGTCAGTCGGAGAGGAGAGGAGAGCGCAGCTGATATCGATACTGTAGAAAATGAGTATTGTATCGTTTCAGATATTTCAGTATCGATACATAGCGAAATATCCATATTTTTGACAACACTAGTAGGCATACACACAGGTTTGGAGACTCGTTCTCTCGCCCCCTACAGTGCAATTCGGCTAGGTGTACATCCTAGGTGTACATCCCTAAAATATCAAGGTGAAAGTCATCATAGCTTGCGTAGTATAGACACAGCTCCCAACCCAACTTTGAGAATAGATTAACGGCGATATTTTTTTTATCGTCCGATAAGAGTCTGGCGTTAACGCAGCACGTTAACGCCGATAACGGCCCACCACTATTTATTATATTTTCAAATGTTATCAATTCCTGTGATGGCAAAGCTGAATTTTCAGTAGCCAGTCTTCAGTCCCACATTATCCTTCAGAAATCATTCCAATATGCTGATTTGGCGCCAAAGAAACATTTCTTATTATTATCAATGATGTGCTGCTTAATATTTTTGTGAAACCTTGGTGTATTTGTTCAGAATCCTTTGATGAATACAGTGGTGCAGGTATGACATTATTTTGAAGGCCAAAACGCGGAAGCATTTTAGCATATCCGGTTCCATCGTCCCGAAGTCAATGGGATTTTGTTTAAATGGCTGAAATAAGGTTTGAGGTGAACACAAGCTCAAGACACGTTCACGTTTTATTCTACGACATTAAATACATCATTATTACCCCACTCGTGATCTTTTTGGAGCTGCTATGTGTCTTGAAAAAAGCGGTTGCTAACATGTGGCTAAATGGGACTACAGAGGCTGTCAAGGAGATTAAACGTCATCACGCCGAAAAGGTAAGCTCAGTCTGCTTTTACTGCCTCATTATGCTCACAATTGTGCTCTTAGTTTGATATTGTGCTATTAGTTTTGAGATAAACACTTGAAAGAGTTGTCGGAAGCTTAGTGATGGTGACGTTGAAGTCGAGCGACCGTGGTGTAGACCGACTGCATTTAGGCTACAAAATTCATAAAAGTTGTGCTCATCTGTTATAATTATCTCGAAGGACAAAAAGTGTAAATATTTGTTGATCACAGAGCTTGTTTTTGCGATAATCCAAAAGCCTGTAGGAAAATCCTATTGGGTTTTTATCAGGGGAAATAGTGCGATGCTAACTGCCGGTTGGCCTAAAAAGTGACGCCATTACCTGCACCTCTCTATTGAAAGTTAAAAAAGAACAGCATTTAAATCTTTTGTAAAAAATATAAACGTCTTTACTGCCATGATCTTTATTTTCATAATTTGATCAATTTAATGCACCTTTGCTGAATAAAAAGTATTATTTATTTTAAAAAAATGTCAATCTTAGCAGATGAGACGCACACGTGAATACTATTGAATATGAATTGAATGAACACTAGGCCTTTTAGCTTATTTTACACAATACTTATGTAAAATTCAAGCAACCCGGTTTAAAAAAAATGGGAAAAGCATTATCTGTTGTCTGTTTATTGCATCACTGCTTAAAATATTCTGAGGTGTATTCAGCCCTAGGCAAAAAATTTTTTTAAACGATATACTTTGTACTCTTCAGTCCAGACACAGACACAAAGAAATAAAATAAACAAAAACAAACCATTAAATCAGCATAAGTCAACAAGCAACTATTCCACATTCAAACACCAACGTTTGAAAAAGCTCTGCATTGATACAAAAAAGGGCTATTCAAGCTGGGATGTTGAAGAACAATACATTTTAAAGGCAAACTGGGGTCGAGAAGATTTTAAATTGAAATTCCTAAAGCCTTTGGTGTTGTCAGCCACACTTACAGGAGAATTGAACACACCAGGACACTTAAAGCAGAATCTGTATTGAACACGCCAGGGGCTTGTTATTGAAATTAACCAAACACAAAATGAAAGCTGTTTCATGTGACATATTGACAGTGTAACGTCCTGTTAAATATGCATGTGTGTGCCTGACTATAAATGTCAGAATAACAGAATAGATCTTAGTAAATGGCAAAATTACAACAACAACTGGGAAATAAAGCAATGCGCTTTCAACAATATATATTGTACAAAGTTCAAAGTAGGAAATTTAAACAATATGGCAAATTTTTGTCCTGATAAATGTTATTTAGTGGGCTGTGTTAGATAAAGTTAATCAATCATATAAGTTGTTAAAGAGTACCTATTAAGCCCTTTTACAAAGTTATGCCCTTGTTGGGGGTCTACTAGAATAGGTTTTCATGCATTTATATACATTTACATTTATGCATTTGGCAGACACTTTTATCCAAAGCGACTTACAGGGACAATCCCTCTGGAGCAACATGGAGTAAAGTGCCTTGCTCAAGGACACACTGGTGGTGACTGCTGGGATCGAACCAGCAACCTTCTGCGTATCAGTTCCATGGTTTAACCCACTGGACCACCATCTCATGCTTCAATGTTCAAAAAACACCACATTTTTCACATATTAAAACTAATTTTTAAGACTTATAGGTGATTTCTTATGTTTTGTATTTTGTATACTATATGTTTGTAGTATGTTTAGTATATTGTTCTGGTGTGTTTTTTATTTCTCTTGTTATCTATGTATTTACTTTTGACCAGGGCTGCATCTCCCGATAACATTGTCACTTAGTGCGCTACGAAGACTCTAAAGGTATAACTTGACTAAAGGTAGCCCATTTCTAAGCGTGTTCCCCGTACTATAGCCCAGCCATTCCCAAACTGTGGTCCGCGGACCACTAGTGGTCCGTGAGGGTATTGCAGGTGGTCCGTGGAAAGGCAAAATACATTTTTTTTACCTTCATTTTACCAGGAAATTCCCATAAAAATAAAAAGTAAAAAGAATATGTAGGCCTATATTGATATAAAATTTAAATTAAATTGTCAATTTATTGTGTGATTACTAAAATAGGCTAGTGGCGCTCGGCCGTGACGTTCAAGTTCAGTGCCTCACTTTTTGAGGACTTGTAAACTTTAAATAATAACTCTAATAATCCCCTAAATTTGCCAAAGGTTTTGAAATGTTGACTATATCCAAGTGTTCTTATTACTGTATAGATTTCATACTCCATTGCAAAATAAGCCCGTTGTTTAAATGAACCCGATTATGCACTTGAGTAAATAAATAAAATAAATATGTGGCAGCCGTTGTATACAGTAAACTTTCTTTTAACAAGCCTGTTGTACTGATGGCATGACCAGTTATAGTTTTAGTGTTAGTAAGCGTATTTAGAGGTGCGGATTAATTCAGGTAGGTCTGTGTGTAGACATATATTTTATTATGTGTTTTATGAGGTGGTCTGCGAAATTTCTTGATTACAACTAGTGGTCCACACACACAAAAAGTTTGAAAACCCCTGCTATAGCCTACCTTAGGAGGTTGCTTAAGGTACACATCTTAAGTGCGACGTTAGCAGGTGCTGTCTGTGGCGGCAGTGCTGAATTGGTTTATCAATTGCTCAAAAATCGATTATTCACTCTATCAGGGGCTGTTTAACTGCGTTATGTGAGAAAGCATTTACATTTAACAGACGCTTTTATCCAAAGCGACTTATAGTACCCATATTACAGGGACAATCCCCCTGGAACAACGTGGAGTAAAGTGCCTTGCTCAAGGACACACTGGTGGTGACTGCTGGGATAGAACCAGCAACCTTCTGCATATCAGTTCAGTGGTTTAACCCACTAGACCACCATCTCCTTATGGAAGCATAGAATCACTTCAGAAATAGTTGAAATTGCATTTATTAGGACTCGTGAGATCTTATAAATATGATCCAAATTGCAAACTAAATCCAAAACCGTATAAAATGTTGAAATGATTGTGCGAACCTGCAACTTTTTATGTCCAAACGCATCAACCCACTACACTGGCAGTATGCCATTTATATTATCATAATATATTTTGCCATAGTCTTCATGTACTCCACAAGCAGGGTTAATTGCCCACATCACATTATTGATGTAAATCACTAATTTATGTTATTGGATGACCTACTCAACAGGGCCGTGCACAGGGGGGTGCCCCTCTGTCCTCATCAGCTGAGGTGCCCCTCTTGCAGTCTATGGTCGCTACCCATCCCCGTTAAAAGTGTTCTGTTTTCCCTCCGCTCAAGATCCACTGATTCCGCTCCCGTGTTTTCCCGCTCGCTCCCCGCTTGAGTTTTCCGTGCAAAGACAACAGTTCCAGAATGTCGTCGCATTAACAGTATGCGTTACAATCCGCGGAATTAGTAATTTGGTAGGTTGTTTTTGTATTTCTGTCGGTATTATTTTGCTCCTGATCTTCTAATAGTGTTAATAACTTGTACAAAATACATGTTCTTGGAAGAGAATTAGCCTATAATTCTTGTCTAATCAAGTTTTTGTACCCGATCTGATCTAATATAAATAACACCAACTTTGCTGTTGATGGCACACTTTGTAGAATATATATAGGCCTAATTTCATATAATAGGCCATAAACTGTTACAGAATGTATAAATTACTTTTGATATAATTCGTATTACTATTTATTTATATTTTAAAGTGTCATTAGTGAATAAAATACTAAAAATATTCTAATTATAATTTTATTTTGACAATTTAGTAGAATAATTGAATAACTGATAACAGAAAAATCTGAATCCCATTAAAAGATAATCATCTGAAAGTAAATTGTTTTATGACTTATGTACAAGCATATCAACATTTACTTATTTAATTGTCCATATTTTAATTGATATGTCATTATAAAAAAATAAAATAAAAAAAAACAGGAATTCACTCAATTAAACTATATGTTTTAATGAAAGTAAAGATGCCTGAAATGTACATCTAAATCATGAAAATATTAGCCCCGTTAATTACAATAAGTATTATGTTTAAAAACATTTTTTTTTATTATGTAACAACATGCCACTTGGGGCTTTCTGTGCCAAATATGGCTGGGTCATTTTACCCCAAGAGTCTAATTTTATCTTTTTACTTCAAAATAAAAGCTATAGCATTTACTCCACAAAACCAAAAACACTGTGTCCACAAATCCCTCATTAACAAATGACACAAAAACTTCGATGTTCAACATAATACAATGTCATGTATCACTATTTTCGATAGACACAAAATTAGATGGATAATTTGTATGGACAAGCACCCAATCCTCGCCCCCAATGCCACCCCACCCCAGTGCCCCTTTTTTTGGTTTGGGCCACTGCCCCTCAAAATGTCTGCGCACGGCCCTGCTACTCAATAAAGGTGCAACACGCGAAATAATCAACAGCTACAGTGGAGAAAAAAGAAAGAAAGAGGAGAGAGTCAGCAGCTGAATTGCGGGGCGCTCTGTCTGGTTTGTCTTGACAAAGTCGGACCAACCAGATCTAAAAGCTGCTAAATTTGCTGCCGTGGCAGCTTCTGACATGGTAACCAAGGAACTAAAGTTTTCACGGATGAAATAGTGCACATAGAAATGGATCTGCAGACGGTGCCGTCTTTGATTTAGCGCAACTATTCGCTGTATCGCTGCCATAGTGTGACCAAACTCCCCTCCACAATCATTCCCTTTAAATAGACTCCATAATGGTTTGCCAGCTGATGTACCTTTGGATAATATAATTATAAAGCTAAGCCATCAGTATAATGACAATTGTATTCTTTGCAAGAAAACACTTCAATTAGCAGAATTATATTCGTATAGACTGAGATGTAAAGAAACAGTGGTGGCCACTATTGGAATGAACTGTCAATAGAGATAAGGTGCTCCAGACCAACCTTACAAACGAATGTCTTACAGAAGGCATACTTAATTAAGATCATTTCGGGAAACACGTATTAACGTTAAGGTACACCTTAAGGTACAACTTAAGAATGACATAGCGTTTAAGAAGGTTTCGGGAAATCCAGCCCTGTACATTGTATCCTTATCTGTGTAAAGCACTTTGAGAAGTAGCATTTAAAGGCTCTAAAATAAAATAAAGTTTATTATTATTATATTTTGCATGGCTGCAGCATCTCTCTTCCTAGTCTGTAAAGCTCTGTTTAGTTGCGGTCTCTATGAAACCCCTCCTTCCAAAAAGGTGCTCTGATTGATCAGTTGGATCAGTGAGCTGCGATTGGACAACCGCCGTGTGTTTTAGAAATGTAATTTCCCTTACCATAACTGCGATAGATCCAGGGTGGAAAAAAACAGCATCTCTTGGACATGGTGACAGCACACTATTAATGCAACTCAACCAAGCCTCGCCCCCCTTATTTTGTGTATGCCTTGGGCGAGAATTATTTAAATGAGGAATATTGTGATGTGTACATTTCTGGAAGAAAACATAAGACTGCAATCAAGGCGTTTCAGGGAGTCCAGAAACAGTGCCCACTGATATAGAAAATAACTGCCTTTGGAGTGGATTTTGTGCTTTGTAACTGACCTTTTTCATGCTCAAACAGCAACATTACACACTAAAGAAAGTTGAAAATGTAAGAAGTATAACAGTCCTCTTTAATGCTGGGTACACACTGCCCCAATTTTCACTCGCCGACAGTTTTGTGTAAATCACAATACAAATTGGAGACAAATTGGAGCTTGTTCACGTGAGTAACAATCGCGTAGTGTGTATTATCAAATACGCGATCTGAGACAAGCACTGATTTGTCGCCAATGCCCGTGAGATATTTAGCATGCTAAAATATCTGGACCTGTCTACGACTCAGAGTCCTGCAGTGTGAAATGTGTTTTGACTGGAAATGACATCTGTGAAGACCAACAGCCAAAGAGAGAGCAAGAGAAAATTCAGGCGGAGCAGTTATAGACCTGCAAGCATGGCTTCTGCAAGCTCTTCTTTTCTTCCATTTCGCTGCAAATCAGCGCACACACAACTTGTATCACAAGCTTCCTGCAGGCTGCCATTTTTAACAGGAAGAGAACCCCTGCGAGAACTCCAGTCTCACGCATGATCTTACATTATTTCCTGTGTCACTTCTTGCGTGTGTTTGGTTTGTAGACCAGACAGAGTTCTTCCGATTGAAATGTTGTGTACTGTGTGGCCACAACAGGAACTAAACGGTACCCCAGACCGTCATGTAGCGCGAGAAGAACAGCGACCCGCCGATTTTGAAAATCGTGTAGTGTGTTCCCGGCATGTCAGCATCTCAACATATGCAAAATCCTTCTCAAATCACACATTTCACTTCACGCATTGCTATACTTGTGAAGCTATGATTTCGCCGGTCTGCATCTATAATCCGTTCTCCTTCTCACAAACAGTAGTTTGAGTAAGTAGTCATTCAACTTTGATGCATACATGAATGAATACTAAGATACTTTTTTTCCTTTCTCACACCAGCCAACACACTCTCAATCATATCACTTCAAAGATAATCTCAAGAGAGATGAACTATTCCACACGGTCTGCATAAGCAGTCATGTATACACAGGCGCCAGCATGCATGGATATGCCTGTACGGGTAATGTTTCATATTGCTCTCTATTCCTGTCATTCCCTGGATGCTTAACTGTCTCACAGAATAATAATCACACTGACTGCTGTAATCCCTACTGTGCACAGAGGTTTCCCTGATATCCCCACTGTGCTGGGCTGCGTTGAGCTTTGCTGAGCTGAGCCAACCCCCGCCACACACATACACACACATCCTTGTCCTCACCCTGCCCGGATCACTGCTATTAACAATACGGGCCAAGTAATCCTAATTTGTACCTCTAAAGAAAGCTAATCCATTATACAGAAATAACTAATCTGTAAAGAGCAAACACCATTCTTAGGCTGGAAAATCCTGTTAGCGTCTGCTTGATTACCTTACCATTAGACTTCCTGTGCAAGCGCTCTAAGTTTAGTCACATGGCTAACCTCATCAACCGGGCTAATGTCTGCAGCACTGTTGATTTCAGATACAAATTAAGTTAATATTTCATGCTGACAGGGTCAGTTTTACTCCACGGGAGAACTAAAGCTAAATGTGGCTATAGTGAATAATTCACATACCTGATAAGACTAAGTGTGGCTGTGTTTAATTATTAATGATCTTAATATTGCAAAAATGCTCTGATCAATGCATTTCAGCAGTGAGTGGGAGAAGTGCAAAGGAAAGGAAAGATGTGGGAAGAACAGCTGGGCTTAGTGGCATAGCATTACAGACAGCACCTATCAGAGCAGTGCACATCTCACATGACGACAAGCAAAAAATTATGCAATAACAAGTTTGGAGTCTCCCCCAACCCCCCCTTTACAGATAGAACTAAATCAAAAGAAACTAACAATGTAAAAGCTCATTAACCTGGACAACCTGCTAAATGGCAAGGACACATATTCAAAATGAAAAACTATGCCACTTCTGGGACGGTTTTTCAAGTTGTAAGAGTATGATTTTGGGTTGTATGACTTTCACGTGTTTTGGGGCTAATCTAAGATTAGTGCACCTTGTTCAAACTCTCACCTTTAAAGGTAAGATCAGTGACAGTCTTAAAGGTAAAGTGACATATCAAATCCCTAGCACGCATATCTTCTGATTTGACAATGGCAGGGCGAATCAAAGTCAAAGTGTCTGAGATCAGACATAACTTTCATAAAGAATGAAGTCATTGAGGTGCAAATATGTCAAAACAGTATTGATCCACACTGCGACAAATATACATATCATGCTACTTACAGTAGATGAGGACAGATACTGAACAATTTCATCTTGTCAGTGTCTATCAACTTTACAAGTGAAGGTCCAGGTGACTGTCAACAGTCAAGCTGTGTCCTTAGCATATATGCTTATCCCCTAGTGGGACTCTACGCTGACAGCCTCCTCCTTTCAGTGCCCAGGTGAGAGGGCTAACCTATCTACATATTCACGACTGTGAAATGGACATGGTCGCCATGGAGACAACCCTGTCTCATATGCTGATGTGGACATGGACCACTGTAGACTTTTGATATACGTTTCATACAGGTATAATCAAGTCAGCCAAAACAAAGCCAAATATAGAATGCATGCAACACAAACAGCTCCAAATAATGCTCCACATAAAACTTTTGAACTGTGTTTTAACACTTCAGTACAGAATGCAAACTTTTACTGACTCGAAACGCACCCCAACAGTTTCTAGATCTAAAACGTGCAAGATAATTTTTCAAGTTCAAATCACAATAAAAGCTATCATCTGACATTGGAAGTGATTTGCTGGTGCTGACCTGCCCTGCAAAAGCATTAACGTGATGAAAAAACACCACATCCTCGATGTGAAGTCCCGGCAGGTTTTTAATAATAAAAACACTTCCCTTACCAGACCTTGGCACTAAAACAGATTGAGCAAAGCTCCATCACTCACAGGAAGAAGACACTAAGCTATGTGGTTTCAGTACCACGGACAGCGCTTTAACAAATTCACAGGACATGTCCAAAAGTCTGCTTATGCTACTTATCAATGGTTCGATAAATGAATAAAGATATAAACAGACATACCATGTTGACCTCAGACACCATGTCTATGCTCGCCACATCGATGCTCATGCCAACCGCCACCGGTGCACCTTAAATGAGAAGGAAAACTTAATCCTCAAGTTCACCAAAACCATATATTTATTTTATATCAATCTTAGACAAACTTGTGTAGCATTAAAAGTAAGTAATAATGAAGTGAGCAACATCATACCTCCAAAATCTGGTCGAAGACGAATGTCGTAGCCTTTCAAAAGCTTGTCTACTGTCTCTTTGACAAAAGACATGTTTCCTGGTTCATTGGCGCTGTAAAGAAATAATAAAGAAGGTTATTCCGTCATATTAGAGCCCAGGAGGTCTGCGCTCTCGCGCCATGGTCTCCACCAGCTCTTCTTACCTTTGAGCACAGCACATCACTGCCACAATTACCGGTAATGAAAGAACACCAAACAACCTTCGTTTCTGTATTCCAAACATTCCTTATACTCTTTCGGACAAGGAAAGCGACAAAACGGACGTTGTAGGGTTTCCTTGCGTAGGTAACAGGTTACGTTATTCCATCAGTGGGTCTTTGCTAAAGAACTCCAATTACTGTCAAACACGCTTAAACAAATCGCTGCGATCCGCGTTTTCGCTCTCTTGCGGAGACTGCGTTATTTGGTTAGGTGCTCGGTGAATACAATGCATTTTGCCCAAGACACTACCGGAGCTTGCAGCAGGGGAGTCGGTGTTTGGGGCACAGCCAGATCTCCATCCTTCGGGTTTGACGCTCGTAGCTGTGTTGTCCCGAATCTACACCCTCTGTTGAAGAATCAGTCTTACGCCTCTTTTTTGTTTCAGCAAAGCAAGGTCTTATGACTTATTTCCCCACATATAGCCAACAACAAAATACTTGTTTTCAGATGTCCCCTCGGGAAAACGCGAGCAATTGTAAACTGAAACGGAAATTTCGGCTAGTGATTTCGAAAATGATGACTGAGTCTACCGGAGTGATGAAATTGACATGTGAGCACGAGGACTTCACTATAAGTAAAGTGGTCACGTGACATTCCACAAGCTTCGTTTTGCTGGTGTGTAGTTTCTACATGTCAATTCAAACGAACACTTAACTGTTTATCGCACCAAAACACCGGTGTGGTTTCGTTGGGCTCGCCATTTAGAAGAAAAAGTGCATATTCACGCGAGTAAACGTCAAAGAGAACGACTGGGAAGGGTTTCCCCAACTCTTCGTTATTTTAGGCGATTTATAAAAAATAAAAAAAACGTGCATTCCTGCCGTTCCTGCTGGTGGGTGTGTCAAAAATCTTTGTGAGGAGAAAGCAAGCTGGCTACAATATGACCAAATCACAACTTCTTGCGTTGTAAATTCGTCCTTTGCTGTTTTCAAGTGCAGGGAATGTACACTCTAAAAAAAAAAAAGGTTCTATATGGCACCAAAAAAGGTTCTTGGCTCATAATCATAGGGGAACCTTTTTAGTGCTATATAGCACCAATTTTGGTGCTTCAGTGGTTCTTCAGCAGTTCTTCAGAGGTTCTTCACCGGTTCTTTGACTAAGGTGCTATAGCACCTCTGAAGAACCACTGAAGAACCACTGAAGCACCAAAATTGGTGCTATATATATATATAGCACTAAAAAGGTTCCCCTATGATTATGAGCCAAGAACCTTTTTTGGTGCCATATAGAACCTTTTTTTTTTAGAGTGTAATCAACCGTCAGGTTACCTTGACTGGAAGACAGGACGTCAAAACCAAAAAAAATGTTGAGGAGGGACCATAAAACAATTGATTCGTTTTACATACATTTCATTAAATTCAATTCAATTTCATTAATCAAAAATTTTAGATTACAATGAGAATGCACAAAAAAACACAACAACTGCCATTATTTATCACTTTAGATATAGACATATATTATAAAAAAAAACTTAGCATAACTTCTTTAAAAATATTTTAAGGTGTGCTACAAATTAATGTTACGTCGTTTTTTGAGGAGCTACTCAGCTCATTCCTTCCATTTGAGTGTTATGGACACTAGTAGGCTAATCTTTCTCTTTCTGAGAAGACCATTTCAGCTGCTACATGGTGGTATCAAATGGCAGAGCTTTATAATGGTATTACGTTTAAAAGAACACCTCCTGTACTGTACCTCTGCCTGCGCACTTATAGTGATAAGCAGAACACCATGGCACAGAGTGGAAGGAGAAAAATGCTGCTGTATTGACACCTTCTGTGATACAATCAATCTGATATATTACTTGTTCTCACTACCACTCCCCATCAATGGATATTAAGGCTCCTCCACTGAGCCTCTACACAATTTTATTATACATAATCAGATTTTCAGTGAGGCTTGACAGTCTGCTGGAGATTAAGCCGAAGTGTAATGGCTTCTACCAAGCTTTAAAAACTCATTAAACTAATCCTGTTAATTTGACCTGTGTTCAAAAAACCAGCCTGTTGTTCTGACTAAAAGGTTGTTTAAGGGAGATTTTGGTTGATTTGACTTGGTCAATGGTCGAAGTTGCTGGCCTTCTTAAAGCTGCATTAAGACTGTAGTGTGTGGACTGATGCCGGCCTAATGCTTTTAGAAGCAGATTCCGGATGCAGAGGGATGTGGCTGTGCTTCCTGGTACTGTCTCAGAAGCTTTATTCCAGAGGTGTGAGGGCTGAGACTCCATTGAGATGCTCAGTCTTCTTGAGCTCTCAAGTACATACTATTTTGTTCTAGCCTGGCAACATTTAGCATTTGATCCGCTAATTGAAAAGGTGTCATTTGTTTACAGATATTGATCTGTTTTAGGACAGCCGGTCCTGTCTGTACCAGGGTAACCATTCAGAACACCTTTTTTTTAAAATTCCTATTCAGTTATTAAGTTTGAATTTATAATTTGAATGTAAGGGAAAGCAAAAATGATCCAAGTCCTTGAATGTCGGAGGTTGGACCAAGGTGAAAGTGCACCTCATTTCCCTGAAATTTATTTTATTTTTGAATTGCAATTTAATACATTCCCTTTCCTATCATTCCATTTCAATACAGTTTACTTTGTATACTTTGTATGCGGCCAGTTTCAAACTCATGGATTGGCAGGGTCAAATCTTTACTTCTGAAATTCGAAACAACCCTACATAACTAAGACATAATTAAGCGCAGTCAGTGCCCTTGCACCTTTTAATATCACATTGGCATTAATAGAGTATAGCGCATTCAATATTGTTGCAAAAATCCATTTTTTTTTTTTTTTTTTGTAGCTGTACATGTGTAGCTGGAATGATTTCTATGCTTCTTGCAGCATAAACATTTATCAAGAGCAGCTACTATAAGGAGAGAGATAGAAAGCGAGGGTAGCTCTGAACAGCACTTACCCACACACACCCACATCCCATCATCCAAACAAAGCACTCCACTCACACATCATCTGCAAATGCAAAGGCTCCTCAGTGTGTGGGCTGAGCAAATGGCACAAAGTCACGGTCACACACCAAGCCAAATGCTGTTAATGCTGTAGATTGCCTTTAAAGTAATACTAGTCAAACAGGCTGTGAAAGGACTGGAACCTTTCACTATGATCCCTGTCTCTGCCTTTAAAATGACCAGTGTCCCCTGACCTCTTTAATTGTGAGGTAAAAGACCACGTCCACAAGTTCACTATGCTTTATTTCGCCCACTGGACTATCAAAGCAATTTTCCCGATCTACTGTATAGGGGTGAGGCAGTATCATTAAGAGAGGGATGAAACATGCTTTCCACTGAAAGGGTTTTTCCTTCCATTTGTGTCAAATCGCAGATGCAGAAGACCTCTCTCCTCCACACGGCCTCACCACCCCCTCCAGATTAAATGGACACAGATAAATAGATCCTCAGGATGGAGTGAATATTGCGCTGTGCTGAATGAATAATGTATGTGCGTGGCTGACATTGTGGGTCTGATTTGTTTTAGATTGAGACAGAACTCTGCAAAATCACTCCTAATTCCCATT